>VZRO01008212.1:914-119796 GCA_013397915.1 Daphoenositta chrysoptera
ACCTCACTAAGCTCTGATTTCTAACAATAGAGGTAGACATACTGTTTCCAGAATGCTCATTATATACAGATTTAGGTTGCTCCAGGGACTGATTAAAACTAGAGATACTCTATCAATACCATTAAGCTCACTAAGATGCAGTTACCCCCTCAATGCACTTATACCATCATAAATGAGGACACAACTACAAATGTTGTAAAGTATCACATAATGTCACAATTGCTCTTTGGTCTTCAAACTGTAAGGTAAACCATTTAAAACATCGACTTCCAGAGACACAAAATGATCTCACGTAGATAAAAACCAACACAGAAGGAAGTCCTTTGCAAGTCCCCTGATGTAGCTGGTCCATTATTTAGTGTTTAGACAGAAACCAAGAAAAATGTATAAAATTGTACAGTATCTAAAAATGGCATCTTCAACAAGGCTGTGCTCTTTGGGAATGTCACTCAGGCAAAGCTCTTTTTTAAAGTATTATTTTCTTCTAAACTGATAAGGTGACTTTTATACCCAGATTGACTATTACAAGATTAGCCTATGAAGGGACACTTCAGATTAAAAAGAAAACCTGTACAAGTATGACCTTGGCACGTGCAGGGGTCTGTTTTATTTTGCTTATTGCTCACTGCAAAATGGCTGCATATACCTCACCTGATTATTATTCTTTATTTTATGAATTTAAGCAAAACACGCTGCCGTGTTGAAGAGCTGGATTAGTACCACGGTTCTGCACACTACCCTGACAAAACAGGACCAGGCTTTCCTAAAATTCCTGGGGCTCCTCCTTGCAGAGCTCCATGGAGCTGCTCCTTCACACCACAGTTCCCACGGAATGCCAAAATACTTAGATACTTTGGGCACTGATCCATAGAGCATCCACAGAACAAACTGTGAAGTTTTATGGAGAAACCCATAGCTGCTGAAGTAACCACACATTTGAATTTCTCCTTTTTCCATAGCCTTAAGGCAAATTACATTTATAAAGCTTACTGCAGTCCACGCCCAGAAATAAGCACCGTAATAATGTATTCTGACCATACTGCAACACATTCATAGCACTTTGGTGAGGAATATTTATTACGTAGTATGTAACTGAAGTTTACCAGAAGATATTTCTGGAAAGATATTGCATTTTACTTTAAAAACTTCACAGGACGGAGCTTAGAGAAACCAAAAACTTACTTTCAAAACAAAAAAAACCCCATCTTTAGCAGGAAACCATCCCAGTTTTCATTTTATGCTGTTTCTCCCTCTGCTTCCCTACCTCCGTGACCATGACTCCTCTCTCCACCCACCAGCCTGTAGCTCCCAGTTATTTTAACTATTAAAGTGGCAGAGGTCTGGCATCAAAGCCCACAGCTGGACAGCTGAACAGGCATCAGTTTTGTTCCACAGGTTTTCTTGGTTTCAGGTTTGTTTTCAAAGAAGAGTTGAAGACAACATCAAGTTTTTTCCACCCTGCTGCCTCCAGTGATTCAGACTCTTGTAATGAATGTGGGCTTGGTCTATAAAATTTACCAAAACAATTTGCAATCTCTATGTTAACCAATTTGCCCTATCTTTTAAAAGAATCAGCACACAGACTAGAACGATACTGTGCTTTTACAACAAGAGTTTTGCTGCTAACTTTAAGACAGACAGATTGTACCTCTTGTTCTCATTTTTCCCCAGCTTCCCCAGGGGAAAACTCAAAGCCATGTAAAATTTCAGACAACTGGCTTATGTAGACAGCTAAAAGAGAGACAGAGGGAACACAGATGTTGTACAGAAAACCAAATTCAGCCTTAGTAATGCAGAAGCAAACATAGCCCTTGAATTTAAAAACAGGTAGGTGAAATTTAAGGATTTGCAGTACTCTCTGTTGAGTTGAAAACTCTGAAAACTTTAAAAACCACTCTAGTTACGTTAAAATCATGAAAAACAAAGTCTGTCCACAGAATGCAAGCATGACCCATGCGCTGAATCATGAGCATCATTCATTACAGGACAAAGCAAAATTAGGGTGCCTTTTATTCTGTTTGAATAAGACCTTACTCCACCAATAGTCCTTCCAGTGTCCAAACGAGGGAGAGTGATGAAATCAGCACCCCAAATGCCATGTAAAGCATTGAATTTCCAGCCTGAATAGCTCACCACATACATCATCTATTCTTTAGGATAATTGCCACAGGATTTCTCTGTATGGTCGCTGCAAGAAGCCTTTGGAAAGCTTACCAACTCTGACCGATACATTAGCTACAGTTTCAATTACCCTGTTAATGGGAAACGTTTTTCAGCATGCAGCTTCACAGAAACCAGCCAGCAACACTATTACCTTCACACTTAGTGGGTGAGGAATTGAGAAAGATTAACATTCAAGCAAAGAAGTGCTTGGCTGACTTATGCAGGTAATCATCATGAGGACGTAATTATGCCAAATGAAAAAGAAAGGGAAAAACACACTGGCAAAAGTAATGAAAATGCTGAATCTCAAAAACAATCCTATAATGACTAGTAAGGCACAAGATATACTGTTTGTAAGCAATGCTGGCATACAAATGAAACACACAGAGAGAAAACTACCCAATAGTGAGGGAAACTGGGAATGTTGGTAAAGTGCACTCCATAAATTCATGCAAAAACCAGAAATCATTAAATACAACTTTGTTTGCCAAAATCAACATACAACAATACGTCTTTGTTTAGATGAATTCTCCTTTGCTATAACAAATAGCTGTGTTAGTCAACAATGCAGTGAGGAAAAGAACATGGCAATCACAGCAACCCAAGCCTCACTGTTCTCCCAAAAGTGAATGTTCCTTTAGAATATATCTAATTTGCTCTCCATATTTGAAATGTAAATGCTTTTTATCAACTACAGTAGTCTCATAATAACTCCTTTGAAATGGCTATATTTACTGTAGCAACTGAATAGCTGTGAATTAACAGAAGTTTCTGTTGCTATTTTTCTTCCTTTGTTGAGAAACAACATGAGCTCTGATTGTGAAAATGACTTAAATGTCTGCACTATGGCCCACCCCCGAACAAAGCATTAAGGTTCTCACCTGTTTTGCTAAACTGCAATGAAGTTAAGCACATATTTAAATACTTTGCAGAGTGTGAACATAGCATTTTGCTAAGCCCAACTGCACAAGATTGTATGGCACTGCCAAGCTTGTACAAGCTGCCCTAAAAAACTCTGTTCACTTGCCAGAAGGTTTGCCACAGCGTGAGCCTTAGACATTTATTTAGAAAACTTCATGTACCAAAGACTAAGTCCTGCTGGCTGCAGAAGGTCTTTGCTCTGCCCAAAGTAAACAGGAAGAAAAGAAGATGGAAAAGAAGTCAGTAGCCTACAGCTCGCTCACCCCGAATCACACCTGCACAGGAACCTGTCCAAGGGAGAAATCACACCAGAAACCCAGAGCAAATCCAGTGCAGGAGACCTTCATTCCACCCACCACTCTGCCAGGACACATCCCCTGTGCTGCTGCCATCATTCGCTCTCGGCGTGGGACATGGCCCTTGAGCCACTGTTGGAATGTAAAGGGATGAAATAGCAAATATAAGACACTGGGGCTTCTTACTGCAGAGAATCAACTGCTAAAATCTGCTCCAAAACACCTCCTTCCCTAAAGAACATTTTGGACTCATGACCCTATCAGAAGAAAACACCTGACATTTAAAGATGATAGAATGGCATTATGAAAGGCAAGGGAGGACTGAACTCCCTTCACAAAAGAAAAAGCATCCCAGTCTTCGGGCTGCTGGGATGTCTCAGTTCCCAGAGTGACCCAGACACGCTGGCTGGGTGATGCCACACATCTGCCCTCTTCCCTTGTAAGTTATCTCTCCACATCCACATCGTTTTTACTGCAATTTCTTACCTCATCTGGCAGAAATGAACAGTTCCCCCAGAATTCCATCTGCTCTCTTGTTAATTAATACAACTCTGAGCTGCACCATCTCAGCAAACCCAAGCCTGGCACGCTGTGGAAATCCCCTGCCCAGGCAGCTGGGGGACAGAAACACTTCACAGGAAAGGGGGCCACCAACCAAACCATCCAACCCACTCTAAATGTGCCTTCAAGTACACAGATTTTTTTCTTGGAGAGCTTCCATCAAGGCCTCTGCAGCTCAGATCACTTAAATCACTGCTTTGCACCCCACTGCAGGCCATACACTGATGGGGAAGTACTGTTCATTCCTAGGAGGCAGAAATCAAACAAATTGTACCTCTTTGCAAAAAAAAAAAAAACCTTTTCCTGCCAGTGAAATAGTTTCAAAATGTCTTCAATGCTCTTCTCCTCCTGTCTGCAGCTCTTTTTTCTGAATTGGACTTTCCAGATAATTTGGATGCCAGCACAAATTATTTGGCAAAGGCTGGACTGCTGGCAGGTGGGCTGCTACTCTGGCAATTTCGAGTTGGACAAAAAAAAAATTAAATCAATCCACAAAAGGACCAAAGAGATTACTCATTGGCTGGTAAGCCATTTCCCCCGAGGCTGTGGATCAGGCTCAGCCCTGGCTGCCAGCCTGCTGGAGTGCAGATGGAGGAACTGGCTGCCCAAACACTCCTCTCACCCACAGCTCAGCAGGAAAAGGGATCCCGAGCGCTGCTGGAGAATATTTCCTTGGTAACTTATCTTCCACTTATCAGTGCCTTCCCACTGCAGAAGCAGTATTTCTTTTCCTTAAGCAAGATCTAAAGGAAATTATTAGTGATTTTCAGTATTTCTTTCAAATCGGTTACTCCTTGCAGAACACTGAGCAAAGTTAATGGAAATTGTTTTCTTGCTCAGAGATTTCATTTTCACTGCAACACAACTGGAGACATTAAAGATAAAAACTTTGCAGCTATTAATTTTGTGGGCTCAACTTCTTAATTTCCAAATATCATGGAATTCTCTTTCGGTAGTTTTGACAAGGTTCTAGCTGTGTTTATCCTGAATTTGCAGTGTTTATATCTTACACACTACCTGTATATTTCTGCATAAACAATATACATTGCATCAGGTATATATTACGTTGTAATGAATCAATGGATTCAAATGTAACTTTACTCCTTAATTCCGTGGGTGTATTTAGAAAATGTGGTATTTAGAAAATGTTTCCATCACAAAACTTTGTATACAAAAGTATTGGCATCACATCATGGGCACCCTACAGATGCCTGGGAATGGAGCAAATCCAATCCCTTGTTATGATACACCCCTGATGTTATGACTTGGATATTACTGTGATGTGTCGACACAGAGATTAGTCAGTATTTTTTTCAATTTTAAGAAAGCTTGCAAATTTAGGCAATAAGTGAAAAAGAAAGTTTGGAGTGGTCACAATAATGCAAATAAATTAACATCCAAATGAAATACATGCCAATATGTGAATACCCCAAGCACTGGAAGCAAAATCTCTAAGCTCTTAAGAATTACATGCGATGAGGTTTTTTCACCTAAGTTGTATTCACAGAATTACAGAATGGTTTGGGTTGGAAGGGACCTCAAAGATCACCTTGTTCCAAGACCCCTGCTGTGGATAGGGACACCTTAAACCAGACCAGGTTGCTCAGAGCCCCATCCAGCCTGGCCTTGAACATTTCAAGGGATGGAGCATCCACAGCTTCTCTGGGAAACCTGCTGCAGAGCCTCACCACCCTCACAGTCAAGAATTTCTTCCCAATATCTCATCTAACACTGTCCTCGGTCAGTTTAGAACCATTTCCTCCTGTTCTTCACTACATGCTCTTGTCAAAAGTCCTCCAGCTCTCTTGGAGCCCCTTTAGGTACTGGGAGCTGCTAAACTTTCTCTGGAGCCCTCTCTTCTCCAGGCTGAACAAGGCAGAATTGTCCCTTTCCTTTCTTAGCACACAGCACACAAAGAAGCATTTGTTTTTAATTTTCCAGTTTAGTGAGTTCTCCTAACAACCTCCTGCTCTCTTTTACATCCACCAGCTTGTCTCTCATCTGCTCTCTGACAGTGTCCCATGCAAGGAGTGATCAGCACAGAGGGAGAGTTATGCAGGTCAAAATCCCTTCTCCCAGCCCCTTTTGTTCCAGCTCACTGTCACGCCAAATCTCTGTGCAGAGCCAAGGGTGTTACACTAATCAGCTGTCGGTGAATCTCTGGCTTCCTAAATTCTACTCTGTGCTAAACCCGGACCCTCTCTGAGCTGGCAGTGTGATTAGATGGCATCTGGGGGTCCCTCACAAGCCGTGGGACTCTGCAAGCCCCTCAGCCTGAGGTCTGGCAGTGGGGCACGCCAGGATCCAGCTGGCAGAGCAGCAGGACACACTCCAGAAGCTGGGAGGGACTGGGCAGGCACCGGGCTGGCAGCAGCACCGGGGGAAGGTCGCCTTGACACTTTATTTCCCATCTCCTAGCAGCTATTTAACTCGACTGAAATCAAACCAACTCGTGGGGTCTTCACTCACAAATCCTGGATGGCAGAGATGTCTCGGAGTGGGGACAGGTGGGGACAGCTTGGGTCCCTTGGGAGCTGTCACAACCCTTCCAGTGATGAACAGAGGGACAGAAGCCCTGGTGCCACCACCCCAGCCCTGCTGTGCCACAGCCCCGGGCACAGCCTGGCCAGGAGCTGCCAGGCTCAGACTGGCATTCAGACTGACGGGACCAAGAGCCACGGGAGTGAGGAGCAGCAATCCAGGGCAGACACCAGGCTGCTCCCCTCTGGAAAGAGCTGGGAAAGGACGTTTGGAGGTCCAGAAATGGTCACATTTGCGAGGAGTTTTTCCCTGATAAGAGTTACTAAGTAGGACAGTCTCTAGCAAAAACTGTGATTTCTCTTTGATTTCTTGGTCAGCATTGGCACAGCAGAAGAAAACAAGGAAACCCAGCAGAAATTGCTGAGGCAGTGATATTGGAACACATAATAGCCCATGTTTTCACAGGGCAAGTAGAGGGGGGAGGAAACGGGACTGTCATAACCACAAAGGTGAGGGTGAGCATAAAACTCCCAAGTAAGCTGTTTCTGTACTATAGCCAAAACTAAACCCAGGCTGTAACTAATCTTTGAGGAAGGTGCCCAGAAAAAAATAAAATTAAAAGCACCTTTTCAATCATTTTCATTAGGAAAGGCAACATCAGGACTGGAAAAGGGTATTTCTAATATTATCTTTAGCCAAACAGAATCGATTGCAAGTTGTAGAGAGAAGGTAATATAAGAAGGGAAAAAATAAAATTCCTCTAAAATGTAAAGGACGTGACAACAAGAGACCAAATGATCAGCATGAGAAGAGTTGGGAGTTCATACTGAAGCAGAAGGCCAAGAGACAAAACCATTAATCCTGTATTTAATATTTTTAAAGGCTGAAACCCACCATAGAGGGCCCATAAAAATAGTTTGATTCCTTTTTAAGTGGCAGCTTTCAGACTGGACTCTCAACCTGGTTCTCTTACTCCTCGCTATTTCCCTCCAGCACCCACATTTGACTCAAGTCACTACAGCAAGTACATGGCGAGCTGTGGAAAGTGTTTTTGGCACGTGATGCAAGGCGTGGGCCCTTGGCAGGCACAGCAGAGAGTGGCACCGGCTGCCTGGCGCTGCCCCTGTCACTGACTGCAGCCAGGGATGCATTTGGCCAGGCTGCCTCACCCTCCCAGTGCCCCATTGGGATGGCACAGCGTCCCTTCATTCTTAAAAACAGCAAATTCAAAACCAGCCTGTGAGACAAAATGCACCACCTTGGCTCTACCCACAGTGTGCTTTACTGGGCATGAATATTCCACCACAAACCAGCAGAGAATGGCAATTGAAATTGAAACGCTGGGGCTGAACATGAAGAGGTGGAGGAAAAGCACTTAGAGAAAAGACAGAAATGAAATGGGACTGCTATTATGAAGCTCTTTTAAAATACCTTGTACACCATAAATAATAAAGAACCGAGCTGGTTTAGCAGCAGCATGCTGTTACTGCTGATGAGGATGCTGGAATTGTGTCTGTTAAGTCTCCTCTTTTCTGCTCCAGATGCCAAAGGTTTTTCCTCTACAACTATTTTTAAAGCTTTCAAGTTTTCCAGGTTACCCTTCACCTTTACTGCATCACTACTCAAATGCAGCACAGGCAGGACAAACAGTTGTAAAAATAAAGAGCCTTAACCTCACCAAACTGTTCAACATTCTGTCATTTCCCCTCCATTTTTATAGGGAGAAAAAGGCCCAGAGAAGCATTATGCAATCAAGTGCTGAGATGCACCCAGGGCAGTGCAGTTTAAGAGTAGGGTCTTTCATCTTTTTAACACTTAAAATGAGAACAAAACATAGCCACGATGGGCTTGACTCTTGGAAAATACATGCAAAGGATATTGCAGAATTTAATAGTAGCAACTTGGGGTAAGCAAAAATGTTGAATTCAAAATGAAAAAAAAAAATTTATGCTCATACTAATGCATAGCAGCATTCCAAGAAAGCTCAATGTGAACCACAAATCAAATTGAGCCATAAGAAAAATCACAGTGAAGCTAGACAGGACAGGTACTTTATGGGATAATGTAACTATAGCAAGTGACCAACTGCACTTTTGTAACAGTAACAGAAATTCTAAACACTCTTCAACCTTCTTTTGTTTTCTCTTGCCAATAGTATTCATTTTGTAATACACTGTTGGTAAGAAAGATACCACTTAAAAGAGAAATCTACGTATCAGGCCCACCATCTGTTCTACAATCCCTCCCACAACTAGAAAACACATGTGAAATTATTGTTCCGTATCGGTTCATGGGAAGTGGCACCATGCAGGAAGAGTTTGTGTGTTTTGCACCTCAAAAGCAGCAAACAAAGTGCAATGCAGGGAACAGGTCAGTTCTAATGGAAGTGAATAGAGAAGCAGCATTCTCTTCCCTTACAGATCTGCCTGCCAGTGACTGCTGCTGCTGTTTTGGACTTGCATGCCAGACCAGGAATCACTTTCCCTGCTCCAGCCTGGCATGACCCCTCTCTGATTTCTATCCTACTGGACAGCACAGGAGGCACCGAGAAAGAGCAAGGCACGCAAACCACAAGATGATGTAAAAATAAACAGCATGAGAAATATGTACTAGGAATTTCTAGTTCCTCTCAGAGATCAAAGTGGCAGCGAAAGAAATTGAAAAACAGTTGAAAATGCAGAAGCATTTTGAACTTGGTGCTTTTTTGTTTGGTTTTTACACAGCAAATAAACAGTATACAAAAATATGAACTAGTAAATTTGAATGCATTATAAGCATTCCATAAGAGCTGCAATGTCTTCTTGCACGAGAGTTGAAGCTAGACCCTGCTAAAAAGGGATTAACAGCAGCTCAGGGTCAGGACATCCCCTGACTGTGAGCCACTGGCTTCTCAACTTCTCCTCTGAAGCAGCTGTGGGACAGCAAACCTGGAACGGGATGGACTCTCCCTCTGATCCGAGAGGGCAACTCCCACCCAGCAGAGATCTCTGCAGAGATTTCCTTGTTTCCCCCTAAGTACAGCCATTATTTCAGTTCTAAACTGCTCTCAGATCAGGCAAGCAAAAGAGTCAGACTTGGTGGTGGTTCTGCAACATTGACAAATGCAGCTTAAGGCTGACACTGCCAAAATAATCTTCTCTTTTGATCTAAAGATTTACTTTCTTGTACTGAAAGACTAACAACTAACCCAAAGTTTCTGGAGAAGCTGGCAGCAATATGTGTCATTTGGCAGCTTGATCCCCTCTCTCCCCCTGAGGATCAAAATTAGGCTAAATTGCAAATGGGAGCAAACTAAAAAAAATCATTATATGCAACAATTTTAAATGTAAAGCAGAAACCTGAACTACATAATTTCTGTGTATTGCACAAGTCTTACTGCAATTCTACAAAAATATATAACACAAACCTATCAATACATAAAAATCCATATATATGTATGCGGATTTATAGCTCCACAGTAACTGGAAAGCCTTGAATTGATGCAAATGAGGAATGCAGGAGTTATTTTAATTATGTGCACTTCTCCGTCTGGTTTCAAGAGATTAAGCCTTATAAAAAAAAAGTTAAATTCTTTAACCAGCACATTAAAAAAAAAAAACTCTTTTGCCTACAGAAAAAAAAAAAAAGCCATTAAACCTCTTCTTCTAATTCAATCAAAAATTTCAGCTCTGACAATGCTAAGAACAGCACACTTTAGATCTTTTCCAATTTCCTAAGCTATCACCATCAATTTTTTTAAGACCTGGAGCTTATCCTAATTAAGATCTTAGCTTTGATATCCTGAGAATGACCTCAAGGATTCATTCTAATAAACAGAAATGATTCCTGGTAGTCTTCAGTTCTCATCAGCTTTGCAGGAAAAATCAGTTAACTCGTTCCACGACAAAATGACTTGTCATTGATCATTCCATCCAAAACACAGACACAGACATGAAAAGGAAGATGTGGGTTGCTCAAATGAAACAAGAGCTTCTCAGGGAGAACTCATCTGATGTTTTCTCCTTTCAATACAACTTTGACAAATAAAATGAATAAGCCTCCAAAGCTAAGAGGAAGAAGCCCACATTTGAAATTAAGTGACACCTTGCTGAAGGAGGTGTCCTGATCAATGTCCCCAAAAGGCTGCAGTGGCACAGTCACCTTCACAAGCTCAATTCTTCTCCTCTTACACGAGTGCTCACCAAAGCTGACAGTGGGATTTTCCCTGGTTCCATCCGGGGTACCTTTGAGGAAATTGCTACCATGGAGATGCTACTCAGCTCTGAAGAGTTACTTATAAACTCCTTTCTTTTGGTTTAATAAATCTATGTCATCTGCCCACCTTAAATAAACACTCCAAAAATGTAAACTTTGCATAAAAACCTCACTGGTTACCCACTCTAACAACACTTGCAGAGAGGCTGGTCAAACACCAAACAATTTGGCCAGCAAAGCCACGGGGTATTTTTCAAGATATTCACACCCCAAAGGAACATTGTGCTGAGCAACCTGCTCCTGGTGGCCATGCTTTGAGTAGAGAAAGCTGAAAAAAATCTCCAGATCTCCAGAGGCTCTGTCTAAACTCAGGTCTTCTGTGATCATGTGAAAAATATTCATGAATTATAGAGAACACTGCACTGCAGTATACAAAAGATCACATTAATTTCAGTCTGCATGTGGCTCATTAATAACTAATTATAATTCAAAATACAGGCAGATTTCATAGAGAAAAAAATCCATGGCCACATAAACATCTTCACCCTCCCCACCAAACAATTCTTTATATCAAGAAGGTACTGCATGCAGTTAAAACTTCAGTTTGCTTTTTATGCATGCAGGAAAAAAGTCAACACTGAACAAGGCTTTGTCAAATATCTTTTATATGCCACTGGAAAGGATAAGGTCATATTATTAAAAAATAAGTCTTATCTGCTTGTACAGATCCCCATGTATTTCTGGGAACTGATATGAAAATGGAGTGCTTTGAGCCCCCGTTAATGAACCACGCTGCTCTGCTGGGTCTGCACCACTCTCTGCTTTAGTGAGGTCACTTTTTCCCTTTCACTTTAAAAAATTTTAGAAGCCTTATTTAAGAAAAGAAAGACAGGACAGCACTAAGGAATCGGGTTTTTATGTAATCCCCAACTCAGATTACCACCAGGGTGTACACAAATGTGCTAATGTGAAAAACCACCCCCATTTTCTGCTGCCTCAGAGAGAAAAGCGATTTTATTCTGAATACTAACTCAACTCGTGGACATGTTCAGGAGCACAAAGGGACAGCAGTATATTCATCGACTGAGGAGAAGTGCCAGAACTGCTTCTAGGTAATACCACGAACCTTAAGGTTAGAAAGTATTGGGGAACGAGGGGAATGCAAGGCTTTTACTCACTATTGCTTACTTCTTATGTCTATCTCAACAACAAACATAGTCTATTCTCCAGCTTTGTGTGCAGTCACTGAATTCCCTTTTATGATCATCCAATTTCATTACTGACAGTTACACAAATATTTTAAAAATAACTAACTTAATTGTCCCTTAGAGAAATAGATCTTTCAAACAACCCTGCAGATACTTTTTCAAACATTCAAGCCATTGACCCCAAAAATGATCTGTAGAAAATTTGTTATAAAGTAGAAAAATAATTCAATTTTTGTAATGGCTCATAGCATAAGCCTCTAATGAACACAGAAACCCATCAGTTCTATGCAAATGTTTGAGGCAGTTTATCCACTGGTCAGAGCTGGGATCTTCAAGCTCATTTAATAGGACACAATAGGACACAAACCACAAATTTATCATTGGGATATAGTGCTAGAGCAGCCCATTCACACTCGTGTCTCTCCGTGGCAGTTCAGTTACTACGGCTTTACCGTGTCCATGCAGGTGAGCCTGACAACAGGAATGGAAGAAAGCAGCACCTCTTAGATAATAAAAACCTCAAACCACCAACCAAGTCTAAAATGAAGTATAGATTTCCTCCCCACACTCCAGCAGATTAAAACTCAGATTGGTTGAAATCAGTTTTGAGATTTCAGCAAATCCATTTATCTCTGTGATGCACCCTGCTGCCTTCCCATCATGATTCCTCCACGGCCTCAAGTCAGGGTGAGCCAAGGGAAGACTTTTTTAGATCTCCCCGGAGCACAAAACCGAGCATGTGGAGCCCTACAAGGAACACTGCAGAACTGGTGTGCAGCTGCCACATGGAATTAGCTCAGCCATACGGGAATTTCTGAAAAACACCACATTCCCCATTGACCATAAAAACATTAAGAGAAGGATCTTCCAGTAACTCCTGAGCACCACTCAATCCATTTGTTATGAAGTCAGGGTAGAATTGCTCTCGACAGTAGTAAATTTAACATACTTGGAAACCTGCAGCCAGATCCTTGACTAAAATTATTACTGATACCAGTAATTAATAATTAGTAATATTAAAAATAATTAATTCTTAATTAAATAAAAAATAAATAATTAATTGGTATAATTATTAATTTTATAGTTTTTTTATATTTATATTTATTATATTTATTGCANATTAATTAAATTATCATTATTAACTAATAACTAGTAATAATTAATCTCATTTCAAAGGAGAGGGCACTGTTCATAAAAATACCTGCATTTTTACTTTCACCAACACCATCACCACAAACAGTCAAACAAATAGTGCTGGACTACAGGTAGTACAGCACATGCAACTCTTCAAGGTAAGTGCTTCGTGTCTGTGAGACAGTGCTGAGATATTAAGGGGAGTTTGACGTGTCCAGAACTCTGGGAGAAAGTCTGTCCTGAGAAAGCCACTGCCAAAATTAGAGAGGAAGGATGCTGGCTGTGGCTGGGACTGCCACGCCTGCCCAAAATGATGTGTGTGGGTCTATACCAGCCATTCCAAAAGAGGTTTTTTGACACAAACGTTCTGGTATTTCCCCAGCCCCAGAAGCATTCAAAGCCAGGTTCCTCTGATAACCCGATCTACTGGAAGGTGTCCCTGCCCTGGCAGGGGGTCTGGAGCCAGATCATCTTTAGGGTCCCTCCCCACACAAACCACTCGGTGATTCTTTTTCTGACCCAGTTTATCCTATCATAACATAGTGATGAAATAGCTTAAAATCCTTGTCTTACGTAGCAATGTGTTAAAGGATGTTCTTTTTAAAGTAATAGTATTTTAATACTTCAGCAGTTACCTTTCATCTTTCAGAATGGCACATTAGTAAAACACTGTTTTAAAAAAAATCAATCCGTCAGGCACGATCTCTTACATGTTATATATAACATTCATATCCATATATCACACATAATGATGTAGGGATACATAGACATCCTTTCAGCCTGAAAAGGCCAAAGGAAGAGAGAAAATGCAGCCTTTGCTAATTCTGGGATAACACTAAGCCTCATAAGTGAAAAGGAACAGAAGAAAAGTAATAGCAACCTTTGGCAGAGAATGTCTCAAAATGGATAAGAAAGATCTGCAACCAATTTTACTTCTGCAATGTTCTGTTTTAAATAGCATCCATGTCCACCCACAGTATTAACACAGCTGAATTTATGCCTACTCCCTAGGTAAATTTTAGCTCACCTCTTTTTCAGGTTATTTGGTCAAGATTTGTCTTATTAGATAATGGCTAATAATAAAAGACCTTGTCATGGGAAAAAAAAAAAAAAAAAAGTGCCCTGCCTTTGTAGCTAACAGAGATTGGTGATTTAAGTAATGAGATACAATTATGCATCTGATTTATGGTGTCAAGTTCATAACCAAGACATACAGTAAGTGAAGACAACAAAAAAGATGCTTGGCCTTATAAACAGCTGCAGGTACATCAGTAAAGTTGGTTTTGTACATGGAATAATATGAAATGAAACAGCCAGCCCAAGACCAACTAAGCGAGAGGGAAAAGTAAAATTACATATTATTTATGAAAGGCTAACTGCAGGCATGCAATGGTTAAACAGTTCTCAACTATTACACGCATAACTTCTTAGGGCATCAAATACGAGAGAACTAAAAAACTTGTATAATCACTAATTCCATCTCCGAGTTATAAAAAGTAATTTCACAAAGAAGTGCAGTGAAATTGGGGCTGTGAGGTGACAAACGCAGTGGCAGGTGGACACACACCACATCAGCCACATCTGCATTTTTAAGGACACCACAGGAGTGTCCCCCAGCCCCAGAGCCCCCTGAGCTGTGGCAGCCCTGGTGACATCCAGCGAGGCACAGCCAGGAACCTGCAGCCGAACCCCAAACCAGGGTAAACCACGGCCCTGCCCTGGCTCAGCCCCAAAACCCTCCACAGTGAGGAGTGACAGCGTTTTGCCCCAAATGCCGAGACCCTGGAAGTGGCCATTTCCTCCAAAAGGTTTGTGGATCACCATCTTGGCTGTCATTGCATGAGTTATGTCAAAAGTCATATGCAAATATTCATATACTTGCTTCAGCTTATTCTCAACTTCAGCACGACCATCATTCTAAATTTGAACTGTAGCACTTCAGCCTAACAAAATCTTGCTTCCAAAACAAAGCTTTAATGCCTCAAATGAAGGTCATAACTATTTGCCTGACTCTAACCTAGATTCAATATTTTCTCCATGCGATTTGAAAAGATCAGAACAAAGGTTCTAGGGTATCTCATAAAAAAAGCACCAGATATCTCTAAGACATCTGCCCTTTACCCAAGCTTATCTAATCTTCACTGTGTACAGTAATAACTTAAGGAATTAATATTCTGTGATAACCAAAACAGAATCCTACCTTAATTTTTGACAATAATATGAAAATATTTGCCAGGAACCAAATGTAAATGAAAGCATAAACCAAAATTGGATTCACTCTTTCCCTGAAGAAAAGGGATTCTAAAATGTAATCAAAACTGCTTACTGAAGTCAAGATAAAACACCAGCTCCTCCCAAATTATTAAAACAATTAAGCATCACATAATTTTTAGTAATTAAAGTCATTAACATTCCTTAGAGACTGATTTGATTCATTACACGGAACACACTCTTTCTTCTTACAAACCTTGCTTTTTCAGCCCAAAGGAAAACTCTAAATAAGTACCAGAGATAGTGAATACTGCTTTCTAGCATCTCGAATCTACCTTCCAGTGAGAGAGCAAAACAATGCCATTAACATGCAAAAGCCTTCAATTAAACCCAGATTAAGGAGCGACTCAATATCTAACAAAAAAACCTTACACATACTTGACTGACACTGTATTGAACTCTGCAGATGAAAGAAAGAGAAGCTTTCTTTCACAATCATATTATCTCAAACTTTGCTAAAGAAATGGACTTTTGTCCAGCCACAGGCTGGAAAGGGCTGTTTTGCTTTAAGGGCAGAACACAGCAGATCAATAAGGTCATTTACTGAAACAGACCTGTTTCAGAGGTGACCTTTTTGACATCTCTTTCCAACTCATACGTGTTTCTCCCTGTTCTGTCACACAGAAAATAAAGCTTTCTGCTGTGACTGACTAGGAGCTTCAGACACACAAATCAAACAACTCAAGGCAAGGATTCTCTAAAACCTGGTGAGAACCCATAGCTATTTTTCACACAGTCCCTTTGTAAACATTCCTTCAGTACGACAGAAGAGCACATGTGGTATAAGGTGATGAAAACAGGTAAATTCCTTTCTCCCTTATACATCAAGAGCACTCCCCTACCTAACAGACTGAGGGGTTGGTGTGTCTAACTCAGTCTGCCCTGTTGAAGCTGCTCCAGTTTACAGTCAACTCAGAGATGTTTGGACAGACTGTTACAGGGAACCTGGGTCCCCAAAATGCTGAAAAAAAAATCATCAGCCTCTTCATATCAAGCATTCAACCAAAATATTACTGAATTATCTGAAATAAGTAAAACAAGGACATCAGAAGAAGCTGACAAAAGGAGGAAGAGGCTGACAAAACCACCTGAGGTTCTGAGAAAAGCAGTGGCACCAGGGAAGCATCCATTTCCCACAGCTCAGGAGAACACCCTGTCTTACGAGGCTCTTGCTGGCCTAAATCAGGTTACTACATTTAGCTTTGTTTGGGGAAAAACATTCCTGTGGTCACAAAAAGACTTCTGTTCAACTCCAGACCTAAAAATTATTTGCAAAACTGGTCCCTCAAGCAGTTCAATTATTAACACATCATTATTGAAGTGTTTTAATTAACCAACCTTCAAAATTAGTAGTATCCCAAACTTAGAGACAGAAATTGTTGTCAGCGAGGTTTGGGAAATTGTTAGTAGATTTGTTAGGAATTTGTCAGAGATGAGCTGTTCAGTTGTCTATACATTGCCCCTGCTCCTTTATTTAGGAATAAAAAGTAAGGAAGCACAAGTACTTTTAAAGACTTTGAGCAAAGGTTTGGGGCACAAGAGACGTGCAAATACCTCACCCTGGGGTTCCTG
Organism: Daphoenositta chrysoptera; assembly: GCA_013397915.1. Taxonomy (NCBI): domain Eukaryota; kingdom Metazoa; phylum Chordata; class Aves; order Passeriformes; genus Daphoenositta; species Daphoenositta chrysoptera. The sequence goes on from VZRO01008212.1 coordinate 17,716, forward strand.
GTATTCTTGCCCCATTTATTTCTGACAGCAGAGCAGGAGACATGACCTAGATCATGCAGTATCTATAAAGAGGGTTTTTCTCAGGTCCCGTTGCTTTTCTCCTGAAGATCACCTGGGTCATTTACCACCGTGGAAATCCGAAATAGAACTGGGAGATAACAAAGGTTTTTCTCCCGGCTTACAGCACTTCAGAATCACTAACCTCCACGGAAAACTTAACAGGGATCAGCTGCTCAGAGGAGAGAAGAGAAATTGAAGCAGGCTTTGAAAAGAGTTGGAGAAAGAAAGGAGAAAAGATGTAACACACATGGAAACTTTGGTGGTTTGGCCCACACCCAGGGAGCCTCTCCTCTGCAATTCCTCTAAATTGCCTCGGCTCCTGCAGGAGTCCTCCCGTGTCACAGCCAGCAGTCTGTCTGTCCTCCCCTGTCACCCCAGCTGTGGTGCTGCTGCCACTGATGGAGCAATGACCTATCCCTTCCGAAGTGCATCATCAATAACGTCCTGCCAATGCAACCCTGGTGTTCATCATACAAACCCTGTTTATCATATCCTAAAGTGGCCACAAATCATCCTTAGAAGGGTAATTCTTCCAAACTATCTGTACTGAACGCTTCACAACTTCAAAGAAACAATGCTTCAAACCCATGTATTGACATTTCACACCGCTCTTTTACATTTTTAATGGCTCTGAATAGGAAAATCCATAAAATATGTCTGTTCATGGAATATGCTTTAAAGCATTTAAAATACCCTCACATTTGCCTCACATACAAAGTATTTAGAATACTGAAACAACTCTGACACAAATATTCTCTAGGTTGCCATAAAAAAGGCTGTCTGATAATTTAACTGTAGTATCATAACTCTAAAACAACACGATACTTTCTAAGTAACACTCAACATATTGTAATGCCTGCGTGCAAAAGATGCAAATATGTGAAACATCTACTTGGTTACTTGTGCTGTATCTTTTCCTGAGTTCAAAACATGACCATTACAATTTAAGAACAGTTAAATATAGAACTAAAGAGAAAGTTAATGTGTGCTATGATTTTTAAAGGACAAGGGAACTCAACAACATATGCAACCACTATAAAAACCAAGTGGGATGGTATTTTTGAAACAGTTTTGCTTTGGCAGTTCTGTGCTCACTTAAATCAGTTTCACCTCTTCCTCATTGGGAAGCTTCCATTCCAGTAATACAGAAAATTGACAAAGGCTTCCTCTGTATTTCAAATTCCTCCAAATCTTACAAAAAAATCTAGTTTGAGAAAAAAAACCTTTCCTTTGTTTCCAGCCCCTTGCAGATTTTCATGTGAGTGCACACTGACCTCTCAACACAGGAGAGTATCAGCTTTTTTAAGCAATTATTTGGACACAGCAGAATAGGAAAGCAAGAACGTTTAGCTTTAAGGAAGGGAGAGAAAGTAGAAGAACAAACCATCTAAGAATGTTAGACCACATTAAGCGTTCCATTAAACTTTATGGGCTGACATTATTAAAATCAAGTTAACCCAGAGGTAAAGATGACAAACATTTCATATAGTTGCCACGTATTTTGGTTTTGCAGAGCTGTTGAGGGGAATCAGTGCCCCAGGAAAGCTCTGGGAACAGGAGGGTGTGCAGCAGAAGGTGTCAGCACGGGGGATTGCAGGGGTTACGAGCACACCCAGCACCACCAAAACTACTCTGTAGAATTAGAGAGGGTTCAAAGACTCCTGAAGTGCTCAGAAAACCCCTCATGGAAGGAGGCTGGAAACACTGGGATCATTCACTTTGGGCTGCATCTGCATCACCCAGGGTTAGGTGCAGCGAGGCAGAGCGGATCCAGCTGTGCTGCTGCTGCTCTGCCTTTGGTGCCCCAGCTGGATCATTTCACACCCATTTAAACACCCTGCATTCACACGCTGGAAAGGAAGATGCACTACAAGGAAGAAGATTGAACTATAGAGCAGGTGATTAATATAGAGAAAAAAAATTATGACTTTATTTTCCCTTTTCCATATTGCCACACACACTCTTACAAATAGAGCAAGATTGAACTGTGGAGCTCCCCGTCACAGGACAGTTCAAAAATAAATGTACATGACCTAGCCTTCTTGTCAAAGGTTTCAGTAAACCTTGAATTCTCCCAATAGTGAATAAGAGACAATATTTACATCTATTCAAAGTTTAGATGGGAGTTCTAGAATGAATCAGGGGCTGGGTGGGGGTCCCCTGTTGAGGTTAAAGAATTGAAAATCTTTGATGATGTAATTGCAGTGTTTGCCTGAATACAGCAAGGTATAAAAAGCCTGATGACATTTCTGAACAGAAATGGGACAGAGTGCTGACTGTTTCTCTGGCACATTTGAACAAGACAAGCACATCCATATGGGCTTTCTCATTAATAGTAAAGATTACTTTTTCTGCGATATTTATTCATGAAACTGCACCCTATAGCATTTTCCTTATGTCTTTCTTACTCTGCTTGACAATCACTTTCATTCTCTGTATTGTTTCACTAAGACACCTCAATGCACTTGTGTGATATTTTTAATGGTCATTTTTTTTCCTTCCAAAAACTGAATTAGAACTCAAAATAGTTGATTTGAAAAAAAAAATAGTGAGGCTTGCATAAACCTACCCCTTCCCAAATCTTTCGAAACAGAACTGCAAATCTGTCTATTACTGGAATCACCGTGCTGTTAAAACTCCCAAAGTTTTCAGCTGGATCAAAATATCAACTGTGAACACCCAGCTCCAGTGAAATGGGAACCTGTAGTGCCGAAACAGCAAGACACTCCAGGCTATCCTGCTTCCAGTGGGAAAAGCAGCAAAGTGTGATTAACAAGGCAGCTAAACTGCTGCATCTTCCTGGGGTCCTTCAAAAACCATTCAGAAGTAAAGAGAAGCTCTTCCCTGCCTGTGAGATCAGATTCTGAGATTTTAATGAATCTGCAAAAATCCCATATTCCTGCCAACTGCTTTGTCACAACCTGTTTCTACTTCAAAACCTTCTGTCTGGCACCAACAGTAAGCATGGATTTATATGCATTTCAGAAAGCTGCCCAAGCACTGGTTTTGCAAGATTTCTAAGAGTCAGATTTAAAACAGTGGCCTCGACTCTGAGCATTACACCAACCTCCAAATTGTCTCGTGTCATTGGGAACAAATTAAAAGTGGTAAGATTATGAAACTTGCATTTAATTATCAAGAAATGGAACTGCTAATGATAAAAAAATCGTTATTAAAAGTTCCCAGTAACATGAATAAAGCCAGTAAAATTATTAAAACTATTATTTAAAAGCTGACATTTTAATTGTGTTCTGTGGCAAAAGATGAATCATCAAAAAATATTAAGTGTAATAATTATTGAGAAAATAAGCTGTCCCATGGTAATCTCTTAAATGACGACTAAAGCATTCATTACGTTTTTTTCTTTCAAAAAAATCCCCTGTTAAACCTTCCTTTGTATTTCTTTATCAACTTATGAACACACAAAATCTCACTCAACATCTTGACAGTGTTTTGAAGCATCACTTAGCCAGGGAAGAATGAGGACAGGACTTGGGTTTTTATTTAAAGTAGTTGTTTAAGAGCAAGATATCATCAGTTAGACACAGTCCCTTGACTCAGTCCCATACTTTCTAACTGGTTTGTATTTTATATCCTGTCACTATTAATGAGCTTTTTCAACTCCCCCTGTACAATACTCCTTTAGGAGAAAGTTTATTTGGAAGGCACATAATAAAATAATAAAACAAGAAACACTCCCCACAGTCCTCACCACACTAACAGAATTTTCTCTAAGGAGGTAGGAAATTGCTGCTTCTTCCCAGGCACACATTGATCAAAGAAAAGAGATATATCTGGGCAGAAGATTTACACATCTATACCATCTAATGTAACATATTTAAAATTTATTTAAAAACCAAAACCAACAAAACAAAAAACCACAACAGTAAGCAGCCAAAACCAAGTCTTCCCCCACAAAATGCACCCAATCCAAATTAACAATGCTGCCTAAGATGGGTAGCTCCATTTTCTTCCCCAAGAATACACCACCACAAATGTGTGGCATTTCTTCTGAGGAGACAAATAATCTTTTGGCAGTAACGTTCTTCAGACACAAATGAAAGACAGAGAAGTAAATGCAAAGCAAAACTCTCTTATTTGTTTCACACCAGCACTCAATTGCTGACTTGCACTCCCCCTGGGAGACAAGTTCCCAATGTCTCCCATCAGGATCTACCTCAAAAAGCTGGCAGCAGTTCAGTTCAGTTTCCTGCTACCAAAATTCACAGCCTGGTTGCTGTAAGCAGCTCACCAAAGGTGCCTCAGCCAGTGCCATGGAAAAAGGATGTACTGAGGAACTTCTGTGGCAATCCAGTGAGAAAGGCTCAATTGTGCAAAAACCACGGACAACAGTACCAGCACAAGCAGTGATATATGAGCAGAAAAGGCAGCCCGGTCACTGACAGCCAGCAGCAGAACCACTGGGAGCACCTCTGGGAAGAAGGGGTAAACTGTAAAATCTGTCAGATCTGGACTATCACCCAGCAAAAGGGCTGTCTTGTGTCAGAATCCTTATCCGCACCACAACACCCCAGACATCTTGCAGGTGCATTTTTTCTGATTGTAAACACGTTTCTGATAAAAGTGAAATGAGACTAAGCCAGGTCCATTTCAGACGGGCATGTCAAACGGCAGAGACTTTGCAGAGCCAGTGAGCCACTCTGACACCCCAAGAAAGCCCCAATGATCTACCTCAAAACCTTCAGCCAAGAAATGAAGGCACGGAAAGGAAGCTCAGCAAAAGCTGAATAGCATTTCTAGCACTGACACGTGCAGCTCAGCCCTCCCAGAAACATTCTGAAGAGCTCCAAGCCTTAGAATGAATGTCCTGGGACAGTCAGAGCACTGTCACCCCTCCCCAGGACTGCCATGCAGAAAACATCTGTACATCACCTCCAGCCCTGCCCCGGGGCAGGACCTGTGCCTGGGCAAAGCTGTTTGGGACAGCTCACAAACCCCACTGCAAACAGCTCTGGAAGGACGCCACAAAAATCCACTGCTTTGGTGATGGAATGGCAGATGAAATGCCATGTTGACAAATGTGAATTAACATGCATTGAAAAAGCATTCCTGACTTTATTTACACAATGATAAGCTGTAATTTAGCTATTAGAACTCAGAAACAAGAGCTTGGAGTTCCGTGTCATTGTGAAAAAAACATCAGCTCAGTGCTTAGCGGAGATTAAAAAATGCAAACAAAGAGAAAAAAAACCTGCTACATGCTTCTTTGCTCAGTCTTTTCTCCAAGTGTTTGTTATTTGCCACTCCTCGACAGCAGACACAGGAGTCACTGAGATCTGTCTGACTCAGTGAAACCTTTCCAGTTCTCCTGCTAAAAGAATAGCACAATTTGATAAAGGGAGTGTGAATTAAAAGGTTATTAAGTTCACAAGAATTTCAAATTAATAGTAACAGCACTAGATAAGCTATAAATGCTTTCCTGATTGTTACATATTTTATTTACAGGATGAGCCAGATGGCTCAACAAAAACAGATAAAAATTTGGAAAGGTCTATTATTGTATATTGCCAATGCAGGCCTAAAGGCAGGAAATTAAGTTTCAAGGTGCCTCAACACCATCTATACCACTATGCTTATTAATGGTGACCAAAATAAGGAATACATCATGGAGACAGTTACAGGGCTCTTTAGAAGAACTTTAAGGTCAATATGGACTGAAATCAAATCCCACTGAGATCAACAGGGTGTGGAAACTCTTTTACCTGTATAAAAAACCTCAAAACATCCAAAATTGTTTTAGAGGAGAAGCAATAAAGCTGCAGTGAGATTGCAGTAAGAGATGCAGCAGTTCAGGGGTGGACCTGGCAGGGCTGGGTTCATGGCTGGGCTCAACAACCCTGAAGGGCTTTTCTAATCTAAATGATTCTGTGATTCTAAAATACCTCACTCCTCAGAGTGCGAGTGACAACAGTGTCACCACTGCCTTAATGGCTTTAATCCTGACATGAGCTATTTCAGACACCTGCAACGAGAATCTGCACGCTTCCCTAAAAATGCTCCTGCTGCCAACTCTCAACAAAAGACACTTTTGTATCAAATATGCTATAAAACTACTTTTTTTCCTACTGAAACCACCCTACTGTAAAACCCTTGAGTAACTTCTGTAAATTCTAGATCTCAGATACACTGTGGGGCCAAAAGAGAAAAAAAGTAAAATGATTAGAATATATGTGGGACGTTAAATAAAAAAGAAGATATTCAAGAAAAGTACATAAACAATTGAGAACTCCATTTAAATTCCTTAGTCTACAAGAAAAGAGCATGAAGTCCAAGTCCTCTGAAAATGTTTTTGATTGTCACCTTTTACTAAAAATAATGCTGCAAGTGAATTCTAAGAAGGACCACTATCTTCACAAGAAAATTTGATCAAAGCTTTGTTTTCAGAAAACATCTACTAAGAATATGTAATATTATTTTGACTTTGACAAAAAGTTCCTAAACTTAATTGTAGTATTAAATGAATTTTACTTACATTTACCAGTCCCCCAAATATTTTCCATCAGGTTATACAAGAAAATGCATATGAATCAAAGAAGTCCTCTTAGAAACCATCCCAAATGATCTGATAAAAATATTTTTTGGAACAGAGGTTTTGATGAAAAAATCAGCATTTTAAAGATAACATGGGAAACAGATTGCAGTCATGTTGCTACAGGGGCTACATTATTTGCTTTCTCAAGAAATTATTTTCTGGCTTCCAATTTTATGGCACACAAATTTCAAATTACAAATCTGAGATTCAACTTTCTAATGTAACATCAGCAAAGCCTCTGCAGCTTCCCATCATTATTTTGACTGGCTGTAATTATTTTTCTTCACTGCCTCAGAACTGTTGTAGAGAATGATAACTAAAGCATAAGAGGAGCTACAACTGTCAAAACTGAACGGAATAACGAAAGACAAGTTTAGTCCTGCAATATTGTCCAGGGAAAAACAAGTGAAAAAAAAATCAAGGAAATCCTCTCCCATTCTTTAACAGCAGAGTAGTTCTGAAAAGCTATTAGCTTAGATAATCTTCCATGAAACCACAAAACAGCAATTTTTGGAGCATATGTAGAATCAAGCAAACTTGCTAGGCAGAACTCATTCAGAGTGTGACTAAGCTTGATTAGCTTTTTGCTAAAGTCATTCCAAAATGTACACATTTTTTTTGGTAAGCAATGCTGCCAATGGATTACTGAAACTGATCGCCAGCTTTGTTGCTATTTATAGGCTTAGGAATGCCATTACAGCCTCTGCTGAACATGGAGTCGGTCTAAACACTAAAATTAATGTAAAAATGAAAACACAAATCTATGGGTTAGAACAATTTTTAAACTTTAAACTTTTTGAATTTTTTTAACTTAAAAAAAATTCCAAATTCTTCCTTTAAAAAAAAAAAATACATACCCGTTGCCCAGTGACAGGTAGATTTAGATATTTTGATGTTGAGGCAGTCACAGTCCCTTGGAATGTCTTTATTCCAATTTCATACACCACAAAACAGGAGGGGGCCCAGAAGGTTCCCTCGTCAGTCTCGCAAAGACAAAACACGTGAATTTGTAGATACAGTTTTGGTGACTGGGTGGTTTTGGGTTAATGGTTGAGCTCAATAATCTCAGAGGTCTTTTCCACCCTAAATGGCTCTGTGATGCCAGACTCTGCTTGCCTGGCACTGACGCTCTGACACCCGGCTGGGGTTTATTTTCTGCTGAAGGGCTCTCTCTGCCCTCCCCGAGGTTCCCAGCGGAGCCCAGAGCCACCTGCAGAGCCCCTTGTCCCTCCCTGGTGCAGCACCAGCCAGCCAAGGCTGCAGCCACCGACGGGCATTTCCAGCAGGGTGTTCAGCTTCGCTCGGGACAAAGGGTCAGAGCTGGGCTAACACAATGTGCTGGCAGCCCCAACACACACCCCGGCTCCCAAATTCGGATTTACAGCTAGGCTTGGCTGGAACCATCCCCTGCTGAGTGCAGGAAACAGCTCCTGAAATAGCTGATCTGGCAACTCAGGCTCATCTGGCAGAAAGAGCATCTGCAAAATCGCTGGGAGTTAATAAGGCATTCATCAGCACCGAAAATGACTGAAAATTCCCTTTTCACTTGTTATCCCACCTCTGCAGCACGCTTTGAAGGAGCTGTAATTACCACTGTGCTGTGGTTGGGAGAGAGGAGATCAAAGCTGCTCGAAAGCAGCCACAATGTCCCATCTCTCTCTTTGCTCAACAACAAACAGGAGCCTCGAGGAGGCGGCTCCGCAGGCAGAAGCTGCTCCTGGGAATGGATTGCAATGACCTTGAGAGGTTTGCTGGGGAACTTACCACAGCCACCTCTCAGGGAAGTGCAAGGGAGATCTGATGGGAGCAAACTCAGGAGTTATATCTAGAACAAATAATACCCTGCCTTCTAAAATGCCTATGGCAGCCTGGCAAAGGAAATCCCTGCTTCCAAATTTTATTATGTTCAGAGTGATGCTTGTTTGATAGGACTCACATCTGATCAGAGAACAGGCTAAATCTTTCCTGAGAGAAATGTTAATGTAAAGCCTAGTTCAAATTTTCAAATAAAATAAAATAAAAGTAATAAAAATACCCAAATCATCCCCCTCCAGGTTTTTGCCACCAAGACTTCAAATAAACTTTCAACAAAGTGGGTAAAACATGAAAATGAAGACACACAAACAAGAGGTTCTGCCACTGGAAGGGTTTAAGAAACCTTAAGGTGAGTCTATCACCTATTTGCAAAAAATTTAACAAAGGTGTTGTGGGTAAATGGATATAAATATAAAAAAGTAATGGGACGTGAAGCGCTCTAAACAAAACCAGAAACATTGCCTGACTGGATTATTAACTACAGCTAAATGTGGTTTTGATTCACTGGTAATTTATAGGTCTTTTATCTTCGTGAATATAATAACTAAAAGGAGCCAGAAAAAAAAGATGACAAATGCTAAATATATAATAATGGTAAATTTTCAGTATGCCAAAAATACTTAAAAAATCTTGGAGCACTTAAAAACAACACCACCACCAATTTCTCCTTTTCTTAAAACCACATTTAACCTTCAGAGTGAATATGGGCAAGACTAAATCACAGTTTCCTTTCTGAAAAAATATATGAAAAACAAACTTCTGATGAATTAATGCTTTATGTAATTTAGGTATTAAAAATGGAATATGGTATTATTATAAAGTTAATAGCAGGGAAAGTATCAATAAGGAAATTATATATGCAGCAATTATTTAATTACCCCTCATGCCACAGGGTAAAGCGGCAAAATGAATCCCATTTTCACTACTTAATAATAAACTAGCAAACCACAGATCAAACAAGCTTCATTAAGGTGAGCAACTTATGTGCTGTCTTTTATCCTCTAGTAGCCTGTTTGGTCTGTTGCTTACACCAAATTACCTGCCGTGTGAAATACAGATTACTGTTACGTATGATTATACCAAAGTTGGCCCCACTACGGACAATCAGAGCAGTAACTCACAGGCCAGGAGTGAAAGGATGGACATTTGGGAGTGAGTTAGTAATTAATGGCTTCTAATCAGCCAGCTGGATCGCTTATTTCACGATCCTTTTCACAAAGATGAAATGGCTAAGAAAATTACGATATCCTGCATTTGCTGTACAGCACGGCTGCACACCAACCCAGCGGACTGCCCAGGAGAGAGAGCATCAATCAGTCCCTTCCCCTCAGCTCTGTTCACCTAGGAAACACCCAGAAGTGGTTTCACCAACAAGCACATGGCTCAGGAGCTGTGTTTTCCTGGAGGAATAAACTGGTACCTGCACCTCCACATCCCTAACTCTCCTCCGTTTGCTCTGGCTGGCTCGCTCAGAATCACACACAAATGATGCTCAGCGTGGGACTTTCCCTGCAGCATTCAGCTGTCAAAGATACTGACCTAGAACATGCAGAGCGATTTAACCTTTTAGAACTTTCTGCAGCTGTCCTTCCCCCTGAAAACAAGGCTTTCTTTTTCAAAATGAGCCTTCCCAGCCTAAGCAGGCTTTGCCTTGTGGGTGGCACGGGGACAGGAGGCACCCTGGGCCCCCAGCAGAAGGAGAACTCCACCCTGCAGTGAGGGCAGCAGCCACCGTCCACACAAGAACCCAAAAGTCCATCCGGGTGGCACAGCAGGAGCCCCAAAAGATGCTGCCCACCTGCCATAAACCATTTCCACAGCTTGCCCCCACTTTGTACCTTCAAACTTGGGGATGTTCCATAGCACCTCATAAAATAATGTTCTGTAAATGCTTCTGGTTTGCCATCTCTGTTGAAAACACAGTCTCTGGTATTTAAATAATTTAAAACCAAATTTCATACCCAAATGGTCAGCAGTTAGACAGTTTTGCATCATCATTCACTACAGTAAAGCTTTTTGCATCCTAAGAAACCTGAGAAATGCTAAAAAATCCCAAGGGTGGGTTCATTTCACCCTCACCTGGGAGAGCATAAGAAAGTTCACAATTAGGTTTTGTTCTCTATGAAATGACAACAACAACAAAAAAAAGGACTTTATGATACTTTTATCTATCTCTCCCCCTATATAAAGTACCTATTCTAATTGCTTAAAGACTTGTGGAAGAGAGAAGTGCTTCACAAAGAATTAGTTCAAAACCAGAAAACTTTCAACAGTATATTCAAAAGCACTAATGTCAAATGGCATTTTCTAAATTACCCCTCCTGCTATACAGATCTTCTGTGGAAACTTTTAACTTCTTTAACACAAAAACTGCTTTTAAAAAACAAAAAACATTAAGAGCAGCAACAGAAGGCCCTAATGGTTAGTGCTTCCATTGAGAGAGAAATAAAAACCATTTCAGGGGCTAGGCATTATAAGCTTTTTCTCTTTCCCTTATATCTCTTTTGTTATCCTCTCCTAAAATCAGAATGTGAAAGGAAATATCCAACACTATCACATATGAGGAGACATCAGCTAATTTTGAGGAAACTCATCAGCCAATAGTTATTGTAAGCTCTAATATTCAGATGTCAAGCAACTAAATTCTGTATTGCAACATGCAACTGCTCTTAGAACAACTTGGTTTTTAAAAAAATATTGGCAATATAAGCCTTAAAGGAAATTGTCTCATATATTCTCCAACCATCCTGCAGAAAAAAGCAGCTAGACAAATTTGTAAGGATTTCAGTCTCTGCAGTGACTGGAACCAATGAAATGGATGGCACACAAAATAGAAGGGCTTTGCTTGGTGAAGGCTGCGCGTTCTTTGAACAGTGAACCAACTGGGATTAAATATTCTAATTCTCAATCATATAAAACACTGTGATGGACAGCTTTGTCAAGCTCATTAATACTAAAGCAACTGCTGATAATTGCTCCAGGTTTCAACCTCTAATTAAAGCTAAGTGGCTCGATTTGCATATAGTAAACAAAAGAAGTTTCTTGCAATCGCACTCCCAGAGGCCTTATCAGCTTCACAAATACTTATCATTAAAACTTGAATGCTAATTACAGTTAATTTCTCAATGCAAATAGGAGTAATTCAGTGGATATTTAGGTCTTTCTTGCTTAGACTTAGCACTGTAGTTCATCTAAACGCACCCCAGACGCTTACCAAAAAAAACACACCAGGAAGAACAAAACATTCCACAACTCTCCCTTCTCCATCATGTTTAATAAAATGATGTCAAATGTTATCAAAAGCATTACCATAAATTGAGCAAGGTAAATCAATTAACCTTTCTCCATTTGTCCCATTTAGCTGGGTAACAATGTAGAAAAAACAAAGCACTGCTAATTAAAACTAGTTGAGGCTAAGCTATGGTGCTCACGTTACAAACTTCCGCAGTACTATAAAAAGACTTTCCAAAACAATCCTTATTTTCAACACTGTAATGAAAAAATAACAACAATGTAGAAATCTACATCTGTTGGGAAACACATAAGATGCAGTAAAGTGTCTAACAAGAACACCTTTCTAATGTATTTGTAATGTCTCCTTCAGCCTCCTGTGTCAACTAAAGAGATAGCACGGGAATTAGAAGAAGAACTATTTTCCCCAGGTGAATTAGCAGGCAGCACTGTCAGAGCCCTCCAGCCCAGGCTGAGGAAGGAGCCTGGCGTGCAGGGCTGCACATCCTGGGGTGCAGGGGATGGGAAATGCAGGGCTGCACATCCTGGGGGTGCAGGGGATGGGACGTGCAGGGCTGCACATCCTGGGGGTGCAGNAACAATGTAGAAATCTACATCTGTTGGAAAACACATAAGATGCAGTAAAGTGTCTAACAAGAACACCTTTCTAATGTATTTGTAATGTCTCCTTCAGCCTCCTGTGTCAACTAAAGAGATAGCACGGGAATTAGAAGAAGAACTATTTTCCCCAGGTGAATTAGCAGGCAGCACTGTCAGAGCCTCCAGCCCAGGCTGAGGAAGGAGCCTGGCGTGCAGGGCTGCACATCCTGGGGGTGCAGGGGATGGGACCTGCAGGGCTGCACATCCTGGGGGTGCAGGGGATGGGGACGTGCAGGGCTGCACATCCTGGGGGTGCAGAGGATGGGACATGCAGGGCTGCACATCCTGGGGTGCAGGGGATGGGACATGCAGGGCTGCACATCCTGGGGTGCAGAGGATGGGACATGCAGGGCTGCACATCCTGGGGGTGCAGGGGATGGGGTCGTGCCCCCAGCTCCGAGAGCAGCACCAGGAGCTGGGGGATCACTCTCACTCAGAGCCACCCCTCTGCGCAGCAGCACCTGCAGCAGTCGGGGTTTGGGACGTGCCAGCCCCTTACCTCAGGCTTTTCTCATTAATCTGCTTCAGAAAACCCTCGGATCCTCTCCCATCTGCTGTGTTTCAAAATGCTGCGTGGACTGGAGCACAGGTTCTACAATGGAGTGACAAGTCACCCAAGAACAGCTCAGCCGTAGCAACACTAAAAATACCAGTGAACGCTGACAATGCCACTGGCTAATTACTGACTCCATGTGCACCAGGGAAAGTTACACTCTTCCTCCCGCTGCAATGAGGGCTGCACTAACGAGCCAGGCTATGATTTCCACTGACAGCCCCTGGTATTTTTACACACTTCCACCACACTCCCTCAGTTCAGGAACAGTGGAAAGTGAGCCATTAGGATTCTGAGATTCCTGTTGCACAACAGCTGCACCGTGCAGAGAGAAGTAAACTTCACTTGCCATGGAAATATTTACGTATGAATAAGGCCTCCGTGGGGTGGCCAAGGCACTCCTGCCTTGCTTTGAATGGAACCGTCTTTGGCTCCATCCTGCCCCTGTCCACACCTGCCTACATGCTTTTCCAAGGAAAAAAACCAAACTTCCAAACTGTACCATGAAAATATTTACTTGGTAAATACCTCATTGTCTTTTCCTTCTTCCCTTTCAGAGACCCTCCTTTTTTAATTCTTTTCTCACTAGCCTCTCATCCTGCCCTTTTTCATAGAGAACACAACCTTCCAGACACCTCCCAAAACATCCAAGATTTTGTTTTACCTTGACCCAGAATTAATTTTAAAAATAAAATAAATAAAAACCCAACACTTGCTACCTATTCTGCCTCCTTCCAGTTCCGAGGTACTGTACCTCAAACTATGTGCTGCAACCCGACAATTTTTAGAATTGTATTATTCTTCACTCTTTCTGTCAGTGATTCTATAATCAATCCCCCTCTAGATTTAATTTCCTAATCACTTAAGCATGCCTTTTTCCATGCTGGACATTACTACAGGAATGTCTCCAAGTTCAGAGCGTGCCAAGGTTTTTAACCCCTCTCAGTCACTCCAAACAAAACTCAATCCTTTCCCCTGAAGCTCTCACACTCGAGCCTGGCACCCGAACACCTTATCTCACTTTCACCTTACCTCGCTGGGAAAAAGCATTAAAACCAAGGCAAGGAAAACAAATCAAACAAAAGACCAGCCCTGGTTCTCTATGCAGAGTTTGAATTCATGACCTGGCTACAGTTTATGAATCCAAAATCTGCCCGTGTGAATAACGACCTCCCTGCAGCCAGGACATGTCCCAGGGGCAGGCTTACTCCTGACCTTGGCTCCCAGGTGATGTCTAAATATTTACAGCTACTCCACTGCTGGGGCTTTGTCCAGGACTACTCCTCATGGCAAATGTCACCTATTAGCTTACAAAGTATACCAGCATTTTGGCCTTCTAAATTATGACTTTCTATAAGCCTTTAATAATTTTTTGTTTCATTTAAGCAATTGGAAAGCAGGGACCATAATCTGTGACAAGCACATTTAAATGGCTTGCTGCAAAAGATGAGGCACTTTTGAAGTGAAACTTTAAGTATATGATGATTAGGTCATAATAAAAATGAAAATTTATAGGAAATTGTGTGAGTCTTTTTTGCAAAAACCTAATTTTTGGACACTGTTCTGCTCTAGAATATTACCCCACTTTGATCATTTCCATTGGTGCTGTTTTTTGACATCAACGTGGTAAGGAGTGATTTACCAGAACATTTACAGAATATTTGCCAGTCTGGGATTTGATTATTACTTCTTGTTGGCAGTTTTTATGGCAGCTGAAGCCATTTTGAGTGCTGAGACTTCATGAGATTTGCTTCAGATACACAACAACGGAGTTTGACACCAGAACTTCAGCTGAGTCCAAACTTCTCATCCTCAGTGGCCTGGAGAAAGCACTTATGATCATTCAATTTAAAGTCAAATGTCTTCATTTCTTTTGGGGATGGGGAGGGGTTATTTGGTTTTGGTGGGTTGGTTGGGTTTTTTTGGAAAACCAAGCATTTCCCAATGCTTACACACAATTAATACCGTTGTGTAAAGAGTGCTTGAAAGGTTTTATTTCTCCTGATAAAAACTCAGATGAGGAGAATGGAGTACCTGCAAGGTCATTCCTCACCATTAAGAAACCCTACTGTATTAAAGGTTTCAATTTATCTATTCTGCAGTCTAAAACATCACAGTGTATTCTGGAGGAGCTTAACAAATATACTTAAAAAACCTTGGGGAAAATAGGGAAGTGAACCACTGTACACATAGCCTTTATTTACAGATTTCATGCCTCTCAAAATTTTACATAAAACACTGTTTTTATTCTAAGTGAGCCATCATTTGACTTGAACTTAGCTCAATGGCTCTAAGTCTTTCAGGATGGTGCTTCCCTTGATGTCCACCAAACCCAAAGGATTTAAAAAAAAAAAAAAAAAAAAAACTTAGAGTATAAGTGCACAGAAGGTTTCCTGAGACTTTTATAAGGCAAAAGCTGCCACATGCATTCATAACAGTTAAAGTTTTTTATTAATATGAACCAGTTCTTCCTACCGAATGAGAAATCTTTGGACTATTACCAGTGCCACTGTTGCTTACTAATTTTTAGAGGAGCACTTAACTTTGATTAGCTGCCATTTCTTTAATGAAACCCAAGCTCTTTTGCATAGCAGAAGATACACAGACGAGACATGCAAACGTCTCAGTAGAAACTTTCCTGCTGGTGCTGGCCCACTCCCAGCACACACCAAGGTGAAAAAGGGATGCACAACCAGGAAAGGACAAGTGCCTCTCTCCAGGAATAGTTTAATTAAACAACATCGCTTGAACCTTTGTAACTTCACAAGAACTGGAAAGGTTGTATGTCTGATTTTTAAATACACACACATATATATATCATGTATATATATGTATTTTTAGGAAGACTTTGACTTTGAACACCTTCCCAACACCTGCCCCCAGTCCTGCTGGATCTCCAAAGGACTGAGCATCTGCTTCTCATCAGCCTCTCCGCAATTGTTCATCCAATTTGCAAGTTTGCCTTGGGTAGGATTTTTCAAGCACTTCCTGACCTACACTTATGCTGCATTCATGCCTGAGTATTCCTGCCTATTTGCTATTCTCCAATTTAGATTTTACTGCTGAAATAGGTACTGCTCAGAAGCCAGAATTACAAGGGAATTGTTATCTATAACTAACAAAACCTTTCCCAGTTCAGTCCAAACTACATAACGTTTTATTTGGCTGAAAATGCTTTTATTAAGTCCAGACTATAATTTAGGTACTAGTGAGAATTTAACTTCGGATTTTCTATTCCAAGGCCTTTTCTGGAGCCTGTCATTAAACCAGAATCTCCCTGGCTCTTTTGTAGCATTCCATTTTTTCCCCCAAACTACCTCATAAAGACTTGCAAGGTGCACACATTTGTTTTATAAACCATCTCAGCTCTCTCCTCTCTGCTGGGACTAAGTACAAAGGGATTCAGGAGAAAGTCATTTTGTGAAATGATACTTTGCATATTTATTCAGAGAAGCCCTTCACTTGGGGAAAATGCAAGGGCTGGTTTTCTTAACAGAAGATAATAAAGAAAAATTATTTCATTTATTCAAAGTACATCTGCACCGCAAAAGAAAGGGATGATGATAAATTGTACTAACACATCCAAGCCACCCAGTTCTGGGACTATGGATGGTGTGACTATGATGAAACTCTTTATGGCCAAGATTTGTGAGTATTTAGTCAGAAAAGAATAAGTTATTTCAATCATCTCTGGTTCCTGCAGAAACCCTTCACGTGATGTTGGTAACACTGGATTAGGCCTTCCAAAAAAAAACCCAACTGAGGCCAAATACATGACAACAGCAAAATATCTCCCTCCCCAGCTATAAATGAGGGAAACAGATGTACCACTGAAATGATGCACAATAAATGGTGATTAACAACACCAGCAGCTCCTGCTTTTAAAAACATCGATCACGAGCAATTTTAATTAAAGTGAAGAGTGAAGTAGGTGATTTGGCTCAGCACCCATGAATTTATCAAGGGGGATGCTTCTAATGCCTGATTACAAGCTGCAGTCACTGCCACCATCAGGCCCGAGCAGAATTAGCCCTCATTAAGGTCATTAGCTGCTGGGGTGGAGGGTGATGAATGTGCATCCTCTGGGGTGGCAGCTTCTTCAGCTGAACCAGGGCATTGCCACCTCTCCGTTTCCCAGCAATGTGGCTCTTGCAGCACCAAATGGCTGGTGGGCTAATGAAACTCTATTTCTCATTTAAGAATACCAACTCTTTTAGCAGAGTTTCTCTATTTTATTTTTAATATACCTGGATATGGTGCTTTGGGCTTGCTTGTTTTCCTGAGAAAACAGAGAACTGAGCTGGTGAATTATGAGCATTCAGATATTAATAGTGCAGCCAAAATTTAGCTTATGTGTCACATTCCTCGTCTCTGTGCCAGGGCAATGGAGAAGAGACATGTCAGGGAGAGATAACCAAATGCCAATCTTTACATGTCTGCTGTTTTAGCTGGACCTGGATACAGCTTTGCTTCTGTTTATTGCAGCTCAGCAACTTTGATAGTCAGAGACCCTTAAAAATTTGGCATATTATTCAAAAGGGGTGAAATAATGAAGACACATGAGAACAAAGAACAAAAGGGTGATGAGGAAAGATTACAAAATGGATAAATAAAGTTCCTTTGGAATTCAAACACTATCAAGCACACTTTGATGGATCAAAGAAGGGACGTACATAAACACTTAAAAGAAACAAAGCTACAGACAACAACATAACAATTCAAGATTGCAGTAAGTAATGATATCATGTTCGGAACAATGTTTTTCTCTGTTCAAGAAAGAAAATATGGCACCATGGTACATTAACAGGGAAATTAGAATGCAAGGGAGACATGAATTCAGCAGAAAGAAAATAAATGTGACAGTTTTATGACTTATATTTGTCTTGAGCTTGTCCTTGTCACCAAACTTAGTCTTGGTGTATTTGAAAATGGAAGAATAGATAAGGAACGGTCAAACAGGAATGCTGGCATGTAACAGAAGTGTGAGAAATGCCTTCAGCCATTGTGTATTTTGCTTTAAAACCAAAATTCTGATCTGCACTGATGCAGCTGGGAAAAACGCTCACACAAGGACTCGAGACATAAATGAGAACTGATTTGGAGATGGAGATTTAGGACCAATATCAGACCCATTTTAGTGGCCCAGGATCATCAAGGGCAGCGTTTCCTCCTCCTGCAGGAGGCAGGCAGGTACAAAGTGTTCTGTGCTGCACAAAGGCTCAGGTGCTGAGCTCCAGGGAGGTGACAGTGGTGGGAAGGAGGGGACACATTTCGGTTCCAACTTGCCAAAAATCAAAGAAGCACCTTTGCAAAGGCAGGCACAGACAAATCCAGGGCGTGCCAAAGTCATGAGCACGGAGAGGTGGCACTGAAACAGCATCAGCTGCTCACAGACCAGGAGGAGCAATCCCACCTCTGCCGTGATGAAACCTCCCTGCCAGGACCCCTGACTGCCCCCGCCGGAGCAAGGCAGGGAGGCATTCCACAGGAAGGAATACCAAAAGGAAATGAATATAAAAATCTGGGGAGCACACGCTCTCTCACCTTTCCTGTGGGTTCTGACACGCTTTCAGTCTTCCTTTTCCACACAAGCCAGGAGAAACTGCCCTGTGGTTACAGACTCAGCTGTTCAAGGACGTGGCAGTGGAATATTCTGCCCAACACTAAACCTGACACCATCACCCAGGGCTTCTGTCCAAAATACATCCAGCAGTATGAACAAAAACCACTGCCTCATCCGAGTTCTACCTCTCTGGAAGTGCAGGGTTCCGTGGCTAAGATTTAATTCATAAAGGTTTAATACAGCCAGTACATGTCACAGAAAGTTCAGAAAGGTATGGCAGCTCATAAAACCCAGCAATATACTCATTTATCTCCTTAGAAAAGGATTTACAACATGATATTTCAATGAGAATAGGATAAATAATAATTATTAGTAGGACCACTAGTAAACTAAACGTGCTACAGCTAATTACAGTCTGCAGAAATGTGTGTTCCTGGCTTACAGCTCTCACTCACACGGTTATCTTTTAAGAAAGGTATAACAAGAGCAAATGAAAAATTCATTTACCTATAATTGTCCCAATTTAAAATTATTTTTTTCCCTAGCAGTGATGCCCTTCCATGACAAGCCACAGGAAGTCATACTACAATAACACATCTTTTATATCATATTTTCTGTTACCAAAGCAAATAACTTTATTTATTAGATTTGTTTTCATCCCTGCTATGAACAAAACTCTAAATCCTAACTGACAGGAATCACTAGGAGTTGATATGGGAGTCAGCTTTGAAAAATCAGGCTGCTAAACCGTTTACTTGATTATGGACTGGATGTAGTTTTGTATTTGGTGAGAACAGTTTTTCAGATGAAAGAAATTAATATTTCATCAGGATAAATACTGAAGGACCAGTCCCATTACTTAAATTATATTACTCCAATTACAGTGGTTTAACACTTTAGAGACCTTAAAAGATAACGTGACATCATCCCACAGGACTAATATTAAAAAATTCTCAGGTAAAGGTATAAATTTTGTAGCTGACTACTGAACATGGCTGTTTCTTTATATTTAACTATGATTTAATATTTCATTTCTGCATAATGTAAATTGCTCCAAGCAACTACTAGCAATTTAGGAAAATCATCTTTAATGAATTGTCAAATAAGGCTCACAAAAGCATGCCCCTTCTGATTATTCGTGAAAATTACTTTCCAATATATCTGTTCTGATCCTAAATAGATATTATGCTGCCATTACTTTTTTTAACCTAGGTAAGTATTATGATGCCCACCTGATCCACAGAATAATTTATGCTTTTAATTGCTCATTTCTTTGCTTCATATTAGCAATGTAAAAATAAAAACAATGTTCAAAATTATTGACTTTTTAATTTGCTATTTGAAAAATCGACTGAGTTCAAGTAAAAAAAAAAAAAAAATTTCCCCAAAATTTCATGCTACTGTTTATTCTTTGCATAAATAAGTTAATGTTTAAAAAACCCAAATGGGATGTACAGAAGCGTTTCAAAATTATCAGATAAAAAAAGCCACGTGACAGGGATCTTGGGAGCTAAAATGCAGCATCACACATTCTCTTCCTCAACATCAAATTGCAAGGGAAAAAAAAAAATCTGGCACTGATAAGTCACTATCTTTCAAAAAACCCTTCGTACATTTTTAGGCATCACAGAAGGTACCTCCAGGAGAAAAACCTGTGAATAAGCAGTTTCTAATTTCAGCAGAATTTTACTCTATTTCTGGTGATAGAACTGCAATCAGTGCCAAAAAAATACCCAAACAAACCAACCCTGTTGCAACTACTATTTTGCATTACTGCTGCTGCTGAGGATCCCACGAGTCTAAGGGGGATCACACTGATTTCCCTTCCAGAGCAAACCCAAGCCCTCCTGAGGAGCCCACAAAGTGCCCAGGATGTGGAATAGGTCAGGGAAAGGAGGAGAGATAAGACAACAATGGCTTTGCACAGAGCCCGATGGCCACAGCTCAGCAGCCCCCTGGGCTTTGATAAAAATCTGTATATGCCACCAACTTTTACTCTGAATTTCCATCACAAGAATGTGCTACTCCAATAATGACAAGCTTCTCAAATGCTTGACTCTGCACAGCTGAGATGTGCATGCAAATGAGAATCCCTCTCGTCTACTTCTATTATTTTTTATAATTCTTTTTCAATACAAATGAAGCATGATTTCCTCTTTACAGAAACATCAAACATTCTCTTCTTCTACATTTTATGATGTAGACTTTCCAGCAATCCCTGGCTTTTATGAGCTGTCTCATATAACCAACATTGTGGTCCACTGTCTGACAGATCTGTACTTTATCCTTCCCTAATGAGACAGTTCCCCAATTATTGAGCCAAAAGGCAGTGTTTCTAGAAAGTTTCACCCTTTTAAGCACAGAATTCCCACAGGGTGATTGGCAAATTATCACACATTAAACCCATCACATACACAAACTTGCAGAATTTATTCCCGAACAAGTAATTTCTTTTTTTTTTTTTCCCCACCAGTTCAGAGTGGTTTTTCTCAGTGTTTAGTCAGTGTTTCATTAACCTCCCCCCCAAAAAATACCTCACCTTCCTCTCCCTCTTTCCATCACAAAGATCACCATGTTGAAGAAGAGGTACAGCAGTAACACCACAGAACAACAGAACAGAACTGAGACTGCCTGGTGATGCAGCTTGTTCAAGCACCACAGTTATTTCTTTTTACCATCTGGACAGTTTGTGATCGAAGGTGAAGCAGGTGGGTGAAGGGGCTCTATATTGGCTTTTGCCCTCTGTTAAAGCCCCTCGGTGTTCTGAGCCCCAGCAGGCTGAGATGCATCTGCTGGCAGGAGTTCAAGCACTTGCTCAGATTTGGGCTGTTCCTGTCCCTGTCCCCAAAACGCTTCCGAGCTCCTGAGCTGAGGTGCTCATCCCTCACGGGGGTGTGGATATTCCTGTTCAGGAGGCATCACAAACATACTCTGCTACATTTTAAAAAAATAAGAATCACATCAGGTCACACCATCCCAACTGTTACAACAAATAAGTTCTATTCTAAAGCCTCGCTTTAACACATTCACAGCTGATCCTTGTGTCCCTCTGAGCTGCTTCTGCCACCCTTAGCCATAGCGGGCAAACACTGTAACAGATTTCCAGCATCAAATCAAACAAATCCACTTCCTCCTAGGAAAGATATACAGCATATATAACCCTAGAGCAGCAGAACCAAACTTTAAATGCTGGTGATGGCCCACTACACACACTGATGGAGCCACAACTTCGCTAAGCTATTTTCCTGTTTTACCAACCTTCCAGTTAGGAAATTACTCATAATATCTAACCTAAATGTCCAGTCCTAAAACTTCAGTCTGTTTCTCCTTGTCCTGTCCCCAGCCCAGAAAACAATTTACTTTTACTCCTTAAAAGCTTTTAATTATTAGGGGTTTTTTTTATTTTCTTCTCCTTATCTTTAGTCTTCTTTACTGTGGGTTTAAAATCCTTTCTCTGTCACTCTACTTTTGGCACGTTTCTACCTCCATTTCTGGCTGAGACAATCTTCCCCACACTGCACAGAGCAGCACAACAGGTAACTTCACAATTTTTCCTGTTTAATTGCCATTCTATAGCTACTCCATTTTTGGTTTTCCCATAACAGAGCAAGGCTGTCAGCTCACTCCAGTGCATGATCCACTACAAACTTCAGCTTATTCTCTGAGGAATCTCTTCCCAGTGCTTCAGTAATTCCTCAGCCTCTCTCAATGGAATGAGCATCCCTATTTAGGTGTAGCAATTTACACTTGATCTCACTGAATACATCTCATTTAATGAAACCCTTATTGAAGAAACAAGATTGCAACTCAATCTGCCAAGATCATTTTGGAAGAAATGGTTGGAAGCACATCCAAAACAAAGCAGCAGGTTCACCTTTGATGAAGTAAAGTATGGCCAACTATAATAATTTCTGGAACCACAGGGAAAGACCACAACCCCCTCAGTTGATGCCAACATGATGATTAAGCAAACTGAAAAACTTAAAGTAGTAGATTAATTTTTAAGGATGTTATCTGGAAAATATCTAAGAGAAGAAAGCTAAAAAGGAAGGAAAAAAGAGGAAGGCTAAGCTGGAGAGAAAACAGTCTAAAAACATAACATCAGTCACATCATAGCTTAGAAGTTAAACAAGTGTTTCGAAGAAACAAATTAAGTGGATTTATGATACTGTGGAAATTTCCTTCCAAAGCAACTCTTCTGATTGATGGATATGAATCTATATCAGAAAACAAGATGATAAAGTCAACCTGTAGGAATTTCAGACTTATAACTCATTGCTATGGCAACACTCTCAGCAAGAAATAAGTTTCCTTGGAAATAATAAAAAAAATTACTTTACTTTTCCCTAAAACATAAGTCTAAAGCACAAGAGAACAAGACAGGTAAAGGCAAGAGTGTAAACTAAACTGTTAGACCAATACACAAAAGTGCACCTTTTGAAGTATTTTCCTACAATTCAAAAAAAAAATTCCTCTTTCATGAATTTTGTAATTTACAAGAGAAGGAGCTGAGAATACACTGGGTTTGAAATAGGTATTGAAAACTTCCACACGTCTATGAGTCTATGAGTCAAAATTGAAGATTCAGGCATCACAGAGCCCAACTGTGTCTCCACTCAAATGAAGCTCAATGGAGTACAGCTTCCTTTTGAAAGTGGATGCAAATACCAAGAATATTGGTGCATACCTATTTTTAAAATCCCTAATTACAGGTGGAGACAAATATTTTTGACAATGAAAAAAATTTGTTTCTTACATGCTATAAACAGGTAAGTGGCGGGTACCTTTCCTGATGTATTTTTATATGTTGCTCTGAAAAATTATTAAGTTGTGTTTCTGTACAAACAAGTTATACTAGTATTTGTTTTAATTTTGAAAGTCACAGGCAAAATATAATTAAATTATTTTGTTTACCAAAAACACCTACAAAAAGGATACGAGTAGAAATTCCTTGTAGATTAACTTTATTATAAATTAAAGAAATATTTATCTAACAAAGCCTAAAATAATACTCTAATTGTAAAGCCCCTGCAAATGCACAGCCAGTACCATGCATTGTGCACAGTGACTGAAGACCCCAGAAATGGAAGATAAATTTGGATTTCAAAAAGCACATCCTGATCCTATTTAACACGCTTTTGTAAAAAAGCTCCCAAAACCGCAGGATAAGCTGTGTGCAAGGGTGGGACACCCTTTATTCAGAGCCAGAGACAGCCACTCTCCCAGAAACATCCCATCATTTCGGGTCACTGGCCATCCCTCCACCCAGCAATGGCTTTTCCACTCCACCCGGTGATGAGCAAGTCAGCCCCTGAATGGGCCCTCTAAATATTGAGATATTTCTGGATGGCCTTTTGCCTTTCATGTCCTTCAGACAGGAGGAGAGTGTGGTTCTCCTGAGAAGTCCAGCTAAGAGCTTTTCCCTGGAGCAGGACAGCTTTCTGCATTCACAGCCAAACACCCGGGCAGGAAGAGACTGATCTTTGTGGGGTGGTGTTTGTTTAATGCCACAGCAAAGCTGGTCTAGCAAGACTCCAGAACAGCATGAACTCTTCCCTGCCTGACTCTGGGGGACCAACAGGGAAAAATCTGTATTTTGTATATAACATTGTTAGTAGTACATTTGTTGGTGGTAAGCAGAGCTCCTTCTGGAACTCAAAAAGCCACATTCTTAGAGGATTTCCTCCTGCCCCCTCCGGTCCCCCACAATCCTCCCTCGAGGTGGAGGTCAGAGGTTGTGGGCTAAAGAAAAGCTTCTTGTTAAAGCCTCACAATCCTGCCCATGTGAAGTGCTGCTGAAGACTGCAATTCCACACGCAGTGCTGCTCAGCAGCAGAGTTGTAGTCCCACACAGAACTCCTCCGTTTCCTCAGCCGCTGTGGGAGAAGCCTGCCCTGCCTTCCAGTGGGGGACCAGCACCAGCTTTTCTTCCCTGCAAACACACTGCAGCTCTTTTTTTGGATCCCACCCACAGCAACACACACCATCTCTTTTTTTATTTTCTGTGCAGTTCGTAAAGTCCCTGTCTAACTGCAATCCTGGCTCTGACTGACAGAAATTGATTGAAATTTTTTTTTAACCACAAGCTAAGTCTGAATGAAATAGGTGGCAGGAAGTGTTTGATGTTCAGAAAGCTTCCAGGGTATCAGATGGCTTCAAAGCAGTGCATGCTAAGAAAAGCAGGATGAGACGTCCCATAAAAAACTTAAGAGCACACAGAGTAAATAATTTCAAAGACTGTGTAAAGAGGGGACCAATTTAAAATCTGAAAACAGTGATTACAACTCCCCCAGTCTGCCTGATAACCTAACAATTAATTAGCCCATAAGACTCTTATTTAGAAAACCAGTACAGAAAAACAGGGGGGAAAAAAAGCATCTATTAGACTATTTTTTACTATATCTTCTTTCAGTAAAGATTTGGTGCCTATAATGTATTTCCAGTGTTTCAGGCAGCAGAGATTTAGTTGATGCATGACAACCCTCCCTAGTACTGTGCAAAAGAGACCAACATCAAAATACAAATTTTTTATTATTAAGAGATTACTCTAAACATTTAGGAAAATAATTTACTCAAAGGCCAACTATGTACTGTCTTTGAATTGCCTGAAATACTTTTTCTCCCATTCAGCTGTACCAACTTAAGTGGAGATAAAGAGAAACCCGTCTCAAGTCTCCTCTCTCACCAGAGGATTGTATAAATAAGACTCATCCAGCACAAAAGGTTCACCCTGACCACACAAACAGTCAGTGAGCAGCACAAGGGTCCTGGAGGGAGCACAGCTACACAAACAAGTGCTGAGGAAAAAGCAACGCGTGGATTTGGGAGCGCAGGGTAACAAGGACAAGCACTTACACAGACCTTGGTAACTGAGAAGGCAGATGGAGGAGCTGACCTGAGAGAGTAACTCTGTACAAAATAGCCCACATGGCATTTGAAACCTCATATTGAATATAAAACGTTTAGGAAAACAGGCTCAGGAGACAAATGTCAGGGGCTGTGTGATTTCTCTGAGCAATCCTGCGGATGATCAAATTTGTTCTGAGGCTTTTCTTCCTGCCCTAATGGCTATGCAGAGCCTCACCCACGGCTGGGCTTGCTGCTGGGTTATGGACCTTGGCAGTCCCTCTGACTGGCGTTTCATCACATTCCCTCATTTCCAGTGTTACCCATCCTTCTTGTTTTAGATGCCAAGATGACAACATGCTCAGAGGAGACATTGGTGCTCCCTCAGGAGCTGGCCAGAGCTGCTCTCATCCATGCCTGGACACCTCGATGTGAGCACGACCTCAATTACCATCAGCTACACCCCATAATTGCCCTGTTGTCTTACACACAGTGATATTGTTCTCTTCTCCCCTCCATAAAGCTGCATCTCAGAATTTACACACTATTTCAAGGCTGTTGCTTTCCTTCCTCAGAGTGTCAAACAACCACATGCACATAAGAGAGTTTGGGTCTATTGTGAACCCTATCCCTGTTCAAATCCCCTTTGAACTGAAATACAATCTCTGTGGCATCCATCATTTCTCACCATAGGCAGATCAACAATATGTAATAGTGAAACAAGGAACTCTCTAAGTGCATCTAGTTTGAGACTTATTATTCAAGACCATTTCCTCATTGTGCTGGTTTTTCCACACACTTTGACTATTTGTGAACTCGGATATTTTTGCCCACCATATGCTACTGTATCATCTCCTGAGCCGAGTTCCACTGTAGCTGTCAGCTCCATTTCTGACCTCTCTTCCACTGCAACAAAGTAAGAAACTCCCTTCTGCTAGTGGAGTGGATGATGATGAGGTTATATTCACAGTCTCCAGTCAATTGTTATCATATATCTCTGTCCTGTTCTAGTGTTTGCAACACTGCCTATTGCAGTACCATTTGTAAATGTAATTAATGAGCTGTTTATGTACTCTTCAAAAACCATTAAGATGTTAAAATAAACTGCATTTAGTGGTGCACCCTGAGTCACCCTGCATACATTGGTCCAGCTCAATACGTTGCCATTCATCATCACTCTCTGTTAATAATGCCTCTAGCAATTCCAATTCCTTTGACAAACTTCATGTTTAAATACTTTCAGTTGTGCTGGGGCTTTTTCCTCTTTTTGTATACATTTCTAGACTTGTTATCCTTTCTGGTTTTAAGGTAACTCATCTGTGTTGCTTTAATCCTTTAATGTCTTCCTAGTTCCTTCTCGATTATTACAATTGCTGGTGCACCAGCACTCTTGAGTTAATTCTCTTAGCATACTGTAACTTCCTATCACCAATACCAATTTATTTATGTGTCATAAATATAAGGCTTTTTCTGCTTTTACTCATTATCTATTTTAAAATTCCTTGTTTCTTTCTTTCACATACTTATTGAATCTTCTTGTTAAAGAGGCAATCAAAACAGGCCATCCATCAGCACAGCCGATTTTCTCCTGTTATTTTACACAGGTAACCTTTTCCCCGCCCCCAGTTTTTGTCTGTCTTCCTTACACTGCAAATATTTATGTTGCCATAATCCAGTCTATGCTCAAACATTGTCTATTTGAGTCAATTTGAATCCTTTGCTCCCTCTATCAGGTCTCTGCAAGCCTCAGAAACCTACGGGGATTTTTATTCACTTCCTTTCCCTTCCCTCTACGCCTACTCTACTGGATCTCGTGAAACCCACTTACACTTTGCATTCTGTGCCTTCAGACTCACAGTAATCCACTGCTCCCTAATTCAATGAATTATACATTTTACTTTTCTCCAGGCTTGATTTGTTCACTAGGACAGACACTCCAGTAGCCTTCATTTCCCAAGGCATCCCTGAAATCACTCGATTTAGGGCTTCTCAGAACAGTCCATGATCTGTCATGTGGACTTTAAAACCCATATTGCTTGCTGAGCTACTAAATGCTGGTAGGAATGGATGGCTCTGGCTCCTGTTCAGCTTGTGCAGCTGTGTTCTGAAAATCTGGGTGCTGAGTATTTTTTATCTCAAACAGGTGCACAGTCACCAACTCTCTAACCAGCAAGGAAATAACCTGTGGATGATTTCTCCTGTGGTTATCTTTTCCTATTAAAATATCAGGCCAGTTTCCATGAGTAAAGCCCCTTTTTATTACTCCACATTAAATACCATGATGCCACCTAGAATGTCCTAAAAATTACAAAGTTCCTACAGATACAAGCATTGACCAATGCCCACAAAAGTTTTTCCTTTGTTATTTCAATATTTTTTATACCCTTTCATAACCATTATTCTATTTTCTATTTCCCACATCATATGAGGAACTTTATTCACACTGACCTGAGTGCCCCAAAAGCCTGTAATTGCCCAGAGCAGGCAGAAACAAGGATGGATGTAGGAGAAACTGCAAAAAGCTCTTCGGGGCTCCAATGAGAGTCACAGCAGGACATGAACGTCCTTCAGTGTTTAAATGACAACAGAGAGGGGTTCAAAACATACCCACCAACCCAAGGTTGTTTCCAGTTCGAATTTTTGTGCCTAGAATTAAAAAAAACCCAAACCCACCGAAGAAAACAACCCCCACAGTGGTTGTAAGATGAAAAGAGGAATTGCTGGGCACCATTTTGAGCAGAGAGAGGATGTCATGAGCACCAAAAGTGTTGAGAGCACAGCTCTCACCAAAAAGAAAGAAATAAGTGATATTTATCAGGGCTGACTCTGAAGGGCACATTTAACCTGGATTCAAAGCCCTACAAACTTTCCTGCCCCTCTCCTCAATAAGCTTTATTTTTCATCTGTGATATTTCAGTGTTAGTAGCTTTCCCTTACTGAACATTACACCCTCCTATAACACCATTGGTTCAGCTTAGGTTTTTTGAGATTGTATGATTGCATTCTAAATTGCCAAACACATGTGCAATCATATAACCATCCAAAATGACCCCAAAAGTGTGAAGTCAGGCTCAGAACACTACAAGGAACTAACCTAGGCATATCTGAATACTTAAGCTGCAGCAGAGTAAGCTACAGAATTAAAACTCCAGAGCTGGAAAGGGAAAAGCTCCTTTACTCTGTGGCCTTGGAAAATTTGACACCTTAAGCTACAAAACCTTATTGTGTATTTCAAGTTCAATGAACTGCATAGTTCAATAAAACATTAAAAAAAGGGTATTTCATGATCGATTTTGGTGAGAGGGTGCTAGAACCAGTGACAACTGACCAATACCCTTATTTTTAGGAAGAAGGGTAGAATTCATTAGGTATTCATTAGGTACATAAGAATAACAATTAATCACTTCTCAGCTATTTAGGAGGCTTTACTGCATGCAGTTATCCTCTGACCAGTGGCTTCTTAGGGTTTTCTTAATAAAAAAATACAGTTTAAGAATGAGCCATGGGAGCAGCTTCCTCCCTTCTTCAATGAGACAGCTGCTTGTGCTTGCACTACCAGGCACACTGTCCCTAACTCCTTAAAAAAGCTTAGCCCTTTCATTTAGCAATTATTTTGGCCAAGTCATGTTTAATTTTTTGGGTTTTCACATCACAAAGAGCAAGAAATGTATCTGGAAGCTTACAATCATAATTAAAATGAGAAAAAACAATATTATGTTCTGCCACAACACTTACGATTGATCTGATGTTATTTTCTTTTGCCAGCTTCAGAGAGGATTTATAGCAACTTGCTAAGTTTTCTTTATGAGTGTCGGTGAGATGGCCTCTTGCAATCGGCCCAACAGTATGGATCACATCTGCAGTGCATAAAAAAAGAAGATAAAAAACATTAAAGATGCTACTGTATCACTCAATCGAATCTGGTATTGTAACTACACACAAAACATAAGAATAACAATGCAAGCAAATGTGTTTAACTGGAAAACACATCATCACCTATATGTGCAATACTTAAACATAAATCAGTAAAGGCTAAATTTTGAAGAATTTGGACTACAGGGGAAAATGAGAAACATACAATGAATGCTTGTTACACGTCTGCTGCAATGCACACACAGAAGAGATGAAAGGTTTGCACAAATCCTCTAAATCTTCAGGCCTCTACAACTGCAAATACTGCAGAACTTTGAGTTCTCACTCCTCAAAGTCCACTCACTGGGAAAGTTCACCACACAGAACCTCAGCACATCGCTGGTGATACACAGGTCATCTTTGTTTTTCCTCAGGAACCATGTGAAAAGAAGAAAAGCTCTGACTTAGGAGTGTGTTGGTTGTTCAACAAAATGTGCTTTCCTCTCACATCAGACCAGAGACGCCATGCAAAAAACAAAATATTCTGTTTGAAGAAACTTATAATGAGCAAATAAAGAAAGCACAGTCATCTTCGGTATATGCCTTTGGACTCATCAAATTTAGATGCTGCAATCAATCAAAGTCTCTAAAGTACTATAAGAAAAATGAATTTAAGAGCCTGGAGTAGAAAAGTCTTGTAAAGAAACCCACAAATTAAAAAGTACCATGATTTTTTTTTTATCTCCCCCATTTCTGTCCCCTAAACTATTACGAAGCACATTTGCTTTTTAAACATCATTCTTCTATAGTATATATGAACATAATAAAATGAGTTACAGTGGCACATGTATAATTTTTTTGCCTCTCTTTAAAATTTCCTATGATATATAGCAGAAATAAACAGTGGCACTATTTATTTTTTTTTCAATGTTACACAAACAGGGATTAGGCCAACACTTTCAAGTGCAGTGCTGCTGGCCCCCTTTTAAGTTGTGCTTCTGCCCCGTCTGGGTCAGGTTTCCAAGCATCATCAGCTGTTGCTACACTGCAGAATATTTTAATCCTACAGAATGAACACCATTATTCTTTGTCCAAGCTGGTTTTGATGATTTCCATCCAACATATGCCAAACAATAAGGGAAAATGAACAAACTAACATTAAAATGTGCACTGTCATTTTTTTTAACTCTGACATCATCTGTCAAGTCCTGCTTTCTGCTACGTAAAAGGTGGCTTTTATGCAAAGCCATAATGTATGAAAAATTAATAAATTTTTCTATACATTAGCCACAGAGCATTGATAAATCAGGAAAAAAAACCCACGTCTGATTCCCAGTGCCCAGAAACGCTGAGGAATCCGCTGTGATGGAAACTGAAACCTGTAAGAGCTGAACTTCGCAACTGCTGCGGAAAAGCCGCCTCCTGGGGAGTAAATAAAAGGTTGAGTTCTCTTCTTTCCGTTTTGATGACAGTAATTTTCTCCAGTTGTGGGAACAAGATGGAGAGATTGGATAATTCCTGTTGAATGTCACAGCTGCCAGACAGGGACTCCAGAGAACAACTGAACCATCTCTGGGCACTGAGCCTTTATCCCCTGACGAGCAGCAAGACACTAAAACAGCCTCTGAGCTCAGAAAAGAGTTACACTCTTACATGTGTTTTAGCTGCTATCATAAACTGAAAACTTTTAAGAAAGGACTTGCAAAAAGGAAAGAGCTAGTTTAAAATTTGCTGCTGTGTGCAGAGATAAGGTTGTGTGAGTACTTTCATTAGCAAGGACTACAATTTCTGCTCATGACTAGAGCAGTTTCCTGGAGGTTGAAACTTTCCAAGAAACTTTTCTATTTGGAAGTGCTGGCAACTTCAGAGAAATGAAAAAAAAACCTTCTCTCGACTTTTTTCCCTTGCTTTTTATTTTATGACAGGTGAACTTCAGTTACTGAGCTGGAGACATGATTTACCAATGGACTTGGCAGTCTGGGTTACACGATGGACTCAACGACCTTTGAGGTTTTTTTCCAGCCTAAATGATTCTGTGGTCTACAGGGAAAGGAATTACTCAGGAGTCTCTTCTCAGTCGAGTTCACTCTACACTTACAGACACCAAGATCAGAGCTATCATGAAGAATTTCAAATTCACAGTACTCAGCAGCCAAAAAGCAAATAAAGGAACAACTACAAAACCGCCTTGAAAAGAATGTCTAAAGGATGAATAACAAAAGAAAATAATCATAAACATTTCCCTCTTTCAGCTAAGGCTGAGTTTCTTGCATTTTAAGGGACAGCTCCTGGAAAACTGAAGTATAATGGCTTAAATTATTCATTGATTACCTAAAGGCAAGAAGGAGTTTTTGGAAACAGATCAAGTACTAAATCCTTGCTGGGGTCTTTCTGTATAAAACTCCCACAGTATAATTTCTAGATGCATTTCACTCACTAAATCTTTAACTCCATTCCTTTAGTCTTTCATTATAAAACACTAGTTTTAAGCCTCTGTTCAAAAAATTCAGAATGTTTTTGTCATCTTTTTTTTTTAAGAACTTCCCAATCTAGTATTTTCAAAGCACCTTGTCAGCCTATATTGCTGCACCAGACACTTCATGTAAATAGGTAACCTTTCATGCAGTTATTACCTTTTGTGTTTTAATTCTTCCAAGTCCATCATAGGTGGCTCTTTATAAAGAACACAGAAGATGGTGAACAGGCCCTGACAAACCCAATCTAGTGGGAAGCATCCTATTGCAGATAGAGCTAGATGATCTTCAAGGTTGCTTCCAACCCAAAACATTCCATGATTCTATGAACTGACTTATAAAATATCACAACTATTGTAATTGTTTACAGCATATTATTGGCAAAGAAATGCTTTTCTTAGGAACATTATTATTCTGAAACACAAGATAAAGATTTTAATAGCAGAGCAGCATTCCTAATACGCCAGTGCTTTATGGTTGGCAGAAAAACAGGGACATAATAATTTTATTGTTGTACATTGTCAATAAATCAGTGTATACATACATTTCCTAAACTACATGTTATTCTACTCAAGCTATTCCAAAATACCTTAAGGTTTGCAGGTGGGCAAACCCCTTTGAGATTATACAGGCATAGAGCAAACAAACCAGAAACAAAACAGTTCTTCCCCCTCCTTCAGCCTATGCAGTTACTACCTAAGAATCAGACTTCACAGGTTGAAGAAGCACCATTTATTTTCAATATATCAACAAAGACTATCAAACTTCAAGGTTGTCTGTGGCAATAAAGTTTCCTTTCTGCTCACACGTTATCCTCTGCAGAGAGCTGGAGGATGGAGGAGTGTGTGCCATAGGAAAGGTCTACAGACATTCGCCCACAAGAAAATTCAGGGCAGACCTGCTGCCCTGCTGTTCTGGCCACCCACAAATGTAAATTTCCAGCACTGCTGGCAAGGACAACCAGGGATGTGCAAGCTCCAGCTGGCACCTTGCACAGCCAGCCTGAAATAAGGATCTACCCTGGGGGAGAGCAGGGCCTTTCTGAAGGGAACCACAACATTGGGATTGTCACAGGACACATACACAGGAGAGAGTTTCAGCAGAGAAAGCAGCACGGCAGGTGGGAGCACCAGCCCCGGGGATGAGCATCACCTGAAGGTACACTGTGGGCACAACGGCATGAAAGAGTAGTGATCTCATCACTCAAAGGCTTTAAATCGGGGGCAATGCAGAGAAACTCCAAAAAGATTTAGTTCTGCAGGAAAAGCATCCTCCTGTTTGTTCTTGTAGCACCTGCACCCTTTGGGGTCCAAGTACTTCCGACTGAGGTCAAACAGGTGGTAAGGGATGCAAACATTTCCCAAAACCCAAAACATATCTTTTCTCCAATCAAAACCAAGTAAACAGATCAAAACATGGAACAGCTATCACTCAGAGAATACCACGCTAACCATTTGTAGTAATTTAACTTTTATGTCAAAGGAAGCTGCCAGCACTGCTGTGAAGCTGCTGATTTACTGTGGTCAGTCTTCCAGCCAAGCACACTGATAGGAAACTTCATTAAAGAGAGAGCTGCAATCCATGGGTCCGTAAATCACTTTGTGTACACAGAGCAGAGATGTTTGCTTACATTTTTAACAGCCCGTTGGGGTGGAGGGCCCACAAGGAAGGTACATCCTCGTCTGGGATTCAGGCCACAGCAGTGGATCAAACTGCTTCAATGCTAACAAAGCTGTTGGTTTAAAACAGTGTTTAAAGGGAAAGGAGATATTTCAGAAATGAAACTACAACTGCTGTAAAGTACAAAAAGGCCAATGAGGCTTGTTTCCTCAGGTCTTTAGCTTAAAAAAGTCAATCCACACACCTGAACTTGCTGTTTCCCCCACGAGTTTTTAACTGCACTGCTATGAAGAAAGGGCAGAGCAGCATGGGCAAGGATGAAACACAACTCCCAGTGAAAAAGGGTGAAGAGAAGTGACTGTTCTTCAAAGACCAACCTGGAGGACTGATGTAAATTACTTTCAATGTAATTAACTCTTCCCTTGTTCTTCGAAAATGTGGCACTAGATGGTGAAAATATTAGTACAGCAAGCTTTTCCAAACAACTGAAAAAGTACAGGTAAGTTTCTGTGATTCCCTCCCTTACAGAGGTGAGAGCGGTGCCTTCACACCGTTAATGAACCACAGCCAGCATCAATGACAGATTTCTCTCATTCACCCCATTTACACATTCACAGCCCTGCTCGGCCCATCCAGCCAACTGCATAATGAAGCTGTGCCCTGTCAATCACAGCAGGAACCAGACGAATTTCAAAAAAGAAGGTACCACACTGCCACTGCGTGTGCCATTGAATTTTTTAAAAATCTGATAAAAATTCAGAGCGTTAAGGGCTCCATTACTAAATATTATCAGTTGATTTACACAGTAAGCACCCACCATACTCGTGCTGAAAAGGAATAGCTAAGGTTCAGTTGGTGGTAAATGGAATTACCTCCAGATATTCATACCTAATGGCTATCCCTATTCCTCAGGAATGTGCAAAGTGTGTTGCTTTGGTATACAAATTATTCAGCTTGTTAATTTTAAACTTCTAGCTACATGCACTTGCACAGAAAAAGTGCATTTTCAGTGTGCAAGAAACAACTGTAAATTTTAAGTTCAGCTGAAATGAATCCCACAGGACCACAGTCTAATTTTGTCTCCAAAAGTAGATTACAGAGCTTAATATTATAAATGTAAGACACCTTTTATAAATCACAGGATGCTGTATGTGACTATGTACAATACAACCCCTAAGTTCAAAAGCATTTCTCTGCTTTATATAGGTATATATTGCATTTATGAGCAGTTAAAGAGTCAGTCTCAGGGTTTTAGACTTGAAGCAAAAAGCACTGCTCAATCTGAACTTTGTACCTTTTATAGATGCCTTCAGTGATTAATTGGCTGTTTTGGGTGAACACAAAAAAATGTTTCATTAGCTGCAAAAGCTGCAATATCTAGAAGTCATTTGTGTAAAATATTTAAGCCACTTTTCACCTAAATGGCATTGTCTGCCAAAGAAAGGTAAAGAATATACTTATTGTAAATTATTAACCAGCATCCCTCCTCGTGGGTTCGATGTATATCCTAACTACAGGACAGCACAGACAGTCAGAAAACAATATTCCCAGAGGGAGAGGGGAAGGACTTGCCGAGCCTGAGAGATGCTTTGGGGAGCAGCAGCGGTGTGCACTCACCGGCCTGCATTTGGCAGAGAGCCCAGCACCCCCGGGAAGCTGGGACAGGCAGAGAGCTGGTTGGCAGCGGTGCCAGCACTGCCCGGCAGGGACTCGAGTCACACGAGCCTCAGCCCCGGCCGCTCGGGCACTCTGCTGGTCACAAAACACCAGCCCCAGGTCTGGCTGTGCGATCCCGGGCTGTTCCCTCCCACCAGCGCGCCACAGCACCGCTCTGCCACCGCGCCTCGCCACTGACGCGGCAGACAAAGGGAGCTCTGTTCGGGCAGCAGCAGCAAGCCGTGCAATCAAGAGGCGCTGCTGCACCCCAAAGCGATGGGTTTCACGGAGCAATGAGCGCCACGAGGACAGATGCCACAGCAGCGGCCAGACAGACGCCCCACGACTGCCGCGGAAATAATTGCCTGCGTGTGAAGCTGAAAGGCAAGAGCTGCACTTGGGGTATTCGTGCTGTGACACGAGTGAACACGAAACCAACACGACAAGACTGAACATGAAATTATGACATTCACGACTTGTTATTTCTGGTTTCTTTTTTCAATCTCTACTGGAAGAATTTGCAGCAGAAATGCTCAAATGTTATCCTTGTTCACTACCTTCCTACCCAAATAAGACCTTCACATACCTAGGAAAAACAGAGGAGATGAAATTATGCTGCCCCAAGCAAATTTTGTCCTTCACACACTCGAGCAAACCTCATTTTGCTGCAGCAGCAGAGGGGCTTGGCCAAGCAGCCTCCTCATCAAGTGGCTCATGAAACACATCCCAAGTGACCCCCTTGACCCAAGCGAGGCTCTCCCCCTTTCACTGACTATTATTCTCTGCAAGTGGACAAGGCTATAGACAAAAATGTCCCAATCTGCCTTTTGGTTTATGTTTGCTACATGTAGGAAAGCGTGAGTCACAAGGATTCTCTGTCTTCCCTATATTGACTAGCAAAAGATGCTCATGAGCGAGTTTGGGTTTAATTCATTTGACAACACTGTTAAACACTCAAAAATAAACTTGCTTGTCCTAAAAAGAGTATTTACTCTTCAGACACTAAGACAGAGTTTCAGTCTACCATTCCACAAAAATTTTACACCAAAATCCACAGTCTGGTAAAGGATGTAACACCAGCCACGTAAATTCAAGAAATATTTAATCCCGCTTGATTCTTGATTCAGTAGAGAATCTTGCAAATTTTACCCCCAAAAACATGCAACACAAATCAAGTCATAAAAATACAAATGGGGTTTAAGTTAACTTCAGTTCTAGTTTTGGAACTGGGTTAATTACAGAGGCACATAAATCAGAAATGAGCTGATGTATGTTCTCAGCTTCTCAAAGCATGGACCCCTTGTCACACTTTGTCTGTTCTCAGTGTCCAACCCAGTTCTGTTTAAGTGAATTTACTTATTTCTATGCTGTATTGCACAGTTAAAGCATAAATACACCCTTTAGGATATGGGGGGGAAAAAACCCAACAAAACTAGAAAAATAAAAAAAAAAAAAATCCCAAACCAAAACCAAACAAAAAAATCCACAAAAAAATTCACAAAAACCTCACTCAGCCTCACTACAAAACATAGTACCAGACTACTTCTATCCAGAAAAGATTAATACTCAGAACTAAATTTCTTACACTTGGTTCTGAGTGCTGAAGTGCCACAGAGTACTCTGATAATTTAACAACAAACCATAGCAAAAGCTCTTTATTTCCTATTTTAATAATCTTTCCTGTGCAAATTCTGTTTTGATATCTTCCAGCATTTCTTATTAAAATGTTCTTTATTATTTGGTCAAGTTCGTTGTAGGGGTGTTGAAACAAAGGAAGGCATCCCAAGAAACAAAGAAAACAATCCAACGTGTTATGTTTACCATGGCCATGGGACATCTTGAATACGAGCAGATCCCCAGATACTGTGCCAAAACTTCAAGGCTTTATTTCCTTCATGAAAATATTGAATCACTCAAATTATATGTCCTTAATGCAGAATTTTAGAATATTAGCATAAAAGCTTACAAAACACTGATCTTCACTTGAAAGGACTGGTGATTACAGCAGAAAGTTTTCAAAAGACCAAACTGAACAACCCTTAATGACACATTAGCAACAGAATAACCTCAGGTGAAACGAGGGGAAACTGTCAGCGTTGGTTTTATCTGCCCGCTGAAGGGATACAAAATTTTTAATCAGATCACTTCAGATAAAAAGGTTTTTAAAAACACTGGAAAAATTGATTCCTTAATAGGAAGTTTTACAGGGTTCTTTAGGAGGCAAAGTATGACTTAGAGTTTCAAAGACAAATTTATTATATTCATAGCTTCACTGGTGCATCTGTTCCTTAAGGGCAGCACATTACAAAATGTTTCCCACATTTGTTTTTTTATTTACTCTTTCTATATTTTTTCTCGGGGATAAACAAACTTCTTTCACCTCACAAAGGTGAAAAGCACATCTTTTTTTGTGTGTGACACTTCTCTAATCTACATATCCCTCACAGCAGAAATTAGATGCTTTGCTTAGGATTTTGCACGTCTTCTTTAAGAAAAACAGAAAAAGGTGACAAAATTACAGGTTCTCCATGTACCTTCAAAAGAAACCAGTGGCAGCTAAATCAGCCTTTCTAACTTTCAAGTTTGAACACTGGAAACCAGTCAAGGAAAGCTCAGTATTCCCCTTGCCACAAACACCACAATACAGCTCTTGCAACACAGATAGGAGAGCCTTGTGCAGCCTCTTGGTACTATTTATCACCTCTCAACTCCAACTGGATGCAGATGGAGAAGAAGGCTAGAAATTAAAAGACTAAAACCATTAAATATTTTTAAAAATACAATAAAACACAGTTTAAAAGACAGAGCTGAGGATTCATTTGAACTGTGCTACAGGACACCATTCTATACAGAGAATACTGTATTTTCCTCATAGCAATTTAATGAAATACCTGGACAGCTCTTTGAAGCATAGGATGAGACTTCCTGCCTCGAAGAGGAATCTCATTTCTATCATCAACTGCATTTTCATTTTAGGTGGCTGAAACCACAGTAAAGCACCCTCCTGATATCAACATATTCCAGACACCAAGTTTTGAGAATGTTGTACATGCCAACATAAATTCCTGTGACTGTTCTCCCCCTGCCTCTTCCCCAGAGATGCTCTCTAGTTTTACAGAGAGTTTAGTTTCATCAGCTGGCCAGGAGACAAATATCAGCACTTGGAACCCCGTGCTCTGCAATCCCTCCTAAAAGCAAACCCAGCAGATGATCCAGGCAGGGCACAAGCAAGCCTGGTCCTAGAGAGGAGGGGAATAGAAAGACCCGTGTCTGCACAGACTATAGACAGACTATCTATGTTATAGATATGGAACAGAGAAAAAAAATAACAGATTTACAGAAGAGCTTCAGTGCTTCAACCCTGCTACCTGCACGCTTTGTTATAAACAGCTACTACTTCTCTGAATAGGTTAAACAAATAGAGAAAAGAGGCTAATTTATAGTGTTAATAAATACAACTACTGTTTTAGCAGAACTAAGTAAATATAAATCTTGAATCAAGCCTGACAGCAGCGTTAGGCTTGGGAGAGCAGGGGGCACTGGAGGTAGCATTGCCCTAACACTGCTCCATTCCACAGCACAAAGACTGGAGCCTTTGCACAGCCCACGACTTGTTACCTCTTGCTTGTTTCTCAGGACTCCTTAATTTGGAGCCCGAGTTCAGAGTTTTCCCCTCAGCTCACATCTCGGCTGACAGGGCAGCAGGATGTGACTCCCAGCAGGGACCAAGGGGGACAGGGACACCAGCACAGCCCTGTGTGGGCACGGTGCTCTGCCCCCAGTGTGTTATCAGTGTTCTCTCAGAGCTGAGCTCGCACAGACACCACAAACATCACCCTGAAATCATCTGAGCTCTGCAGCCTCCCAGCTCACAAAGATAGAGGAACAGAACAGAAAATGACAAGAGAACGCCACTCCATCTTTACTCCATTTAGTCCCGGATTGTGTTCACATCACAGCATCTCACTGAACAACGCTGCTTTTTAAGGCTTGTGCACCCTCTCGGGGACTGTGACCAGCTCAGTCCGGGGTGCAGGAGCTGCCTGCTCACAGCACAGACCAGCTCACCAACACCACTGGAAAGCACCACCGAGCTGCAAAGGAGATAAAAGCCTCCAGCAGACGTGTGCAGAATCACTGGCAGACAAAAAAGCTGAGTAGAAACATGAAATGCATCCAACGAGAGGATTTAGCAAAAATTGTGGTACGATATTTCACACAATATGTAATGCTCCTGTGGTTCCAAGTGAAAAACAAGCTTTGACAAACATCTTGAGAGTGTTTTGCATCAGTGTAAGTTGTAAACAGTTGAATTTCCAGCGTGAACAAACATACCAAAATAAGAAACCAGGGAAACTACTTCATTTTTAAGATAAAAAATGTATTGCAAAGCGAACTGTTAGCGACTTGCTGAGGCTTACTGCACTACTAATGTTCTCCATGTCAATGTCACTAGGAAGAGCCCTTGGAGAAACACTGGTGTCACCTCTTGTTCAGCTCAATTGAGAAAAATGTACTTAAACAACCTTCTGGAAAGTCATGTAACGAGCTGAAAGAGCTGCTGAAGGACATTCTTGAACTTCAACTTACTCTAAAGGAAACACAGATGTAAATAAAGTCAACTTCTGCACTCAATAATATTGTAGCATGCCACTAGCCTGTCACACACATTTCACAATAATCACCAGTGGAGAATTTCTAACTCAAGTCACTCAAAAAGGATGTTGGGGTTTAGGAACTGGGAACCAGAAAGAGTGGGGCTAGAAATGGCAGCAATACCCTTGAAAAAAACTTGATAGGTAGATGGCAAAACTTGCAAGGTGGCCAGTGGCAGAACCATGCACCATTTCCAAACCCAAGACTGCCCCTCGCTGAAGGGAACTGCTTCATTTCTGGGAAATCAGACTGAGAAAAATATTTGTAAATTTTACTGCACTTGTAATTGAGGCAAAATGGTTCTTTTGCCACCGGCAGCATCCACAAGCTCAATGCATTGTTTCTGTAGAGAAAGAAGAAATGTCTGCAAAATCACATTATCCTCTTGAACACCAGCCTGAGGATTAAAGGAACGTTTTAAAAGTCCATGTGCAAAGTTGTACTCCACAGCGCCATTCCCCCTGCATGGGTTGTCGGAAAGACAAACTGGTATTTTCACAGTGAAAGCAATCGCTTCAAGAATAATGTCAGCTCTGATTGTTCACAAAGGGGTAGAAATCAGAGCACGTGAAGCAGCAAACCACTTGGCTGACCTTGCCAGCTGAGCAGCACACAGCCCAGCAAGCAAAAACGTGTTGGGCACGACAGCAGAAGAGAAAATCAAACACAGACATGTACTTTTACCTCCTCTTGTGATACCACTGCACTTTTTTGTTTCAAAGCAAGCCAAATGCTTGATACAAATCATACAAACAACCTGACCCTAGACACACGAGTGTTTTCAGTGTGGATCCTGGGCCTGAAAGCAACACACTGAGAAAGGTGAATCCACTTGCTCAATCAGTGCCATTTACACCGTCAGGTGCTAAAACCCACCTGGGCTGCTGTAAGACTTGGAAAATCACTTTACAAGCACTGGCTGCTGGTGGCTGCTGTTTGAGAAGTCTGTAAATGGTACCAGATGGAAGAGGCCAAGGATGAGGAATCTTGAATGATGATTTCACTACACTTTAAAGCTTTAGAAAAAGGCAAAGCTTCAGCATAAGCACAAAGGCATCTTTTCATTCTTAAAAAAATTCAAAAGGAAACTTCTACTCCATGTTAGTACTGATAGTGTTCACGGTTTATAATTTAAATATTTGGCGTAATAGAAACTTCATCTTTCACAGAAGCTGGAATTTTTCTGCATATTTGCAGTAAAACCTATTAAAAATTAATGATCCAGAACCTCAAAGCCTTTAGCTAAAATATTGTGTGTTCCTCTCTAGTCATGTTCAGCCATCTTCAAGATGTTCTAAACCAATACCCTTGGCTTTAGGGACAAAGGAAAAAAAAAAAAAGGACAGCCCACAAAACCAATCCTCCTTCCCAAATTCCCATAGAATAGCATCCTAATATAACCAAATACTCCTTTTCCTCTGCTTCTCAACCAACAGAAGTTTTGTTAGGAACTTCACCTCATTAGAGTCCTCATCATTTAAATAATATTCAGCAATAACAAAGAACCCTGCCACAAAGCTTTTGATAGATGTTTCCTAGCCAACACATTATGGTCAAGATTTATGGGTACGATTTAGAGAAGTAAAAAAAAAAAGACTATCATTTAGCAGAGAAATTATAAATGCAAATTCAGAGGAAGACAGTGTCTGTTTCTTCATGGAGACAAATTTTGAAGTCATTTCTGCAAAGGAGGACCATACAATAAACACCTAATTTCAATAGTAACACTAGGAAAGGGAGGAAAATTACAATAGGCCAGGTACCATGTCATCCTTGATATACTACTGCACTTCTTTATGAGCACATTACAATTCAGAAGGCTAATAATAAAAAGTGATGCTGAGATGATGAATTGATGCTATGCAATTAGACCTATTAGAATTCACAAGAGTCGACAGGCAATAATCAAACCACTTTCATGCTGCCCATTGCAATTATCTTTGCACTTAAGAATCAACAAAGCACATAATGACTTGCTCTCAATTAAGAAATTCATGAGAAATGGAATTTTAATTAGTGTGTAGAAAATTTGGGCCATTTATTACTTTACAGGACAACAGATTGTAAAAACTAGTTGAGAAGCTCTTAGTGTTCAGCAGAGGTTCAGGCCCAAGAAGAACACACTGATGCTTCCAAAAAGGAGTTCCCTGTAACATCCCCTGAAGTGGGATTGCCAAAGCAAATTCACATTCACTACCACTAAATACCTGAGGAAAAAAAATAAAACAACATAAAAACCAATCCACAAACAAAACTGCTGGAACTTGAGACTAAAATGGAAACTGTTACTGATGTTCTAAACTGCCAGCTGATGAACAAGTCGGGTAGAGTAACATTTATTTGCAGTACAAACCACAGATACCAGAAGGTCTAATTCTACATTCTCATCACAACATGACGAGGACAAGACAACAAAAATGCACCATCACTTAAAAAACCAGAGTCTGAATAGTAATTTGAATCCTGATTAAAGTTTTCTTTCAACAGTCCTTGAAAAGGAATACTGCTTAGATTCAAAAATAATTATCCTTATCGTTTGTAGATTTTAGTACAAAAAAAGTTACCAATAATTTCAAGAAAAGCATCAGGTAAATTCTGGAAGTGGAGCTCCTTGATGGAATGAAATAGAAGTTGATGGTGAAGTCAAAAGGTTATGCTGAACTCCAGTGTTATGAAATGCACATTTTTTAAAAAGGCAAACAGAATCCCACACTTCAAGTGTGAATGCTGGCAGTATAGAGATGGGTAAAATGTTACGTGCTCACACAACATTAGTGACTCAGTGAGATATCAAATACCAAATCCCTTTGCTA
Organism: Daphoenositta chrysoptera; assembly: GCA_013397915.1. NCBI lineage: Eukaryota > Metazoa > Chordata > Aves > Passeriformes > Daphoenositta > Daphoenositta chrysoptera. The sequence goes on from VZRO01008212.1 coordinate 60,068, forward strand.
AAAACGTATTTCCAGCACATGGGTCAGCAAAACCCCAAGCACAAGTGCAGTTTGGGTGGAGAATGGAATGAGAACAACCCTGAAGAGAAGGACCTGGGGGCGTTGGTGGGGGAGAAGCTCGTGTGACCCAGAGTGTGCATTGCAGCCCAGAGAGCTCCTGTGCAGCACCCAGGACCCAGAGGGCAGCAGGGCAGAAGGGGGTCCTGCCCTTTCCTCTGCCCAGGTGAGGCCCCAGCTGCAGTGCCCTGCTGAGAACTGGGGGCCCAAAATGAGAACATGGACGGGAGGTGGGTGCAGAGCACCACGAAGGTGCTCAGGAGCTGGAGCAGCTCTTCTTTGGGGTCAGGCCAAGAGGGGTGTTCAGCTGGGGAGGAGAAGGTTCCAGGGAGATTTTAGAGCCTCTTCCAGTGCCTAAAGGGGGCTACAAGAGGGCACAGACTGATGGGATCGGGCGGAACAGCTACAAACTCAAGGGACAGGTTTTGATTAGAAATCGGGAAGAAATTCCTCCCTATGAGGGTGGTGAGGCACTGGCACAGGTTTCCCAGAAAAGATGTGGATGCCTCATCCCTGGAAGTGTTCTAGGCCAGGCTGAATGGGGATTTGAGTGACCTGGTTTAAGGGAAGGTGTCCCTGCCCATGCAAAGGGGGTTGGAACCTATATGGTCTTTAAGGTCTCTTCCAACCCAATTTTTTTTTATTCTACTCAGTCTTTTTAAAAAATACTACTAAAGGTCCATAATAGTTAAAAAAACCCAGTTAAATACTGGGCCATTTGGATTATGAAATAATAAAAATTGAGTTTAATGCATTATTATTACCTGAAAAAATGTACCACATGCTTTGAGTTTTATCAATTTCCTATTTTGCTATGAATAAACAGCTGTATATTTAGTGCTTAAAATCTGTCAGAAAGGTGCTCTATTTCCATTGTCAGGAAACTATGTCAACATTTCTGGTTCTTGGTTCCATGGGGGAGCTCATTCTTTACAACGTCCCCATTAAAAAAAAAAAAAAAAAAAAAACATTCACAAAAACTTGAATGGCTTCTTGTAAGTGATCATACTTCAAAAGTGAGGAAGAAAACCCCTTTCACACAGGGATTCATTCTTAAATTGCCCTAGGTGCCCTGCTTAGGGAGGGCTCTGGGAAGCCTGGCCTAGGCGCTGCAGCAAAGATGCTTTTGGAAGGGATTTGAGAGCAGTGAATCCCCCTGGAGGCCCAGGGTGAATAGTTCAGACATACCAGACATTTTGATCAGAAGGCAAGAGGCAGTTACGCTTTAAAAACTTAACACAATTAATTCAAAATATGCTTACAAGGTAAAGAACACAGTCTCTCCACAAAGGGTTCCTAGATTAACATCAAAATCTGTTAAAGAGTCGTAAAACACACCGTGCTGCTGAGGATTGTTACGAGTGAACCTGAACTAAGTGATTCTCTGTGCTGCAGAATTTACAAGATCATGGCTCAGTACCTCATTAAAATTAGGGTTCTGTTAATTACCGCCTTCTTTCAAGTGATAGATGGCTGCTGTGGATGCAAGCTGCACACACTGTTGAAACTTCATATAGGAACAGATAGCAAACATAAAACATTCCGCCCTGGGTAGAAACAAAGTTGCTTCCTATGGAAGCAAAGATTTCTTATACTGAATACAGACAGAGAGAGACAGGCAGAAGGTTCTTTAAAATTCACGGAAGTCGTGGTGGCACCCACTTTTATTTCAAAGTCTCTGAACAGTATCCTTTTCACTGGTTTCCAGTCTTGCTAAAGGCCACAGAAAGCTTTTTTTAAAAAGATTCAGTTGCCTTAGGAGTGAACTTGCCTGCACCCCTGCCCAAATCCTTTCATCTGACATTTTAAACTCCACATATTTCATTAAAAGGCGCAATGATAAAGATATACAATGCATAGAAGTGTGCTCAATATAGTTAACAAGACAGAGCACAGTTTATTTAATCCTGAAAACTTCCTACCCCAAAACTCCTTGACTTCTGGGAAAACTTAACAATATGTTTTAGGGCAGAAAAGGACTGCTGAGAGAGGAAAGATATCTACATCAAAGAATAAAGCCAAAAACCCTTTAAAAGAGAAAGTCTTAGGATTTTTAAAGATTCATCAGGGATGACATGGAAAGTCCACTGACTACACCTCTAAGGTCATGTAATGGGGATGTTTATGGTGAGAAAACAGGCACCACACTTTTAAAAAAATGTATTTAAACCAATAAGTTATAAAATTGCCAAAAATATCTTCTCATTAAAAGAGGCAATTTTTACCAATTTGATAACTTCTTAAAAAGACAGCATTTAAGAAGAGCGTTCTCTGCTATTTGGATATTCAAGTCTAGTTTTTGTCCAGCTGACCCTTCCAAATGCTGTATTTGATTCTTTAATGGTTTCATGGCTCAGTGAATTCAAATTCCTTCCTTATTTCCATGACTAAAAGGAAAATTCAAAACCAGAAGATTTGTACTACTTAGAAATTAAGCGTGTCTAGAGTTTAGGATGTGCTGCAACAAAAGAGAGAAATTACAGAGGTCAGAACGCACTTTTTTCCTCTCCCATATCAGAAAGAGAAAAGAATGAGCTATTAACCATATTGGCAGTCATTAATAGCTCTGAATCAAGATAAACCTGTGCACCTTCCACAAATGCTGTAAGCTGAATAGAGTTTCTAGAATTACCTACAACTGATGAGACAAAATTACAGGTCTTACTCCAAGTGTTGACCCAGGAAATGCAAAAGGAGGAAAACGCTGCAGACCTACATCCAGTGTGGGCTCAAATTTAAGCATAAGTATTCCTTTATTTTCCAAACTGAAACTTATTTTAAGAATCTACTTGCTTTTGTCCCCTAAAAGTGTCAGCACTGGCCTGTGGAGACACTAACAGCCATCAAAATAATTAGCACAGGAAAAGCACAGCAAACAGGCTTATGAGTTGGAATTACATGAATCTCTGCCTGTGAGAGAGGGAGCTGGATGTCCAGAGGGGACTCAGAGGTTTCTGTACCTTCACCTGACTCCCTCCTGGTGAGAAGCTGCTCCTCCCCTGCCTCCCCTCAAGGAAAGCATCCTGGCTCTGGGGAGCCAATTCCCTCCCACAGCTCAGGGGTCTCAGCGATTCTGCACAGCTCCAGGAGCCTTTTCAAAGGGCTGCTGCTTTCAGCAAAGTGAAGGGGCAATTGGGCCATGTTGACCAGAATCCAGGACAGTAAAACCCTGGAGAGTTTGTACTGATCAGCTTTTCGTTTTTGTGTTTTATTGCAAGGAAACTAAATGAATGAAATGCAGCCAAACATGTTCTGGTCATAAAATAAATTAATTTAAACACAAAATTTCTACCTTGTGTTTATCTCTCTTCTCCCTTTTTTACTCTGCCCCTACCCTTCTTCACTAAAATATTTATGTATGATAATGATTTCCTGAAATACAGAATGAAATCAAACCATATTGTAATAAAACTAAATGGAGCAGAAGATAAATAAATCAATATCAAGTAGCATTTTTTACAGCTTTCCCAGAAATAAAACAATTAGCACATTAGCAGTGAATGCAAAAATAAAATTAGCCAATTAGGATATTTAAGTGATTACCACATTGAATTAAAAGAGTAACTCCCATACATATGGATAGGTTCTGCTAAGATAGAGGAGAGTCTGCACTGTCCTCCTCTGTGTCAAATGGAGTGTTTATAAAAACAGTGGATTTATTGCCATACACAAAATATGATCTGATGGTACCCTCGCTGCTCTAGTGTCTGAAAAAGACACCTTAAAAGAAAATGAGAAGATAGTTGTGCTCATGTTAATTGTTGCTGTAATACTATTTGCAGCATCCTTTGAGACACCAAAATTGACTACAAAATTGTAGTCAGTTCTGTGGGAATGTTACCAATTCTAAAAGTAACAAAAAAACGCTAAAAGGTTTACATATTAATAGCACTTCAATGTTTCTCTCCCAGATGGTACCACAGCTGACTGCCGTTCCCTCTTACAACACAGCACTGTTTATACTCTGAATGTCCCCAACATAAAACCATTCTAATCCTTTGTTGCTGCTGTAAAACTTGATCTACTGTCGGACAACATAATTAAGTGTCAACTTTGGAATATATGGTACAAAAAGTAGATGGGATAATCCAGCCTGTAGATCACCAGCAGTGCAGCCCATGGCTCAGAGATAATGGCATTGCAGATTATTAGCTGAAAGGGGCAGTATTTTTCCCCTCTCAGCTCTGCACTCAAGAGTGGTTCTGCTGCACGTGGTGCATTTCCAGCACGTGTCCTTGCTGCTCCCTTTTCCACGATCCAGGTCAAGGCTTTATGATATGTGTGACTGTGCTGTGCAGCCAGCTGGAATGAAACAGCACTTTTATTACAAGAATCTGACGATCTGTTAGTTCTTGTAGAAATTATGGACCGGTTATGAAATCTAATATATAATGGTGGAGAGAGATTAGCAGAGGAATGGGATTTTGATTCAGCATCCTAAGGAAGATGAATGAAGGAGAGCGAGCAATTAAAGCAGTTGATCTTGTGCAGGGTAAGAACACCCACACAAATGTGGACATCCACCTATTCCTCCCTGCAAACGTGCACACAGGGTGTGCCTGAGGAGCACCATCAACAAGCCTTTATTTGCTGTCTATTTGCTATCCCTGCAATAAAGAGTGGGAAATAATCATATACTGTCTCAGGAAATATTCGAGTGTCTACTACATGTCCATTACTAGATTATTATAGTTGTATACTTTTATAACTAAGCTACATTTAAGGTGAGAGAAGAAGGGATGTGGAAGATTAAGGAGAAGTAGAAAAATTGAAAATGAACATTAGGAGAGAATAATACATTTGTTGGAGCAAGCTATTACATACTTAAGGCAAATATTTCAGAAACTAGGCAGCTGGAAAGGTAAATTGCCATCAGAATAGACATCAGCTATTATCACAGAATGGTTTAGGTTGGAAGGCACCTCAAAGATCATCTACTTCCAACTCCCCTGCATTTGCAGAGACACCTTCCATCAGACCAGGTTGTTTAGAGCCCCATCCAACCTGGCCTTGAACCCTTCCAGGAACGGGGCACCCGCAGCTTCTCTAGCAAACCTGCGCTAGTGTCTCATCATCCTCACAGGGAAGAACTTTTTCTCATTACCTGATTTAACCCTGCCCTCTGTGACGTTCTCCCTTATTCTGTCACTTCATGCCCTGGTGAAAAGCTCTCTCTCAGCCCCTTTAGGTACTGGAGGCTGCTGTAAAGGTGTCCCTGGAATCTCCTCCTCTCCCAGCCTGTGTCCATGGCAGAGGAAGCTCCCACCCCCCCATCTCTGTGCAGCCACGGTGTGCCCTGCAGGAGGGACCACCACGTGTGTGCAGAGGAGCTTCTGTTCCCTTCCGACCCCACAGAGGAACCTCTGCTCCCGAGGGCACGCGTGTGAGGGAAGTGATGCAGCAGGACTGCATCCCTCAGGCTCTGCCGTGTAAATAAGGTACAGCAGGGTTTGCTTCACTGGCACGTAACCTCCACCTACAGCACTTAACCTAAAACGGGTACTTTATTACACACAATATGCATCCATCAAAAGATGCTGCACTGTGTAATTTAAACACAGACATTATGAATATTTTTATAGCACTGCTCTTCCCCCCGTGTATGTTTATTTCCATTTCAGCTCGGCAGTTTTCTCAACCGAGTCTCCTTGATGTAGGTCCATGTGAGAACACCAGCTGAAAAGACTTTAGATCAACCTCCTTGTTAGTGGAAGCATGCAGCACTATTAACCAGTGACTTGATATTCCTTCTAAAGAGCAGGAGGTCAATTCTCTGGGCTGAATTCATTCCTCCACAGAATAATTTCCTGGCTGGTGAGTCAAGAGAAAAATCAGTTTACTCTGTGGCTCAGCCAGGGCCACGTGGACTCAGAGCGACCCTGGGCATGACAACTTCGGCAGCCCCCACCGTATTCAGATCTGGGGCTGATGTCCCATCACATTGCACACCCTCTTTACCTGCCTTAGCCCAAAAATCTATTCCAGAGAAAACAAAGCTGTGCTAGGCTAAAAGCAGGGCAGTGTACTAAGGAACCAGGCAGGAAACAATTTTCTTCGATGCTTTGAAGGCAGCAGGGTAATGCATCTTAAAGCATTGATTCTTTGCATAGATCTGATATTCAAACAGTAAAGCAAATTACTTTAAACAGTATCTGTATACCAGAACAACCAAAGAGAAAAGTATTTTAATTTTTTCTTTTGTTTATGTGGAAGAAAAAAACCAAAAAACAGAATAAGATGAAAACCAGTCAGTTCCACAGATTTCATCCCCATACTGAATTAGATGCTCAACTGTAAATACTCCATATATCCAGCAGACCACATAACCATGTCTTTATATTTCAATTCTACTAGAAGCAAACAGATGCAAGTACAAGAACTTGACAGTGACATTGTTCAGTATTGAGCTGAATTTTAAACTTATTATTGAATTTAATTTTAACATGGTTTTCACACAATTTGAAAATAAAACAAACTATACCAAATTTTGAGCAGTGCAACACCAGCAAAATAAGTGATTCATTCAAACCCATCTAGTAATTTTATACCCACCCTTGGACCACTGTGTTTTGAAATAGATAATAAGCCTGACATCAAAAAAGTGTTACAGTAAACATAAATCAGGGCAGCTTGACATGATTAACAACACTGGGCCAGTCACCTGATAGAATGTAAACTGCCATTAATTAACTCAGTGATGAAGGATAGTATTCCTCTTCTTGGGCACTAGCTAGCATAAGAGCATTCCCACTGCTTAACAGTAATTAAATTTTCAACTGAATAAACCAAAATCAATGTATTGTCCACCATCTGATTTATTAGACTGGATATACTGATTTATAAAACCTCCTGAGCAACAATATTGCTTTTTTATGCATAATTACATTGCCACTCAACAAGAAACAACACTATACAGTTAGAAGAATGAGACTTAAAGCTGAAACGTTTGGAGCACATGAAAAAGAGCACCAGCCTTGACGTGATGCCATGTCACAGTCAGAGCGTTGACAGATGCTTAATTACAGGGCTCAGACGCCAGGGACTGACCATGTAACACAGGAAAGGTTCCCAGCACAGTAAACACATTTTTAAAAAGTGTTTACTAAAAAAGGCTGTTGACCTTCAGTTGAAACAAGTATTTGTGCTATCATGTCTCTGAAGATGAAATTTTTTCCCCATCATTTGACTATCCCTTTGAAAGAACTTGATCAGTATTTTGGGAAGAGAAATCATAGTTGCTACTATAAAAATAACCCAAAACAGATAGTCCTTCGGTGCAAGACTAGTAGTTATTGACTGGGTTTATATTATTTTTATTATCTGCACCAGAAGCACCAGTTTTAGCAGAATTATTTAGAAACATCCATGTGCCCCATTCAGCCACATCTATAGAGTCAAGACTTTCCAAGCCATCACAAAATACCATCACCAGCTGTCAAAGAGCAGACTTTGTATTGTCATTTCAAAACTCAAAGCACTGAATTAAAGGCAAATTTTGAGGACCAGCTGCCTTGGTGCAAATGCAGAGCTTGTTCTGTCCACGTTGGAGGAAGTTTTGTGGGCATTTCCAACACAGATGGATTGAAACTAAGATAATTTATTTTGTGAAAAAGTGAAACAAAAAGCAAGTATAGCGAGTCCGTGACAGCACTGCCATGAGTCAGATGCAAGGCTCTATGGATGGCTCACAAATACAGATTATTTGTGCCTTGCACTATGCTTCTGCTCATCAGAGAGCCCTGCTCAGTGCCAAAATTTCTGGGAAGAGTTAGACAGCAGATGTTAAGATCCCCAAAACCCTGTTGGTGGAGTTAGAGGGATGCTCATGATCTTTAACGCTGTTTTACTCTGCAAGATCTCAACACAAAGAGGGTGATCTCACACTTCAAAAGGGCAAAAGCCTTTCTGGAAGAGCTGGCCAGTTACTCCATGTCCCGAAGCACTGAATCGACGGAAACCTCAAGAAGAGTTCCCCAACACAACGGTGCTGATGCACTGACAGAAAATGATGCTGTGTCACTGAAGCCCGAGATGCCCACTGCAGCACAGACATCACATTCTGTAAGTTCTCTGCCTGGTGCCATTCTGGCAGCGGTACAAATTTAGTGAAAATCACCCAGGTTCCAGTGCAATTAAAAACCAAATGATGTTGCTGTATTTATGAGCCCTGCACTGGTCCCAGCCCCATCCTGGGCTTCTCCTACAGCCCCAGGCCACACGACAGCAGGCAGGGGAACATTGTGTTATCAACAATCTAGAACCAAAATCAGTATTTACCAGTCAAAGAAAGTGCATCTAACCAAATTTACACCAAATGTCAATTGCTGTGCTATCATAATCTGCAATTTTTTGACTTTTAGTTTTCATTTTTAAATGGAATACCAAAGTGTTGCATGGGACTGTTGCCTACAAATGTGTCTCTTACTGGCATGTTTCATCAATTTCATCTATATTATCAGCAAAAAGCATCATTTGCAGGCATAAGTCAATACATTAGAGAAATAAAATCTTTTCAACAGAAAAGAATGTGAATGACAATTACAATGCTTAAGGCAAACTATGGTTAATGTTTTTGAATACCTAATGACATGTTTATTCTCTTTCTCAGCAGCTACTATTTTCATAACACGTTGTTTTAACTTTTTTTTGAGAGCCAATCTTCTGAATGTTGTATAAAGGATTTTAATTTTATTTCAAGCATAAGGAGGCACGTGCTCAAGACCTTTTCTGTTACATTACCAAATGCAAGGCAGAGAATTTAAATACAAAGTTCACTTGCTATGTCTTACAACAGACTTTAATTAGCACTTATAGTATATTAGGATGTGCTAATTTGATAACACAGAAACAAAAAAAACTTAATTGTCACACAAATTTCAAATTTTGCACACAATAACTGCTTTTTAGTAAAAAAAAAAAAAACTCTTAAGTGTTTAGCATAAGTCCTAATGCAATAAGGCACAAAAAGTTTTGCAAGTGTGTTTTGCACAGAATGGCAGCTCCTCTTCCTCCACACAAACTGTGTTCAGAGTTAAAGAAGGGGTGCAAAAAAGCAAAAAAAACCCATTAGGGATCACTGCAGAATGCCATCCACATCAAACTTATCAACACGCAATTTTAAAAACGAATTCTTCACTCTGGCAGACCCTAGAGTAATCCTTCACAACGAAGAATTAGCAATTTCCCTGGTGATGAAGGATTTTAGTCTCAGTGCAGAATCAGAAACTGAGCTGCAGGGCAAGGGGAAATCACATGCAAGAGGAAAGTCTATAATTTAAAAGAAAAAAATCACCAAGGAAATAAACTGGTCCTTCCTGTCTCCCTACAGATTAGGCTTTGGGGAGTCCCAACAAGCCTTTGCCAGGTGACACCTGATGAAAGCAGGAGCATTGCAAAGCAGAATACGAGGCTGGAAATGCCCGGAACAATTCAGACAGTTGGAGGGGAAATGAGGGAGCAGAAGCTACGCTCCGCCAGCCTACCCTGTGCCACCATGGTATTTCTTTAATTTGTTCTACCTGTCTGCTCAGATTACCTAATATGAATCTCAAGCTGTACTTAGACTCCTGACCAAGCCATTGGATAAATTACTTTTGATGGAATTAGGAAAATTGTGCTGTAATTGGGTGTTCCTCAGTGATCACCATGAGACTTTGCCTGGTCACCGTGCTGGTGAGGAGCAAATCTCCTGGAAAGGAGATTTTAGGGCTACTGGGTCTCCCGTGCCACGGCATTCTGGCAGCTCCTGGGAGCTAGAAGCAAAATTCCTTCCTCACACTGTTAACTAGGGGACTTAAAACACTGCCTAGAAAACAGACCATAGCACTGCCTAGAAACGATGGGGATCTGTGCCAAAGGCTTCAGTGGGGAAGAAGAGTGAAGAGTAAAGCCTGTTCCAGCTTAAAACTGCACACCCATAGAGACCACAGAGGGCAAATTCCTCCTCAGCCCACGGGTACCCAGGAGACAGAAGGAGAAAGGGTCTCAAGGCCCCGGGCATTTTAAGTTATTCACATCCTGACACTGCTGTTCCTGCAAAGAATCACAGAATATCATGAGATAGAAGGAACCCAACAAGGATCATCAAGTCCAGCTCCTGGTCCTGAACAGGACAAAGCCAAGAATCACCCCATGTGCCTGAGAGCGTTGTCCAAATCCTTCTGGGAATGTGGCAGGCTCGGGGCAGTGGCCACTCTCCTGGGGAGCCTGTTCCAGTGCCCAACCACGCTCTGGGGGAAGAGCCTTGTCCTAACACCCAGCCCAGGCTCCTTCTCCGACACCAGCTCAGGCCATCCCCCAGCTCCTGTCCCTGGTTCCCCCGGGGAAGAGCCTGGTGCCTGCCCTGGGCTGCTCCTCCTGGGAGGGAGCTGGGACTGCTGTGACATCTCCCCTCAGTGCCCTCCTGGCCAGGCTGCTGGACAGACCCAGGGACCCCAGCCACTCCTCACGTGGCTTCCCCCCAGCCCTTCACCACCTCGGTGGCCTTCCTTTGGATGCCAACAGCTTTCTTATCTCGTGGTGCCTAAACCTCCCACGGACACTGAGTCCGTCCACGGAACTGCCAGCAGTGGGTGCTTTCCTGGGCAGCTGCTACTGAAATTCCAGAGCCCCAGAGGTACCCCACTGTGCCAGGGCAGAGTCTGGGCCATGTTTTCCTTATAGAACAATATTGGAAGACAGCTAAAAAGGTAGATCTGCACACTTTTTGTAGCACTCTGTATGATCCATCAGCACACACGAAGCAGTCATACTTTTCCTTTCCAATTAATTTGGTATTTGAGGGAGAAGTGAGGACAAAACTCAACACGGTTTCAAGGGCACAGAGCCTGCAAGTGGACTCTTGAGCTTTTCAGGTGATTTGTAGCTGATCTCCTGGAGGAACAGAAACTAATGAGTAAAACAAAGTCCTTTTAATCTGCCTTTGCTTGCAAATTCTTTCCTATAATCCCCATCTTTGTTGCCTCCTGGTAGACTGTTCACCAGATTTACATTTCTGAGTCTTCCCAAATATTCCTTTCAGGCTGCTAGTGACACAACATATAATCACCCTACCTGAGCTTACTACTAATAAACAAACAAGAGGATTGCCAGCTTTTTTGTGTGCCTTTGAAAAAGCTAATTGATTAAATATTGAGAACATTCAAATATTTAACTACTCAGCACACAGAAAACCTAGAAATTTACTTTTTCGACAGGGAATGTCACCCATTTAAAGTGACTAGGATGGCAAAGTGCTACAGGTGGATTTTCATAGCTCAAATTAAATTTACAAAGTAAAGAGCAAGATGTAGGAGATGACAAAAATACATTAACTGCTATATGAGCATTAAAACGTAGAGGGAATAACCAGATCTGTCCTGAGCAGATACAGTAAGATTGGTTTAAAAAGAAAGGTGAACCAAAGGTGAACATAAAACTCAGCTACTTATAACTTTGCATCAGTTCTAAAATTTAATAAATTCAGTACATTTGTTATATAGCAAAATCAAATAAGACAATACAACAACCATGTGGTAGGAACTGAGGACCAAAGGAAGCGAGATGTTTTGATATTAAAGCATTGTAGCTGTCATCACTTGTGCTAAATATTGCTACTAATTTCCATCACCTTATCTCAGAAATTAAAGAGCTGAGCGATCAAAGCAGTACAGAGAAGAGCTATGAATCAGTTAAGGACCAGACTCATTTTCATGGCTATGGATACACGAAGAAAAATTAACCAATCTATTCAAACAGCTTGCGTCCTTTTGTCTTGCCTTTGCTTCAGCATCACCCTTTTAAACCAGGAGACAGAAAAAAGCCATATTTCCCTGAATAGAAATGGTACTGCAGAGCTGCATTCAAAATTCTCCCCGAGATACCTGTAAGATTGAAGGGGCTGGAAGAGGTCATCAGGATAAACCTCAGTTAACCATTTCAAATGAAAGGCCGAGCAAAAGCCCAGGATGGATTTCAAAATCTGACCCTTGCTGGAAAAAGAAACTTTCCTCTCTCTATGACTGCATTAATTTTCTAAATTCACTGATTAGGACTTTTAACCTCCTCCTGGGAGTCAGGTTAGGGGCAGAAGGAAGAATTTTCCAAACACAAACTTTATAGACACAGTATGAGTTATTTCACTTCTTGAGACCTACAGTTCAACTATGCTGACACCTTTTTTCAGCATCTAACTATCTGTACAAGAGCCACTGACAGAAAGAATTACTTATTAAAAGACACTCTTTATAAAAGACATGCCATATTAATGGGAACTGTTAATTTTAAGGAGGAGGAAAACCAGACTGTCAAGGAACACTTGTTATTTTAAAATTTTTATTTTGAAGGGCATTTTTAACATACACTAGAGGTTCACCTCTTTTTGCTGGGAGCAGAGAAAATCATCACTATGGAATAAACATCAGGCATATTTGCCAAGATGAATATTTAGATTCAGTAAGAGCACTGAGGGCTGCTGGGGCTGTGCCATAGCCCCATGTTAAACCTATTAAATCTTTATAACAACTGGCATTAGCAGAAGCATTTCATTAAGAGGCTAATGAATACACCAGTACTCTCTGGTACTCTGGTTTTAATCATCGAAAGGTAGTTCTTATCCCAATTCCCAGACTTGGGGGATAGTCTGTGTTTGAGTGTAAGTGGTGGTGACCACAGCAATATCAAACAAAGTCAGCACCAAAATCTTACAGGGGAAAACCAGAATAATAATGAGGATTTACGTCAGTGTTTCTCACAACAGTTTCAATTAAAAATATGCAACAGTGATACCATCAAACCAGAAATTGGTTCTGCATGACTGCAACAAAGGCCTGCTGCACTGACTGTATTTCAACTCAGTTTTTGAGCAGAGGCCCTTGATTTTCTGAGGAGGCAGGCAGCCAAAAAGTTGCATTAAAACATAGCTTGAAATCCAGCCAGTTTCAAAAATTCTCCCAAAGGAGAATGAACTCTGTGTTGTACAGAATTAGATTAATTTAACAATGGTCTTTTCACTCATACTCAGTAAATGTAGCCCGTTTTCCACTGGAAAACAATTTTCTGAGTTGCCAGGTCTAACTAGGTACTGCCTTTCATGTAATAAATAGAGAAAATACGAAAAAAATTAATCACAAATCACCCCATCCCACTTCTTGACAACATTTTGCCTCCTTCTCCCTCCTCAGACTTGTGGGATTTTCCAATTTTACTCTCAGTGTACTTTCCTTTCTGCAGGTTACTCCTGGGTTTAAAAAAGCCACATGTACCGAACCAATATTTATCACTACACAGGTGTAATTCAGGAATTATTATCCAGGTTCCTAGAACAGCCAGAGTCCAAAAAAAAAAATCAAAGGCAAAAAGTGTAAACTCTATTTGTGATAGTCATCCTGAGAATTCCTACCCAAACTGGGACTTGATCTGAGACATATTAAATGTGAATCGTGTCCTAGGTTTATAATTTAGCTGTTAAAATTATTATTAATATTATTATTCACATTTAACACAGTCAAGTTTGCAAAGACTAAAAAGAAATTTGGTTGCTTTTCCCAAAGCTTCCCATAGTTCTGAAATGTTTCATCTTGAAACATTTCAGTTTTTGTAACTGTCAGAAAAAAAAGCATTTCCATAGAAGCAAATAGATCTACTAATATTTTAAGATAAAAACCACCAAAAATCTATGCTTGCACAAAAAAAAAAGCTACAAAGCAGTGGGAACCAGTGGAAATGTGCTATTTCTATTGCTATTAGAGAAAAGATGAGCCTAAACAATACAAGAATTAAAAACTTTTGTGCCATATTCATATTTAATTCTCATAACGAACTTGGGGACTGAGTGTTTGCATTTCTTTAGAAATTGTAGACTGAAGTCGGATGAAGTATTGGGAAAAAAACCAAATTTCCAACATCAGAAGATTCTTTAATTCATTTTTTAACTCCTTAATTTTCTTGGGAAGAAGTACTAAGAACATTTATTTGGAAAACCATCATTTAAATAGCCTAGGTACCTAAACTGCAGGTAGACGCACAAAAAGCTCCTTAGATGTCATTTGAAAACCTCCTTCAGTGGCTGCATTTATAAATATTATTAGAACATTAGTGAAAAGAAGTTTTTAGTCCAGAACTATGTGAGTATCTCTACAAAACACATCGTGATGATCTCAGAACATAAAAGGAAGTATATCTGTGCATATGCACACACACGTGTGCCTGACTGCTCGCCCCAACACGCGTTTCCATTCTCCATCACACACAAACACGCAGTTATTGTGAAGAGACACAAACATTTCCTTCCCCCAAGCCTTGCTGCATGTGACTGAGCAATCGTAATGCAAGAAGTCGACACTCAACGTTCCCATTACAGTTCTGCAGAAACACTGACAGAGTGATGTGCCAGGATGTCTGAGTGACTGGAGCAGCCCCGGGTGCTGGGAGGGCTAAACCCCGGCAGGTAAATCCTGTGCTGGGCTTGGCACAGAGGTGACAGTGCTGTGTGGGGCTGCAGGGGGCAAAGCCTCGCCCGAGCCCCCCCTTTGATGCCAGCACGGGTTTGAGGCCATAAACTCACGGTTTTTAAGGGATAAATAGCCTAAAAGGGTTGTGATGAAGTGTACAAGCATCTCATGATGGAGAGCTAGACCGGGTTGCTCAAAGTCCATCCAGCCTGACCTGGGCCACCTCCAGGAATGGCAACATTACAGATCACCTACCCAGGAAAAAAACCCAGTATTTGTTTACAGAAACTACCTGACATTGGTTATTTCAATGGTTGTGAAACCCTGACGTTCTGAGCTCCTTCAAATTGTATTTAAAGCTGCAAGAATACCCAGGGCTTTGCAGCTGAGATCCAAAGGATCCTTCTCAAACGAATGTGCAAATTATCCAAACCTGAATTATGACCACACTGGCAATTTATTGCTTTGAGTCACTCCAGTGCTGTACTTGGCCTGGCATCAGAAGAGAGCCTGACTGTAGCTGCTTTCTCCTCAATTAACTCCTGCAGTTACAGATGCAGTTGAACAGCAGCTTGGTCTTGTGATACAGAAAGGGTTAGAAATACTTTTTTCTCTCTCTTTCCCAAATCAGAGAACATTCTTGCTGAAACAGGGCCAGCAAAGCTATCTCCAGCAGTCCCTAAAGCTCACCCAGACCGTTCATGTCACAGTTTTGACACGGCTGGCACGGGGCAGTCAAGAAAAGCAATTCTAGCTCTGAGTCTCGCAGGGGATGGGTTAAGGCTGCTCAAGCTTCTGCTGGCAGAAGCAACTTTCACCCAGTCAGCTTTAAAATGGAAACACCCAGTTAAATGATGCTACTGGCAGTGTTAGAATATTTTTCGTGTATTTCAAAACAGATCCGTTTATCCTATTACTGCTGATCCAGCTTTTTTTTTTTCAGTGTACGTCAGCAAGCATAAATCTTTCTGCTAATGTGGTACGAAGGCAATAATAGAACAATTACAACTGCATTATTGCTAATGAATACAAATCTTATTACACCCCTTTTTTTGATCAATTATTATGTTATTCAAAGAAATTGCAGGTATCCCAACAGCAGACACAGCTATTCCTGTTAACCTTGCACCTTAACTGTTCTCTGGTTTATATCCTCTTCCCCATCTGCTTTTTGTTTCTGTGAAATAGAGCAGATGACTCCCACAAAGTTTAAATCGTCTTAGCCAAAACACAGAAACCAATCGAGTCTGGTCCTTTCTCCCTCCTTCCCTCTCCGCCCCAATCCCCTGACGATAATAGCTGCAGACGAAGCCCACAGATCCAAAACACCAGATGCTAGTCCAAATTACTTGTGGTTACCCGACTGCAACTGAGTGCATATTCTCCTTCTTCAACACGAAGAACGTGCCCCCTTCCCCTTGGCACACTTTATCTGGAGAATTTATTCTAATATTTGTTTTTGAAAGGGGGACAGAAAAACCGCAGAGCTCTTTGGGGATTGCCAGTCCAAGCTCTGAAGGCACTTGTTTCGATCTTCTGTTATTGCTACACCTTGTTACACTTGTCACATCTTATTCAAAAAGGTCACACTGTGTTCAACAAGGAGGCAAAGCAGTGTGCTGCTGAGCAATAGGGCTGTTCTCAAAACAAAAAAGCCAGACTTGGCAAAATTTAGCTCAAACTGGACATAGAGATCACAAGAGTTTTCCTGTGATGCATGGACATCCATGACTCTTCTCTGAATATCACAGGAAAAATCTTGTCTCAGAAGTTATTGTCCAAAATCATCCACCTATTGAGGGCTATACTTTCCTTCCACATCAAGTTTCTAAAATGGTTTTTAAAGTTAACAAATTATTTCAGACACATTAAAAATATGCAGGGAAAAAAATTGCATACCAAACGATTCAAAAAGCTAAACTAAAGATTTCACTTCTAAACTGCCTGTGCAAAATCAAAACCCATGTAATACCTCAGAGACAAATTAAGGAACCAAAAATATTGTAACCGCTGCACATTTTACCAAGCATGTCAGCTAAAACTGCTCTCCGATTTGCCCTGTCATGTAAATTACCATGTAACATCCTTTTGACCACTGATATACTGTAATTTCATCAAGCAAGCATACAAATCAAATAGCCTCCAGACCTTCTCAGCATTAATGAAAAAGCCTTTGTTTCCAGGCATATAAAGTATTAACTTATTAGTGTTAACAGTGAAACATACAAGTGACAGTGGATTCTAGAGAAAGCTTACATCTCTAAAACCTCTTGACTTTCTTTAGAAGCTTTAAAGCAAACCCCGGTGCTCTGTGGCAACATTGATAAGGAAAAGCTTCTCCCGTGGAGCTAAGCCCTCCATGGGCAGCAAACAGCAGTGAATGACAGACTCGAAATGCTGAGGAGCCCAAACAAACTATTCCTTTTCTTTTCAGGCTGTCTTGGATTGCATTTTAACTTTTCTCCCCATCCTTGTATCGCTTTTGGGGGGAGTGGGAGTGTCTTGTGTGCCTGATGTATCACCAGAGCCTGGGCAGAGCTGAGCCACCAAGTGGATTCAATTGAAGTGCCAGTCGTGTGAACAAGGATTTCAGATAGGGGATAAACACAGTGGTTCACCAGCAAAAAAAGGGTGCATCTGTAGGGTGACCACTGTCATCACAGGAGAGCTAACAAATACTCATGCTGCAAGCAGGAACCATCCTTCCTGCTAGTTCAGATTTCAGATGTTTGGTCAGCATCAGGAAAGCAATACAAAACCTATCAAATAAACCAAAACCAAAGTCTAGGCAAAAAAATCCAAAAAACACAGTACAGAACACCACACACAAGCACTCACGTGGAGTCCATAAATCACATATCCTCATTAATTTAGTCTCGAGCACCCCATACACTGGGAACAAGATGTGCTCTCAGCCTTTCTGTCTGTTCTCAGCCTCTGGCTGTTTTCGGGATGGACACGAGCCCTGCACGTGCAGATCTGATCCCAGCTGTGGCACAGCCTGATAAGCCACGTCCAGTTATCCCAGCTGGGAGCTCGCCCAGGATGCAAGCACAACTCTCACCCTTCCTCCTCTGCTGCCTCCCTCCCCTGATCCTCAGCATCTTTATTCACGGGGCACCCTGACACTGAAAGGCCTCTCACTGCCTGCCCCAGCTGGCCTCTCTCTTTTGAATCCACAAGAAGACATCTCCTCCTGCCTCTCAAGAAGATTGTCAGGGTTAATTCTCCACTTGCAAGGTGGCATTATTTCTTTACTGCAACAGCAAAACTTCTTCCAGCCTGAACCATGATGGAATTGTTTCATTTCCTGTTTGCTCAAAGCTGATTTTCACAGGTCCTGAGCACATGATCTACTAGATAATTTTAATAAAAATATCACATTTAATTGGAACTGAATCATTTCATAGAAACACACTTTTTCAAACTAGCTATCAGGGATAGACCTGAAGTGTTTGAGTCGCTAAGAAGATGGGGTGGACTGGACTCAATCCTTACATTGTCTAATTCTGCAACTTTCAATTAAAAAGCTTGCCCTGCTTGACACAGATCAGGGACTTAAATTTTAACCCTCAGCTCTGTAATGCAGCTGACTGTCCATAGGGCTTACAAATCTGCACACAAAGAGGCTTTTGTGGCTCACCAGGGAATGGAAACCAATTGTGAAAATTGGAGAGGTGCTGTAAGGAATCCTCCTCTCAGGCTGGGTTCTGTGCAGCACGCTGGCCTCCAGGTGGATTGCTTTACAGACAGAATGATGACATTACCATCTCGGTGACCTCCTGCACGGTGCAGGTCACAGTGCTCCTCCCTGCCAAGCCACTCTGTCTAGCCCAACCACTTGTGGTGACAATAGAGCATAAGATGCAATTTAAATGCTTGCAGTGATAGACAGCTTCACCACATCCACCAGCAAGTTGTTCCAAGGACTAATTACCCTCTCTTAACAATACACCTTGCATTTCCCATTTGATCTTTGCTGACTTCAACTCTTAGCCGCTGGATCCTGTGGCTCTGCCTGCTAGCTAAAGAGTCCTTTGCTCCAGACATCTTATCCCTCAGTGGGCACTTACAGACCATGATTAAATAGCCACTTAACCTTCTCTTCAGTAAGGTGAGTCCTGAGAGAGCAGATGGTGCTGAGCACCTCTAAAAATTAGCACTGCAGCTATTTCTGTTGGTGAGCTGCCAGCTGATTGTTGCACTAGGGCTGGTTGTGGAGAGCTGCTGGCTCCACTGACAGATAAAGCAGGTGCTCAGCAGGGTCCGGGGCTGGTTTTCCACACCCCAGTTCCTGAAGGCCAAGGACCTTGTCTCCTGTGCTCACCAGCCCTAATGCAGCAAGAGCCAGCCTCTGCCCCAGGAGATGCACAGCACAGAGGACTCAGAGCCTCAGGGCTGAGAAGGCTTTGCCTCCATGGCCTCGGCAGCACTGGCACCAAACAAACGCCAAACCCAGCCGTGTTGCTCATTTTTGGCACTCTGAGGAGAAAGGTAAGATCTCACGTCACTAAAGCAGGGAGCTGAAGCTGCTCTGCATTGAGAGAAAAACCAGGTCCTGCCCCAGCACAGGCAGGAGCCCTTGAGCTGCTGGCTGGGTGAAAGCGCAGCAATAGCACCAGCCCTCCCCTGCCCTCTCCAGAAACAGCCCCAGCAGCAGCTGCCCAGGGAAGGTGTCACTCTCAGGAACTGCTCTGAACTTTCAAACATTTTGGACCTTTTGGGTGTCTCCTGATCCAGCAGCTGTCCTTTGGGGAGCAGCCTGGAGAAGCTCCCTCGCCTGAGGAGGCCGTTTGTCACGGGGCATTCCCAGTGCCATTTTGATTCCCAAAAAGGGCTGTTGTACCACAGCAAGCACATCCTTTTCTTGGTACACTAAACAGTGAGATAATTAGTTGCATCTTCTGCCCAGGCACTTTAGAAGCAAGATTAAACTGTTATAATTCCTCCACAAATAGGCTGACAGTATTGGTGTTAAATATATAAAATATCTCTGATTCTTTTGCTATTGGTACTGGCCAAAACATATCTTGTAGTTGCAAGACCTCAAAACCTCCAATAGAGGAATATATAGATGGCTCTGGAAAAACCCTTTTCATTCACACAATGCTACAAAGCTGTCCTTACTGTGTAACAGCCTGAATTCCTGGGCACACGGGGACAGGACATGGGAAGATTCTTGAGGCATCTGAGCCTCTAAACCCAAAAAACCCCAAACCCATCACACTGAGCCCCGAGTCATTCCTCTCTCTGCTGTTTGTAGCTCCTTGTGGGAAATAAGCCCAGTGCTTGCAGTTTTCTGAGAAGTGCCTTAAAAACACTTGGGCATTTGAGAGAAGAGTACCCCAACATCTCATAATTTAAACAGAGAACTGTCCCCCTGACCCTGACACAGGTAACCAAAGGCACAGAAAGTACATTAAATGTAAGAATAGGGCCCATATTGTTTCCATAATGAATAATGAATTCCAGTGAACTGAATTCAGTTATAATTGGAATGAAAAAAATCTTTTTACATCCAGTGAAAGGAGAAAGAGGGTTGCATCTTTTTAAACTCACCCCTCCCAAGTGAATACGCACACAAGTGTGTGTAGATGAAAGGGAAAAACAGGACCAGAGGGCAGAGAAGAGACAGAAAATGTAAATAAGGAGGAGGCAGGCTATAGGCCTCTGAAATACTTTCCAGATTTCCTGCCAGTAAACATCAATTGAATACGAAGCTACTGAAGCATAATTACCTCCTTGTCAATCCTAACATTAACATTTTCCTAACTCTTCAATGACAATCACTTCTTTCAACACCCCTTAATAACAATTCATTTACTTCTCCTTCCACGGATGTGTAGGACTGTCAATAACTTCACATCCTTAAAGCAAACCTGGAAAGCTGTGGATCAGAGACAGCCACTGAAACTGAACTGGATTTCTGAACAGCCAGAATTTTTCAGAATGGACTTTCCACTTCTTTCAAAAACTGGAACATTATTTTTTACAAGGTTACTTTATTCATTCTTTTCTCTTGCCTTAATGAAAGCTTCAAAATTTAGTATTCAAAAGGCAAACATTATTATGGATAAACAAGCCTGTAAGAGCCGTGCTCCCTGCATTTCCTTTCAGGCAGATTAGGAAGTATCTCTCACAAATATATGCAATAAAGAACACAAGACAATCCAGATATTGTTCAAGCCTTTAGCACAGACAGGTTGCATGTCTTGGGCAACTCACTTAGCATGCACCTGCTGACTTTCTCCAATAAATGAAACACTAGAATGGCATTTGCCTTCTTCAAAACGCCAGGAAGAGAAAGGAATGAAAGAAGAGAGCACCAGCTCCTACTGATGAGGTCACAGCAGCACTAGGATATAATACTTGTTCATGTTTTCCTCAGTCCTTCTGAGTAACAGAAAACTTGATTAAAGAAAACTAGTTCGAATATGAAATATTACCATCACATTATTTGGCACAGCACAGTCCTGGAACCTGCCTTCCCCCCTCCCATTTATTTTTTTTGTTAAAAATCAAGTTCTAGTCCTTCTGCCAAGCTATTTTCAAAATATAAACCAAATGAAATAACTGCATGGGGTAAGGCAGCTGACTTATCTAGTTTTTCTCCAGAGTTACCCTTAAAAACTGCAGAAGCTCTTGAATGCAAGCTCCACAAAAGGATATTTAATCATAAAAGATGACTGCTCGTTGAGAAGCTGCCCCAATTAGATGTGAAGGCAATAGATGGAATGAACTAAGTAACCAAATGATACAAAAGTGAAGCAAGATACAGAGGAGACTGTGTATTCAACCTTTTGTTGTGATCACCATAAACGCAGAAAGGAAGTCTGTGTGCAGCCAAATGCAGACAGACTATGAAAGTATGAATTCCATCTGAAAATACCCCCACAGTGTGATATGAACAGTATTTGAAACTGTGGACCATAATGGAGTAGTCATACACGGCCCCAGACTCTTACCCACAGGGTAAGGACCTCAGTTTCATTTTGATCTCATTATACCCATTTTGCTCTCAACTCTATCAGTTCTCAGGTGGCATATTTAGACCCTTCATGTGTAAGTGCCAGTATAGCTGGAGAAATATTAAAACACTTAATCAGCTCTCAGGTCCTCTCTCAATAGATCATATCTCTGCCAGGGGTTTATCAGGGGAAAAAATTATTTTTGGTTCTTGCTGCTGAACAGGTGCCTGCAGGGTCATATGGGAGAATTTCCGTGTTAACTGGGAAAGGAGTTTCCCCAGGATTATAAGGACAAATTCCTGGGAGTCAGCCTGTCCTCATAAAGAAAAAAAAAAAAAAAATCTTTAAAACCCTCTTCACAAAATGATTTCTGGTCTTGATGCACTTTTAGTGTCCTACCTCTGATTCATCGGGATGCTTAACTTGTTTGCCAGAGCTATGGGCCTGGTTATCAGGAACACTAAATGACCATCAGTGCTCATCATCTTTTAAGCCACAACCAATACTATGCTGTTGGGACAAAAGCTTTCAATACATCTCACAATTACTCTTCATCCTTCATTCATTACACCTAAAATAATAATGCTAATTAATAAAATCCTTACAAGAGAAGCTGAGTAACGGTGTGCAGCAGTAATGAATTCCTTCAGGGAAGAACATTCTTTTCTGTGTAGATGTCAGAGAAAAAAACCTAAAAAGTTAAATATTACCCCAAAGAAATAAAACTTGTAAGGCATTTTCTATTAAAGACCTGCAGCCAGCTCTCACCTCAGACTTGTGCTCTCATTGAAGTCAACAGCAAAACTCCCGTTGACTTCAGCAAGAGCAAGGTCATGGTCCCTCTGTGCTGCTGACAGGGTGACAGCATGGCCAGAGGTCCTGAATTTAAAGAGAGAGAAATCAATACCCAGCCTGCAGCTGCCTGGTTACATCTCCCAGCTACCTGCAGGCTCTCACCGGGACTGCCATCGCTTGTTACTCTCTGCACAAAAGGTTCGTATTTCAGTGTGTGACACACGAGGCTCTATCTGCGCTCTCAGAGGGGCTGTAGTCAAAAGACCACCGAGATAAAAACAGGATTGCAGCGTCTGGGGGTCCTGCTGAGGAGGCTGCTCCTTGTATGCTACGTGCAACCCACTGGGAGCACACAGACAAATAAAAAGCTCTCTTTTATGGAGCAGCTGATGCCATCAGTGGTGGCTGCACCACATGCCTTGACACACCAGGGGAATCCAGCCCAAACCCTTCCTACCTTGCACAGAAGAGGCACAAAAAGTACTACTATGATTTTGGTATCTGCTTCCATTCATGCAAACCAAGCATAAAGCTTGCCCTCTATATGTTCAAATACAAAACTACCTTGTGTTTTGAAAAGAAAAAAAAGAAAAAAGAAGGAAATAAATGCTCATCCGTATGAGCATTCGTAGAAAAAATGTAGGTCCTCTCCTGATAAATATACATTCACACATATACAAACATGCATATATGTAGGGGATCTTCATCTTCTGCTTTACAGAAAACTGATTTTAATTTACAGGGATTTCTGTTACCTTCAAACACTTTTAAAAATGCCTCATTACATTTAGCATTTCCTTTGCTTGGCATCAGAATATTATAAAACCAATAAAACAAACAGCGTAAGAATGGTGCTAACTGCAATCTAGAGATACAAATGAATCTCGTATATTGCCAGCATCAAGTATCCTTTGCCTAAAAACGCCAATTGCTTAACAAATGAGCACTTAAATATGCTTTTACTAAACTTTAGCATAAACTGCTAAGTGTACATTTGGTAGACTTTGCACTGTGTTTTTAATTAAAGCCACCAGCCGTATAAAGTGCATTGTTTCTGCTTCTTTTTTCCCCTCTCTACATCAGCTTTCTCTCTGCCCAGCTCTAAGTGAAGAGGCAGATTTGTGAGAAGCTCTGGCCAAAGCCAGAACCCGAAGCCAGCTCCATTTCCTGGGACGGCTGTGAACACGGTTACAGCGCGGAAATTCACCCACGCGCCTGGTGGGCGACCCTGGGACATTCAGCATTCTGGGAGCTGGGGGCTGGATCATCCAAAATCCTCCTGAACAGGGAAACACTGGCAGCGCTGGCAGAGACACAGCCATCCAACACACCCAGCACGGGCAGGTTCGGGGAGGGAGCAAACAGAAAAGCTCGAGCTCACAGTCACAAGCAGCCAATTCTCCCTCCTTCAGCCCGGGAAGTTGGCAAAAACAACACAGTATTTCCCTCCTTCATTTTCCCTTTCTGATGAAACTTTCCCCATCAATCCTGCAGGTATCAATACAGATGTATAATCCATGACAGCTGGTGGAGGGCAGTTTCACTGAAACGTATTGGCTTACCTGGAGGACTTTTGCCAAAAAATGGGTCTTTTTTCATCTAACGGTAACAATGACATTCTTACAGTGTTCAAGTATGACAATACTACAGCAATGCTTACAAAACATTGCTCACCAGATAACTCATGGCAGTACAACAGAGAAGAAAAACTTAAGTGAGCTTGGAATATCCTGACTGCAAAAGCTATCCACTTCAAGGCAACATCCAGAATTTTAAAAAAGCAGCTACAGAGGTGACTTGGGAAAAATCTACAGTGTTGGGATGCACCAAGTATACAATCCTTTAACAAATTAAAACCAAGACATTTCATTCTTTGCAAATGTTAATCATCTGTTTTTGAAATGGTAATCATCCAAGTAAAAAACTGTTTGCATTTTTGTCAAAAATTGAAATATATTGCCCCAAACTTTAAAAATTCTGTATTAGCTATACCCATCAAAAGACTTGAATTCCAAACACTGTCTACAGAGGAGCAATGAGGTAAATTAGGCAACGGTAATTTAATGATCAATCCTTGTCATTTCAGAATGACAGTACTATTTAGAAAAAAGTGAAAGGAAAATAGATTAAAGTGCTAAAAGAAAGATGCTTTGTTCATCTGAATAAAACATTTGTAACTCTGGTCTGAGAGGTTACTTTCATTTGCAGCCAGTTTGATTTGCCACTCATCTTCCTTTGGGGATCATTCTGTTTCAAGTGCAGTAAGAGATGATTTATTTGCATAAGCCAACAGAGGGTTATTCTTTCCTCAAAATACAGAAAATGACGTTGGTGTACAAATGAAAGAAAATGTTAACAACTCCTGAAAGTTCTCATAGGTGATTAAAGGCATCATGCCACATAGCACAAAGTGATTAGCACTGATGTGGCATATATTACATTTTAAGCATAGTTGAGCTTTTGCACTGTTTCTCCAGCTACTAATAAACTTCTTTTTCAAGACTTACTAGAAAGATTTGATCTTCAGAAGACTGTTTTAAGCAGAAGAGCAGAAATTACTATCCTTCACTGAAATAACTTTTATAAATGATCAGGAATTAAGTAGCATGCCTACACATTTATTCTGAAATTAGTCTTCAAGGACAAGAAAGCTAAAGTGAAGCTGGTCTTTGTTATTACCATGTTGTTCCCTGTTTTGGGGCAGAGCTGAATCACAGCACTGAGATGGCTGTCACCCATCTGCCTTTGCCAGCCCTCGCTGGAGGCTGTCCCTACTGCACTGTGTAATTACAAATATTCAGGGTTTCTCCTTTGGAGGAGGTCACTCCCACAGAGCCTCTCTGGAGTCTCCAGGGAAATCTGGGGTACAGGAGCAGCCCTGGACACACATCCAGCCCCTGCTGCAGGAGCAGTGCCAGCCCGTGATGGAAACCTCAGGTACCCACCCCACACCAAACAGGCTTTCAAAGCCAATCTGAAAAAAATAACCACCCAGAGCCTCCTGCTCCTCTTCTTCTGCCCTCCCTGTAACGCTGCTTCCTTCAAACCTTTCCATGAGCCTCAGTGCAAGGTATTGAATCCTCTCAGTTTACAATCACACTGGTAACTGCACAGGGGGAGCCAAATTTGACCATCAGCTTTTTCATTATGCCATCCATGCCCTTACTCCTATCCCACACCCCTCAGATACCTCACCTTACAAACAAACCCTCCCCAGCCTCGGAGGGAGGCAGCTTTTCAAGCACATCCAGAAGAACCACACTGGGAACAGCTTCAAAGCCAGAAGTCTTGGCAGAGCCCTGCATTACAGAAACCTCATGCTCAGAACAGAACCCAAAGAAAAACCCAAACCCCTTCCAGCTGACATGCTTCTTCTGCTAACTAACACATTTTAAAGGTAATAATTTTCTGATGGATTACAAAAAAGTTGCAGCACTACATATTTGTTTGAAGCTGAGCAGCTCCTTGACTTCCACTGGGAAGTCTGTGCGTGGCAGAACACGACTGCAGGACAGCACTGCTGAGAGCAATGTTCCAGAGATAACTAAACCTCTTCCATTTCTAAAGATGCTGGCAATTCCTTTAAATTTTTTCCATGTCACGTTGACTACCATTCCTCTCCCGGTAAGTCCTAGGAACCGGGCTCCTCCTTTCAAGTAAGGATTTTTTCATATAATAAACCTCTGAGTAATACTTCTCTACTTTTAGGTCCCTGGCTGAAGATGTATCATTGCTGTTCTTTGGGCTTCAGAATGAAAAAGTATGCCTGTCACTCACTAATTTCTCCAGGGATATTTTCCACACCAGAGAAAATAAAACTTAGATTTTATATTGTTTCCTCTCTCTCACCAGGTCACATTACAATCAAAAACACTGGAAGATGGTAGGGTAGAAGTATAAGCCTAGCTTAAAAAATTTTAAACGGTTAATTTCCTTGCAACTAATAAGAAAAAAAGAATAAGGAAAGAAGAAGACACAGTGGGGTGAGAATATTAAAAGTCATGGTTGCCACCTCCTAACTCACCCAGGGCAAAAGCCAAAACAAATATGGAGAGACATATGTCGATGGCAATAAAACAATTACTTGCATTCTGTGCCTATTTTAAATATTAAGTGTTAGCAGCATGTTACTTAGAAAATGAAAAGCCTCTTTCAAAATGTTTGAATAAAGCACTGCATATGGAGGAAAGTCAAACACAAACATTTCTTTGATTGCATATTGAATACCTATATTATCATGTAATCAAAAATTTATAGTTTAGAATGAGTCTAATACTGTAACTGATGAGTAAAATTTGGCATTGAGGATGACCATTTACTTGCTATGTCTGATTGTACACTAAAATACGCAGATGCATAACAGCTTATCTTTTAAATATCATATACTACACACACAAATGCAAGTGCTGGATCTAATTTAACAAGATTTGTGGTTATGAACACATGGACACCAAAAATCCAGCATGAACGATAAGTTACAGTCCAATGCAGTTCCAGCTGGCTAAGATATAAACACTTCTTTCCCAAACTGCAGTTGCTAGTAAAATCAGCACAGAAATTTCATTTTACCCACAGCAAATGCACATTTGACATTTTACTCTTTCCTAAAGCAATGCAGCTCTCCCCCAGAAATGGGGAAGAACATAATAACACTCAGGACCAGCTTCAGCTTCACTTCCTCCTCTTTCAAGATGGATGAAAAGTACGTGGGGATGCTACTTATTTCCTAATCTTACATAAAAGAAGATTTAAATGAGGGACAGGATTTTCTGCTCTTAGTCTGGAATGTGCTTCTGAAGCTCAAATATTTCTATTGTGTCCTCAAAAAAACACTGGGCTGACCTAGAAGATGGTGAGTTTGGAGACCAGGTCTGTGACTGAATTTGATTTCACTTTCATTCTTTAGTACAGCAAATACGTGTGCAAAACAGAGAGGTGGAAAAGTGGTGACTCAGGTTATAGAAGGATGTGTTCTATCAGCAGTCAAAGTGCACTCAGAGAGTAACAAGAGCAGCACCAGTTACTCCTGTTTGTAACAGGCATAACATTGTCTTAACTGGCTCAATGTAATGAATAATAATTAATTTGCACACTGGGATCCATATTGAAGCTAAATTCAAAGCATTACAAAAGACATGTTGCCCAGCAAAATTGATGTCATGTTAATTTTCTGTTGAGCATCTTTTTAGGAAAAGCAATAACTTTCCAGGTTACAGTGACTGTTTCTTCCTTTGTTGATATCACTGTACCTATAAACTGCAGCACATTAAACATTGATTTAATCACATCAGTACAGGCCAAGGGACAGTCACTGAGCTTTGGTATTAACTCCTGGCTGTTTCAATATGTATTTAAAAAAAAACTCCATTGCCTTATTTTAGAAGGATTATGGTGATACTGCAAGCCATCCATATTGGCAAAACCACCAATAACTCAAGGATTTGGTACCTATAAAACAAATTAATTTGTGTTTCATGCTTACAAAAGAGACCCTTGTGAAATATTGCCTAACCCAAATTCAAGAAACAAAAGTTAAATATTTATAAAAAGACACATTGGAAGCCCAGGAAATCCTCATGGAAGACATATTCCAACGTGATTAACTATTCATATACAGAGCATGACATACAATGGAAATGAATACAAAATAAACAACATCCTCCATTACTCCCAACATCTGCAAAGCCTATTTTAAACTTCCTAAATTACACAGATGTAACAGCATGGAGCTCTTAAGCCTCGAGTGCATATTGATGAGACCACGTTTGTGTTTCTGGGATCCTGAAGTGAACAATTAAAGAACACACATTTCTGTACTGCAACTGAACAAATTCAGAAGGTTTGGGTTTCTGTTTGTGAGGACATCTGACATGTATATCTGTCAGACAAATTAGCAGCTTGCAAGCACTTTACCAGGAGATCTTTATTATACCTAATTAAAATTTTTTAAAAATTTAACAAAATGAAGCAATTTAACAAAATGAAGCTGAGATGTTAGAAAAAATGCTGAAATTTAAAACATGAAATTTAAAACACATGAACACGAGGGTAAGAGAAATTCAGATAAACAACAAGGAATAGCAAAATCAAAACAAGTTACCCTGACTTCAAAAATGACTTATTCCTAGGAAAAAAAAAATTACAAGGTTTTACCACCTCATTTTAACCCCCAGGTTTCTCTCTCACCAGAGCACGTTCTGTACCACCCTGTCCACAGTCCTCCAAGACCAAATTCCTGCCCAAACACTGCAGCGTGAAAGAAGAGGAGGAATGGATGAGCTCTGTAAACTCTAAAAGAATTGTTCTTGCACAACTAAAAAAATGAACCCTGGAGCTAAAACCAAAGCAGACCTTTATCAAAAGTCATCACTCAAGTGAGAGCACGCAAACGTTCTGACCCCCATGCGCATCTCCCAACTGAGGTCATTAAAACCTGAGGACTCCAGAAAAACGTTGTTATTACCAGGACACTACTACAGAGAATTAATGATTTTATTACGATTTTTAAAAAACCTTTTGGCCCTCACAATGTACAAATAGGACGTTTCCTTCACTCCCTCCTTCTCTTTTGTGATTCCCCTGATGTGAAGTCCAAAAAAAAAAAAAAGTGCTGAGAGGGTGAAATGAATGCATATCAATAGGACAAGAAAGAAACACTGCCAGCTCAAGTGTTCCTTCATAGCAGATTCCAGAGCCAAGCACTGCACATGCTGTCCTGCTGGGAACAGAGGTGATGGAAGGCACTGTGTGGAAGGAGGAGGGAAAATTCTCCGTGGAAACAAGTTTTTGGAAAGCTCAGGGTTCAGGACCATGCAGGAGGATCACTGAAGTTAGACGTGCCAGGAAGTCTTAATGAAACAAAGTCCTACAGGAAAGGCAAAAACTCCCCATCTGCCCAATTCCAGCAACTCAAGTGGCTCCACGAATGCTATCCCAAATTAATGATATTAGGCATTATGGGAAAAGCAGTGCAACAGTTTTAGAACTGAGCTCCAATGACGCCTTTGCTTGGCAACACAACTGAATCTTCATTTTTTTAATCTAAATAATCCCTTTGCCATTACAGTCATTGATCCAGCTCAATGTTACTCCAAAGATAAATCATAACAAAAAGATGGCACTTTCACTTTTAAAGTACTTACATCCTTAAGTCTTTTCACTTACAAGGAAAACAACTCCTCCCCAGGATAATCCTTTTTCTGTAAATATCAGTCTAAAAATAAATGTCTACATTCTGTAAGAAAACTCAGTGTTTTCTTCATCTTAACAAAGCAAGACTGGAAATGAAAGTTATTTATCAAAAATCACTAAAATTCTTTATTACAATATACATCGGGGGATTAAAACTATATGACCTTTAAGGTACCTTTTAACCCAAGCCATTTTATGATATTTTAGCACTACAGAGGATTTAGTGCCCACAGAACACTACAGGACTCTGCAATCAAAGTCCAGGTCAATAAAAACATCAAACACCCTTTTAAACCAAAGAAAATGGAAAAACCCTTTCAGTGCATCTTTGTTCTGTGCACTGTTTGTCTCCAAAATGCAATGCTACTATGATGTCATTGTAAGCATCAGAGCTCTAAAGCCTGACAGAAATACTGTTTTCAATTTCATTCTGCATTACTATTTGGAAAACATTTAGGAAAATATAATGAGCCCAACAGGAGGCTCAAAATCTAAGAGATCCTGTTGTCTGCCTTTGTGAGAAACCACAAAATCTTTAGCTCAAAGCTACTTGCGTTACACATTCCACTCTTTTTTTGGAATGGTTTCTTGTTTTCCATACCCCATTTCTATTGATAGATTTTTCCATTCAGTAAACAAGGAAGCTGCTGCTTATTTAGAAAGTGACCTTCAAGGCTAACAAGAAAATCTACAGCTAACAGACACAAAAAACCAACACAATCCAAGAACAAGAGTACGCACAAGAACTTTTTTCCTAAGAGACATCTCAATACCATAAACACCAGCCACAGTTGTGATAAGGCTTAACAGATAAGGCTAAAACGTGGGTTTACACACCATTCAAGAAAATCCAGCACTGTATTATTCCTGCTCTAGGAATCTCATGTCCACGGGGCAGGACTACAGAAGAGAACGCCCTCTGGGGAGAGGCTCACCTGCAGCATCCCCAGGTCCATATCTCACCCTCAAAGCAGTTTTGATGTGTCCAAGGCAGGGCTGGACGGGATTTGGAGCAGCCGGCTCTACTGGAAGGCATTCCTGACCAAGAGTATGGGGGATAAACTAGAAGATCTTTAGGGTTGTTTCTAAACCCAACCCTTCTATGATTCCATGAATTAGAGGGAAGGTGACAGTGCTGAAGCAGGTGAAGGTCAGGAACTAAGGACCATGAGAACAGAGGGCATCTCCAAAGTACTCTCAAGGGAAAAACATGATCAGGAAATGACACAGATCTTCAGTTTTTTGTTCCCAAAACTATTTCATGCAAATTTATCTAAGCATTTTCAGGGTGACTTGATGCCAAGCTCATTGTTTCAATGCAGGTGTGAAGGCAGCATGATCTTTCTGCCTCACAAACCCACTGTGTCCACTTGTTCCTGAAAAGCAAAGTGCTCTGACCTACATGAGAACAGGTCTGGTCATATTACCAAGGTCTGTCCTAAGCTGATGAGCAGCAAGTTCACTTGTAAGAACAGAGAAATGAAAATGCAAGAGGAATGATTCAACCCACAGAACTAACAGTGCTCAAAAAGTGTTGTTAGTCCTATAACATTACTGTCATAGGAAATGACAAAATCAAAAGATACAAGTGGACTTGCTAATTTAAAAGGAATCAAAATTCCTGGCTAGAGTGCAGGTAGAGGTGACATTTTATTTGTCTTCTTCCTATTTATTTTACAAATTTGATTACATGAGTGGAAGCCTATAATTGAAATAGTTTCTGTGGGCAAATTAAACAATAACATTTTGTTCTATAAATCAAGCATCACACATTAATGTGGAAATTACTGTTACATTTTAAAACAATCTGTACTACAAAACAAGTATCACCTTGCAAGAAATTCTGGGGCCACACAGCCAGTGCTGCTGACAAAGTAAGGTCTGTTAGTCTTCAGCAATTAATTACATTTGTATATATTACTTTAAAAATCCCAAACCTAAAACTTTTAACAGAAAACATCCACTGGAAATATCTGCAAGGAACAGCAAAAAAAATTAGTTTAAAATGCATAGCTGAGGCCGGGAGTTAGAATACCTTAAAATACAAATGTGGATGGTAATGTCCTGCATTGTGATGAGATGAGGTGCCAGAGTAACTTTTCTTTTTTTTTTTTTTTTTTAACTTAAGGGAATACATTAGTATGGCTTCTCAGAGGGACACATGTAAGACCAGACATCTAAGTACACTTTCAGAGATGTAATGAAAGGATCTTCCCACATGACAAGCCGTATCCCTTCCAAAAACCAGCTTTGACACACTGTAGCCAACTTTTTTAAAAAGCCAACAAAAATCCCACAGCGGTTCCGCACTTTGTTACAGACTCATTTCTACTCCCTGTGTAAACACCAAGTTCCTGGAACTAAAACCAAACGAAGACACCCCCAAAACGTCAGTCTTGAAGCGCCAGGGACGTGGTTGGTTTTTGGCGAGCTGCAGGGTCTCTCCAGGCTGGCGAGGAACCATCCCAAGGCTGAGGCACCCCGGGAGGCAGGGACTCCCCACATCCCTCCCCGGGGATGCTCTCACCTGGGATCTCTCCCTTTCCTGCTGCGCTGTGGCACAAGTACAAAACCCCTCCTTCATTTACAACGCATCTGTCACGAACCAAACCCAAAATGCAAGCAACAGCAACTTTATTAGCACTTACTGATGCCAGGGGTGATAAATATGTTTGTTTACTTCTGCACGAGCAAAGCTGGTGGTAAAAGGGAAACTGATCAGACTCTTAAGTGGCTGAAACTCACATTAAAAATCAAATGATAACATAATCCCAGGAAATTGCCAGGATATAGAGATTGAAAGTGCTGCAGTACCCAGGGCCACGCTGGCATCCTGCCAACAGCCTGAGGGTCAAAGCTATTATTCTGCATGTATATCTACATAAATTTACATCCATTTTGCATAAAAAGTAAGCATAGTATTAAATACAATTCAGCGAGGGACCAGGCTGGTCCACGAGTTTATCCACTTGTGCAAGAGCACAGGGCTACTGATTGCCTTTATTTTTAACTTCCTATATAATAACTAATCTGGTTTTACAATGCAATCTTCTGGAAGAACTCAGGATCACACCACAGGAAAGTTGCTCCTCAGCTTACAAAGGTGTGTGCAAGAGGATCAGTGCAACCAGCTGGGGTACACTACTTCTTTATTTTACCTGGAGCGCAGATCCCTTTCTCCTATGTGTGGCAATACAGATATTCTTAACTGCTTTTCCGCTTTACTCCATCTTTCTGTACAGAGAATTTTCCTATCAATATTCAGAAAACAAATTAAGCAAAACTTTTTATCTATCCCCCTATGGACAGAAACAATCATCACTACAGTATATATGGTTATATTCAATCACACAATCACATGTAGATGTGCTGGAGAGCCAGAAAGCATTCCCACAGTAAGAGGTTGAAAAAGTAATCACATAGTTTCCTGGAATAAAAATGTGGATGTATTCTCACATTATGATACATCAGCACAATCAATTCCTCTGCAGCTACAATCTGAGTAATTGCTTCCAACTGGTTTTGTGGGATGTTTTACTTTTTGAAACTATCAGAGTTCCAAATATGTCAAACTGCAAACTATGAAAAAATGTGAGTTCTATTATGCTTGCAGAATGTTCTACAATTTCAGAAAGCAACTAAACCTGAGATATGCATAATATTTTCTTTTTAAAAATATTACCTTGTGCCACATTTCTCAACTTCCCTTTCAAGTCATCTTTTACACTCTTCAGACTGAGATTCAGGATTGGATTTTTCGTAAAGGTGTCATACTCACTCAAAAACTTCCAAAATATAAAAATAATTCCAATGCTTTCTGATATTATTGCAAAATAGGAACTAATTATCTGGAATGAAAGAGCAAAGACTTGCACAAACAGCCGGGGAGCTACAGTCAACGTGCTTCAGACTACACACATGAAAAAACTGAATTTTAACAATTAGCCCCCATCCTAGTTTATGTGTTTGAGGAGCACCTCCAGATTCTAGGATATCAAACTTCTAATAAGGATTAAAAACTGCAGTCCTGCAGAAGGATTAGCCTGTCTTTAGAGTCCAGCTCTGCCTGCCCCAGGTCTGCCCTCTCTGAACCCATCCTGCCTTCAATCCTGCAGAAGCAGACACCAAATGCCAAACATGCATTACACCCTTCAGGACATTAAGCCTGGGCTATCATTTTTTCCTTTTTTCTTCTTTTTATGCTGCAGGTCTATCTGATTTTGTTTGGAGATTCTTTTGAAAAGGTCCTGTTTTCACACCGCCTTTTGCTTTGCAAATCAGCCAACTGAGAAAGGCAAATCTCTTCAGAAATCCTATAAAATAAAAAACCGTGGATACAGAAAAGAGGTTGCAAAACTTTACAGAGTAACAGATGTCACATTTAAGCTTCCAGGTAATTAGATGAAGGCAATCAGAATTTTTTTCCCCTAATTTTTAAAGACAGTTTCAGACACTATCTGTAATAAGGTAATTGAAACACTTTACTTCTCTATACAGATTGCTGCTGGGAAACGAACCTGATGCATCTCTGTACAAAACCACACGCTTTGCCACGCTGCCATACATTCCCTTCATCCCTCCAGTCATTTTCTTCTCATCTGTCCAGCTATATCTCTCATCAGCATCCCCTGCCAATGCATACCATCACCAACTCGAGCTGCATTAACTCAGCAATGTTTATAAATTCCTTATGCTTCCTTATGCTCTCTGCAAAGAATTAAAATGACATTTGTTTGGACAACCATCACATTTACCATGTTAGCACAGTTCTGCTTAAGCAGACAGTTCATCTTTTCACTTCCAGTCCTGTATTTTAAACCAGACGAGATTTCTTAATGTGCTGCAGAGTCTCACAAATGCAGCAGCAGCAACAGCAATGGTTTTATTTTCCTTTATGTCATCCTATGTAAATAACACATAATCTGGGTAACTCAGTTTTCTTCTGATTGCTGCCTCTGAATGCAATGCAAAGAAGGGAACGGGGGGTGGGGGAGATAAACCCTTGAAGGCTGATGGTTTGTAATTTCCTCTGCTACTTGTACATACATGGCAAGAGACACAAAAGGCAAGCTCACTGGAATTTAATCTTATTACAATCCCTTTCCACCCCAACTTCATAAGCCTGGATGTAAAACCGACGTTTATCCGAGCCGTGTCAGCCCCCTGCAGCCCATCTGCACTTCAAGCAGCAAAATTCGGGAGCTGCAAAATTAGGGAGCAGGCGTCAGCAGAGGAGGCAGGGCTGCCTGAACCGCACCGACACAGCGGGGACTCTCCCTCCTTCCCACCCGAGCTTCCTGAAGTTCTTCTGGCGCTGTCTGGGGGCGTTTCAGAGAATTCGGGACCGCATTCAAGAGGGGAACACGCTGCAGTCCGATTGGCATAAAAGCCCAGCAGACCGCGGGGAACAGTTTGTTCCTCTAATACTGACACTGTATCATTTCAACACCGCTACCAAGTATCTTCTTCAAATTGTGAAAGGTCTAGTAACTCTCTTTATTTGGAATATCTTTCAGAAGGAAAAGAAAATAGATACATTATTTGTGAAGCAGCATATATCTGATGACTTTGATCTGTACTGGTGAAATACCCTTCACGGATAAAAGCAGAGCTGCTGAAGAGGAGGAGTCATCTATACACTATCTAGAAGCTTTTTGAAAATACATTTTTACTCAATTAGCACTTACAGGGATAGCTAATTTTAGATATTAAAGCACTGAACTTTCTGTTGTCATGCTTTCATGCTACGAAATCCCCTACAATTAAAGCATAATCTATCCAAAATATTTCCCTAACACATTTTATGTATTTTTCTCTACTTAAAGCTGTCAGCTTGCTTGCATTAATACACAAGGCAGAGGCTGAATCACAGGTTAATTACTGAGCTGGTAAATTCCTGCAGAAAAAAAATGAAATTACAGAATGGCCTGGGTTAATGTAGACTGTAGAGATGTAACATAAAGGGGACACATTGCTACTTTAGATTTGGTTGTCTTGATCCAGGAACTAGTTGTGTGATTCAGTCTTAGGCATTAGGATTTTTTAGGACAGTTTCAGGATTTCTGACAGTATTTTATCTGACGTCAACTTTAATTTTCATTATGTAAACATATCTAAACTATTTAAAAATGAGAAGTACAGGGTTCATTTTGGAGGGGGGCTGGTTTTGGGGGGTTTAAGCGCTGTAAAACCACATGATAAATAAAACATGCTCCTGCACAGGATACAGCCCAGCCACACATGTGCTTAGCATGCAAGTTTGCACAGGTGCTGACCCTTCCTCTGGGCTATGCTTTGTCTTTCATTTTGATCATCACAGACTGCTTATATGAAAACTGAAAAGTATTTTTACAAATAAATCCTGACACATTTCTCCACTATCTGTGGCTGTGCAGTTTATGTGCAGTACAGACAAGCTCATTATAAATACATACAAGATCAAGAAGTGCTTATAAAACATAAGCAGATCAGCCCTTAAAAAGAAACAGCCCGGGGTATTTGGGGCTTTTCTGATGGTCAGAAGACTGGTAAACTGAAACACTTCAGAACAATTATTTCTTTCCCAACTGCAATGAAGTTTGCCCCTTAAAATTAGAACTTCAGTCATAAACCAACTTAAAACCTGTGTAACACCCTAAATCCAAATCCCAAATACCATAGGCTTTCCTGACAATACTTGCTGGATGTGACCTGAAAACAAGATCCAGACTCTAAGCAATTCACAAAAGAATTGATTTATATCAGTACCTTTTTCCATGCAGTGTGAATTTATGCAATTTAATGAGTCTGTGTGACATTAGCCTTTTGGCAACTGCAAACAGATACATCACTGTATTTATTTTGGGTAAGGCGATTTTTTTTGTTGATAACTTTGGGTATCATCTTCCCAATCTCTTTTTATCTCCCTATTTGTTACCTGTAATATTGAAGTCAAAAATTCAGTAGTCTTATGGGAGACCAGCTATGTTGTATGATCGATTTGAGAGAAAATTAATACATCACTTTTTGAATTTTTATACTGACAATAACAATGTAGAAAATAAAACTGCTCCTCTAACTCTTCCTTGTGCTTAGCCTTGTTAAGTTTGCAAGGAAATGACCCCACCCTTTTGCATATAAGGTAAGACCCTAAACTCACAAGTCCAGCTCTGGGAAAGAACGTGATTCACCCACAAGTAGCCTTGCCTGAAACGGTGAGGTGCCATGTCAGATTGTCCTACAGCTCACTCCAGGAAAAAGTCAATTGTATTTTTGAAGGGCATTCTTCCCATAGTTGAATTCTTTATGTGATGTAAGCCACACGTTCACGGGTGCATAACAAGGAACAGAGATTTGCATCCTTTCTACAGCTGCCTGTCAGCTGTTTTCAAAGTGTCTTTGGAGCTGACATTGTTTTACTGTACCCAGTGATAAACTTTAATGGACTTTGATTGCATTTCCCTTTCAATACACATTATGATCAAAAAGAATGATCACAATATTCTCTTAAAAATGCTGTGCAAGTTTTGGACTTCCAGTCATTAAATACTCAGGAGTGGGGTTAGCACAGAAGCCTTAGGAATTTCACTCCTGCCTCCACAGACACCACAGAACATTCCAGTTTATTTGATTAGCCACTACCACTACTTCTTCCATATCAAACCATGTCTTCTGTATGCTTGAAAAGTTACAATACTGGCAGTAGGGTTTTTTTGCTTTTTTTTTTTTCCATTTTGGGTTTCTTATGCACTGTTTGCATTAGCATTTCTTTCACATGAATGTTCACAGCCAGCCAGTTCATTTGAATTAGTTGTGCAGCTTGTCTTTTTGTGCTCTGCTACTTTTTCCATCAGCTTTTCCACTGAACTTTCATTTCAAGATCAATAGACTTAGCTTTATGCAATGTAAGATTTTCCTGCTACTGCCACCATCATTTTAGTCACCTTTAGAGGCTTACAATTTCAGTTTTGTGTGGTGAAACTCAAATGGCTTAGCGGGTGAGATATGAATGCAAAGTGTTATTTTCTTTTTAATAATATATTATGAATACAAGCCTTAAAAGAGGCAGAGTAGCCATAGTAGCTGTGCCCTACAGTACAAAAATAGATTTATCTGATATATATCATTATGCTTCACAGCCCCAACACAGTAGCCTTGAGTTTATTTGACTAAATCTAATCAGGACTGATGCTACAACCAGAAAAGCAGTAAAATTTAAATATAAAATTTGAAACCATTCTTCCTCTTTTATGCTTTATATG
This sequence comes from Daphoenositta chrysoptera, assembly GCA_013397915.1. Taxonomy (NCBI): domain Eukaryota; kingdom Metazoa; phylum Chordata; class Aves; order Passeriformes; genus Daphoenositta; species Daphoenositta chrysoptera. Next base: position 97,748 of record VZRO01008212.1, read on the forward strand.
GGTACTCTCTGCATCACCGTAATGATACAGCAGAATTTTCCATGAAGTCAATCTGATTATAGCATAAACTTCCCCAGAAACCCGAACCTAATAACAAAAAGTAATGGCACTAGGAAAAATCAAGGTGTTAGAAAAGCTGTCTATAACAAAGGCATAGCATGAAAATGTCATCTTCATTTGGACAGAAAAAGACTTTGTGCCTTTTTCTACCCCATCCCTTGTGTAGGGCATACCCAATAATAAAACATGCTTGGTAAATAACTGACAGGTAAAAGTCTAATACCTCCTCCCAGCAGTAGAGCAGCTAACATACTCAAATACTCCCTAAAATTCAATTGTCTGAAAACTAATAGGGATCCATTCAGTTACTGAAATGGTTTTACATTTATTTCTTCCCTTATCATCTTTTGTATGTTAGCATGTGAGCAAAACTGAAGACAGCACTGCATATCCAAAAATTAATATTTCTTCAGTTATCTAGAAAACCTGCTGCTTGTTTAGTTTTTTGGGGTTTTTTTTTGGTAAAGCCAAACCAGACTGAATTCCAGCCTCTGTTCTGGATAAGTCTGGGGGTTTTGTTTGTTTGTGTTTAAAGACTGCATTAATGTGAAAAAGCAATCCACACCCATCAAAGGCAGCCCTGCCTTCTTTCACGTGAGTTTCCACTAAAGCTGGTGTTTGCTGGCCTCAAATCCCAGCCCTGGTCAGTCCCGGGCAGAGCGATTCCATTTGCTGGCACACCCCAGTGCCTGCTCAGCTGCCACCCTGCCCGCCCCAGGCCGGTGCCCAACCATCCCCTCTGCCCCTCACTGCAGCAGGAATTCGGGAATTGCAGGTGTGGGGGGCAGTTTAACTCACTGGAATGTCAGAACTTCAGCCTTTTTTGACATCAACCAGATCTGCTCTACACTGCCTGGACATGACATTTCCATGCTTCCCCCAGCAGCTCTCTTTCAATAATGGCCAGGAAATAGAATGGAGTAAGAAACTAGGGAAAAAAGACAACTACAGAACAATTTGGGGCTAAGGCTCCTCTTTAACTCATGAGCATGAGGCAAGGCAAGGTATTTAACTAAAAGGGAGAAATCGTTTTCTGAACCATGAAATAAATAAATTGCTCAATGAATCACATTTTTTATTAAAACCTTCCTATTTCAAAAAATGCAGGAAAAAGCTGGCTCAAAAGAGCTGGCCTATCCACCTTAAACTTCAAAAGAAAATAGAAACATGAAAAAGGAAAGAAGAAAGAGAAGCTATCAGCTTCAAACTATTATAACCTTAGGATGCGAAATGACTGAATTCCTCTCACCTCAAAAGGGACTCTTGGCTGAAAAATATGATAGGAACCATGACTGAACAAGAAATGTGCAGTTTAGCAATCACAAATCACACTGAATTTTGATTTTAGTCGGTTGCTGTGAAAATAGAAATTAAACATCTACAGCTCCTGAGAGCTTACAGCCAGATTTCATTTCAAATAATGTCTGCAGCTAAAGAAAACAATAATGACAAATGTCATTTCACAGAAAAATGTATCCCAAAATGTATAAGTTTTAAGCAACTTCATCTCTCTCAACATATTTTATAACTCTTCCGTGCTTGTTACAAATAAAAAACTCACCAAAACCCCTTACACTAAACAAGACACCGGATTTTCTGTCCACATAGTATTTGAGTTAGAAAGAAATTACATGTCATGTTCCTGATAGGAGGTAATTGTGAAATTAATTGTTATCTTAAATTGGAATTAAAATGGGAGAGCTATTTGTAGTGGGGCCAGGCAGAACAAGGGTAAAGGGGAGCTGAAGCTGGCAACGCTCCCTGCCGTGCCCCTTTCTGGGGAAGCTGTGTGGGGGCTGAGACCCCAGTGCCCTCTGGCAACCAGCTGTGACCAGCTGCTGCTCCCTTTTCGGCACTGCCCAGCTCTGGCTCCACCTCCAGACCCTGGCATGGGCCAGAAACCACCCAGAGCTTCTTCCCGAGGAACAACCACATTTTCCTAAGAAGCCCCTGCAAGCTAAGGACTATTCAGCTGAAGAACAGACTAGTACAAAACCCACCGAGCTTAAGAGCAATCCAAGCCACTACATTTGAGGATTTGCAATTGTCTGAATTTAAAACAAGTTCATAGGTGTAATGCAAAGTCATTTGGTATCTGTTGGCTTCAGTCTCCAAACCATTCCATGATTTTCCCTTCCCACCACCCCACCTAACGTACCGGATCACGCTGCATGGCTTCCCTTGGTGTCAGACATTCCAGAAATCAGTCCAATTAACAACACACAGCACTTCCCTAAGCTCAGAGCACTGCCAGCGCAGTGAACCACATGAAAAACACTGACAAGTAAAATCTCAGCTCACCCTCAATCCACCACCCCCAAAATCCCAGTGCCCAGCCTCACTTGCTGCCCTGCCTCAGCCCGTACAACCATCACTCCCTGGTTTCCAACAACTGAGGCATGGTCTGTTCTTCTGACCGCCTCCCACTCTGTGACCTTTGGAGGTCTTTGCATACTCTCTACAGAACTTGGTTTCATCTAACCAATAATTGATCTAAACTTCAGTACAAAAGTGGGTTTACTGCTTGAAATCCTATTGGAATTAGCACTGCTAGATACAGGAGAGAAAAGATGTAGAGCTGTAAAGTTGTAGAGCTGTAAAGTTGTGTATGTAACCCACCCACTGTGGGCATAATCTCTAAACTATGGATAAAGAGCTGGCACCTTCAAAATCCCTTTCCCACCCTCCCTTGTTTCTCAGGGCAGATCCTTTGCTCGAGGTGGTAACTCATGCAGACAGAGTGACGAGCAAACAGCAGCCTCTGTATCCAGAACGTCCCTTCTGGATTCACACAGCAGCTGCAAAAACACGTGTTGGCCAACCCCTCTGATGTCCTGCACTTGGCAAACAACCACAAAGGGATGAGGGGGAGTAGGGAAAAGTCAAGGGAGATGAAACAAAATGGGGAGAAAAAATCCCCAAACCAGAAAGGAGCAATGGAAAAGGGCAGCAGGGGGGGAGATGAGAAGGTCGCTGCAAGGCAAAGAAAAAAAGCAGCAAGAGAGTCTGGGAAAGTGGTGAGATAAGTGAAGCATGTGAGGAAACAGGCTGTGAGGAAGGTGTCCCACAGCAGCACATAACACACAGCTCCTGCTGGAGGATAGCTGGGAACAAATGAGCAGCAGAAACAAAAACCACAACCGATTCTGCGAGGTACCAAGAGAGCTCAGTCACACTGCAGTAACCAGAAAGGCTTTCCAGACCACAGATACTTCTTTGACGATAACTGAAAAAGCAGCACACAGAAAGGTTTGGACATTGTCCCTGGCTAAGTAGGTTAGTCTTGAGAGGAGATCGTGCACATCAAACGCTAAATGGGTAACATTAAACATTTATCACCAACAGAAACAAAGTTAGGCTACACTGCCAAAAATACTGAGCACTACCAAACACAAGTCCTGAGGTGGAGAGAGCACCAATTGAGCCTCCCACAGCTTTTAGCTTCAATGGCTCTTGAGCTATTCCTTCAGGTCTTTCATTGAGCAAAATTAGTGCTTCAGATCCTGCTGGCTGCAGCGGTGACTCTGAATGTGCCACAGCCGGGCTGCCAGCTGCACAGGGCACGTCTGCCTCGGCAAGGGCCACATCTCCCCGGGGCTGGGGAGGGGCAAACACAAGGTTGTTTCCCAGTCAGGTAGGAAAATCAGGTAGGACAGATTTTTTTTTCTCATACTCCTGTTCCGAGCAGGGAAATAAATTAAAGCTTTGCTCTCTTTCACTGATAGACACCCATTTGTCTTCTTCAACCAAGCAAGCTTCAAGCTAAGCAGGGCAAATAAAGAAATGAGGAGAAGGCAGAGGAGTGAGGCACTGCTTTTTCCTGATGGAGAGGGAAATGCAGTGGTTTATACAGTGAGGTAAAAAAAAGGTAAGAAAAGACTCTTTTATAAGGTGTATTCACTTACTGTTCATACTACATTCCCTTCCACATTTATGCCAACTTAGAGTCAATAAGTGTAACCTCAAACTGAACATTTCCTGGGCCCTAGAAAACAGATCAGCTGTTCCTCAGCCTCCACAGTGCAGCACCATTCCTGCTCCAAGATACACAGCACCTACAGGCACACAGATCCCACTCTGGATAGGAGGTAGAACTGCATTTTTAATTGCTGATGATTGTTTGGTTTGGTCTAGAAAATACCTTGTTGCTGGATAATTTTTTTTTTTTAAGTTTTCCACCTTCAGAAATGGGTTTGTCTTTGTCTCCAGGATAACAGATATGGTTGCATTACACCAGCACAGCTGACACCCTCTCCTGACAGCACTTACCCTCCCAGCACAGGAAAATCCATACTGCACAAGCTCGGAATAGTGACATGGTTATCACCACACTTACTTAGCTAACAGATACACTTTTTTCTTTTTTCTCTTGTTCTTCTTTTTTTGTAAAATAGAAAAGGCTTCATCTCTAAAGGAAAAGCAACATTCTTGCAACCTCAAATTTATTATTATTTTAATTTGTGAGAAAGGATTGTCTTCTAGGCAATTTTTTAAACTCTGTGATTTAAGCTCACTTACAGTTAATCCATTTTTCTAATTACATTGTTTCTCTCACTACAGATCAACAGTTGATTAATCAGACTCTTCAGCAAAGCAGTGAGGTGTCTGACCTTCTTACTGGCTGTATTTGTAATGAACTTCATCTCATATTCTTCAAGGAAATTAAAAAAAACCCCCAAAATCTATTTCAAGCTATCTGACTGACTACAGGGAGCCCATCAGGACCTCACCTAAGGCCAAGGTTATCAGCTTTATTCTCTGTCAGCTTCCTGACAAGTCTTGCATCATTCTACACACTCTTGGTGTTAACGAAGAACTATTTCAAAAGCCAGTTTTTCATAACTTAATCTCCATTTTCATGTGACAATTTTGTAGCTCCCCTGCTACAAAATTCCCTGCAGCACAAGGGCTTCCTACGAAGCTGCAAAAGACCTCTTTTAGTCATGGAAAAAGCTGTCAACACTTACAAGATATGTAAGCACTTGCACTTCTTCTGTGTTAAATGGTTGGACTCAATGATCTTAGAAGTCTTTTTCAAGAAATGATTTTATGATTCTAACCTGCAAAGTGACTAAATACATAAAACCCCACCAAGTCTAAACCCAGTCATTCTCTTCCACTCCCAAGCACCTGCCAGGGCAGGAACCCCTTTAATAAAAAGTAGGGACATAGTTCCCCATCAGAGAGCAGTCTGTCAGGCATTTTGGAAGTTATTTCCCAGCTTTAAAATAAAATAAACTAAATAAGGGTTTTTTTCCAACTGACCTAGAAGACTTTCAAAGATGAGTTCTCCATCACTTTCCCATGATGTTTTATTCCTTTGCTATTTTAATAAACAGACAGCTTTTCTTAGGGTTTAACTTTCTAACTTTTATCCTGTTGCTGCTCCTCTTATAAGTCACAAAGGCAAATCAGATTATTCAATTTTTTAAACTGTAAAACTACATATTAAAAAAACCCTTCTATCTCCTTTATTCTTTTCCTCAAGCCAAATCTCTCCTCCTCCTGTTCACACCTCAGGGAGTCACATTTTCTACATCTCCAATCATTCTTCACTGGATTTTTTTTTTATTGTCGTTCTCTTTCCAAATGGGCACAAACTCCATTCCATCACCCAGGCCACTAAGGGAAACACTGATCAGGTTTATGCCTGGTGGTACACGTTTCTCACAGGGAAATTGAGGATCAGGGACAAGCCATGCCCTGACACTCGCCAGTTCGTTAAATCCAACCATATTGCAGATTTCAACACCTCCCACAGACACAGAAGATGATGGGGTGACTTAACCAACATCTTTTCATATTTACACCAGCTCCATAAAACAGTAAGGAAATAGGGTACAGGTTCAGTATCTACCCAAAAGATATACACAGAAACATGTGTAATTCAAACCCCTTGTCCCCAGTCTTAAAAACATCTCAGAATTGGTAAATACCAACCCTAGCAGGGAAGAGTTCCTGTAAACTTCCCTAGTTTGAGCTGATAGCTGAGGCTATGAGTAAGTCAAAACCACTACAGTTGGAGAGAAATCTCTTAATTCTCCTTTTAGAAAAAGCTATATTAAAATAGCTCCTTGGTTTGGCAGACTTATTTCCAAACATACTAAAGGAGTTCTAACTGCATACATTATTTACCACAGAATAACTGAGGGGAGGGCAAGGGGAGTTCTCCCCCAGAGAGGATAATGTGGATGTAAGGAACAAGCACACTGAAAAAGAAACAGACTGGGTCAGCCCTAACCTGCGGCTTTGTTTGTAGAAGCTGCTCTGTTCCAAAGCTCTGCTCTTCCCAGGGCTCTGCACTGACATTTGGCTGACTGACTCACCGAATGTTCCCTTTAAACTTACACGGTGTCAATTAATGGATTATAGGAGCCATTGATTTCCCTTTAAAGCACTTTACACTCTCCTGTCCTCTGAGAAGTGAGTGGGTACCTGTGAAGTGACAGCTCACATCTTCATCAGCCTACAGCAAAGGCTTCCCCCGCAGTCACCGAGCTGACGCTAAGTGGGACGTGGAAAATACAACATCAGCTTCAAGTACCTGGGTTTCCAGCAAGGAGTTTGGCTCACCTAGAGAACACCTGGCCAGCCAGAGTCTGTTTGCTTACAAAGGCCACGGGCAGTACTGCTGAGCTCTATGTTGAATAAAAAGGAATCTTTATTTATTTTGACTCAATATTTCAAATTTGAAATCATGAAAGTTTAAGAATGTAGCGAGTTCTGCAAATAAACTAAAACACCAGTAGATTAGGGGGCTATTTCTAAATTGGGCCCAGGTTCAAGCCAAAGGCTGCCTCAGATACTCAGTCTACTGAAGACACTCCAGTATGGTCACACAGCTTCCCAGTCACTGCCTGACTGTGGGATGCCCAGATGTGTTTGGTCTGGACCTTCACAACCCCACAGACACCCACGTCACCTCCCAGACTAACAGCAGATACTCTAGTGCTAAGCAAAAAACAAAATCTCAGTGCCCTTTGCCAGACCAGTTATCAGGACAAAGTAATGGCTGAAAATTAGAAATGGCCATTTGGACATAGGAGCAATTGGAATGCTGAAAGGTAAAATAATTAAGTGGGTATTCTAAAGGATGTTGTTTATTGCTCTTCTTCACTTACTAAGCACCTGTGCAATCTGCATATTGGCCTTCATCCAACCTTACAACTTCAGCTTCTTGAGCCAGGCTTGGCAATGGCAAACTGAAAGCACAGCTTTGCACCAAATGCAACCAAGGCACAAAGCAATGCATCTTAATATTTAGTCACTAATTATACTGCTTAAATCATTGCTCCAGTCCGCATGCCACAGTTTCTTCCATAACTGTGAGCTAATTGGAGACTCCTGATAAACTTAAAAAATACCATGTTTATTAATAGGAAGATTAATATTTTCAGAAGTTCTGTCCTTTGTCTGTGGGTTAGAAAACTCAGTGACGCACCTAAAGGTATGCTATGTAGAAGGGAAAGGCACCACTACACCATTAGCACACCAGCTGAAGGAACTCACTGGCCTGAGTGTTATTAAATCACTAAATTATTTTTAAAACACTTGAAAGATACAGAAAGGGTGATTATCCTTTCCTTCAAAACCCCATCTGCTTTGAATTCTTACAGCTTCAAAATAAGCTCACAGTTCTTATTAATTTTAATGATCCATGCAGAATTACTTAGCATCTAAAGAAAAGTATTCAATTTCTTAGTGGGTTTGAATTTTGTGGTTTCATTTTTACTAATTTCTAATTGTTTATCACAAAGAGAAGCTACCGTTCACCTGGGAGGAAGCACTTTCAAGAGTGATATGTGGCTGCATAGACCTGCTCTCTTTAGGTCTCCTGGCAGGGCTGTGCTGAATCCAAATTCATACACAGAATTTACCCACAGATCACGTGGTGCTCCCTTTTGGAGGATGTTCCCAAGCGACTGCAGATCTCACAGTCAGAGCAGGGGTACCACAGTTAAAAGAACCAATCCACATTCAAGTGAACTGAGGGCAAGGAAGGAGAAAATCCCCATTTAACAAACATTTATATATTTCTCAATTCAATCATATAGAACTAGAGAAAGCTTGCAAGTAACACGTTATATAAAGGTTTTAAAATACACTGTATTCAACAGGCCCGTTTTCTATGGCTATAGAGAGATACAAGAAAAAAAAAAATCTGACTTCAGACTCCATATTAATTTTGCCATCAGTCCAATGGGACCAAGGGTTACTCCCTAGAATATGTCTGGGAAAACAAGGAAGTAGGCCCAGGAACTTAAAGAGTTCCAGTTATATTTCCAACCTTAAATAATATATATATACTACTAAACTCAATAGTTTCTCTCTGCTCAAGCTAATATTCTGAATATTATAAACAGAATACTGGCAGCATTATCACCAACAAATCACTGTCTCATCAGCCTGGGCAAAAATAGAATATTGACCTATACTTTTCCCCCCAGAACAGTTCTTTAGAGACCTGTCAAACCTGTGTTGAGAGAAGGTATATAAGGAGTTCACAAATCAACATTTTATTTTCCCCTACCTTGTATCACATCTTTGCTTCTTCTCAATACCCTCTTTTGCACCGGCACTAAAAGATCATCACAGTGCATAACACAATTCCATTAGTTGAAATCTATGTCAAAATACTATCAAACGATGCCTTTACTCCCCCCTACTCCCTTTCAACTCAGGGTTAACTCTGAAACATCTGTCATTCTCTGCTTTGTGTTTTATATTAAAATCTTGTTTCCTTTCCAGTCTTACAAGTTTGCAGCAATGACAACTGGCATTTAATAATTAGCTTCCAAATTTCCACAAAAACTCTCTGGTTTCAGAGAATATGACCTGTGGGTAGTTTGCACACAGACACTTTACCCTCACTGATGTTTTCTGGAAAGAAATAGCTCATTACAATACAAATTACAATGCAAATTAGGCTAACCCATGTCATGGACTAGTATAAATTATTAAAAAAAACCCAACCAAACAAACCCCAAAATATTCTTCTCATGACTATGTTTTACTGCAATGGATATACTACAATGAAGCCTTATGTGTTACAAGCCCGTGGTGTTTTTTCTTGCTCTAAAATCTAAATGATTGCAAGCATTACTGGATGATTATCGCCTCCCCTCTTCCCCCAAGTGAAACCATTTGGCTTTAACAAATATTTCTTCTCCCAAAATCACCTTCAGTGTTTGGTCCATCCATACAAGAAAATGGAGACATTCCTTCACTGGAAACATACCAGGAACCCTAACACAGCTACATAACATAATTCTCATTCCACCACGTTTACTTGTATGCTGCAAAGGGAGGTGCAGAAATCATCTACATACTAAATTAGGAACGTCAAGATACTGAGGGATTCCTCTGCTTTCAAAATATTTATATTAATAATACATTATTCTCTTAATAATATATTAATGACACTCCTCCTCCCTCTCATGGAAGCTTCAGTCACTGAAGACAACAGTGGGAATGTGGCAGGAGTCAGCAACGTGTTTTCCATAATTTCAGTTGACTATGCTGAGAACAGGGCAAGTGTGGGTGATCTTTTATTCATAAGAGTGATTCTTCAGCACATTACGGGGGAAAGAGATTTGTTACAATTTGTTTGTTTTCTGGACAACATCCTCTCGGCTATGGGATTTATCCTACCTCAAATCAGCTAAAACACTCAGCATTTGCAGACAGCTTATTTAAGCTGTTAGTAGAAGAAAAATAGATGATTTCTCTGACACCCATTTGACAAGACCATCATTATTCATCTTTTCCTTTCCAGGTGCAAAGCTACATGGACTTGATGAGAAAGACTTTGGACTTGGCACTCAAGCATTAGAGATTACAGAATAGGTCCATGAAGGGCCTCCATTTTCTGTTTTTCAGACAACTGTGGAGTAGCTCTGAAAACAGATTCAGGACCAGCAAATAAAAATCTGGAAAGAGCTTCATGCTGTATTCAATGAACTTAAATCACAAAGTCTGTGCCCATTCCAGCATTGAATGTATTGTATATCACTGTCCCAGTTCCTTCCTTATGTTGCTTTTTTTTTTGCTGGAGGGTTTTATGGGTTCTTTGGTTTTTTTTGGTTTTTTTTTTTGGTGGCTTTGTTTTTTTCAATACAAAGGGATCAAAAGGTTTCTCAGGCTGGAACCTTGATCAATTGACTATTATTTCTCTGGTGACTTGTGCTGCTCAATTATGACATTTCATTTCAACCTTCCTCTCCCAACACCTTGCATTAATCCACCCAAATAACTACTGGCGATGTTTTTGAGATGATTGATTTTTCACATCTGAAAGACATTTGTTCTGGTATGCTAACAGTAATAAATGAGAGAGGGGCCTTCAAGAGTACAGAATCAAACTGAATGCCAAGGCAAATGGTACATTTCAAAGTTTAATGACTGAAAAAATTTCAGATAAACATCCTGCTTTTTTGGAAAAGACTTCTTATTTTCTTCCACAATGTATGTATCTGGTTTTTTGTTACCAAGGATTTGAATATGACACTATCAGCATGATTAGAAACACAAATAGATCTATTTGTCATTTTAACAGCAGCTCTAGCTGGAGGATCAAATATCCAAATTTGCCCCTGCTCATCAGAGAAACCTCAAGAAAGCAAACTAATATTTCAAGGACTCCACAGGGAATACATAACAAATTAAGTCTCCAAAACAATTACAACATCCCAAAAGGAAAATGTACTTCTCTAGCAAATTACTCCTGGACTTTTACATACCTTTTAAAACATATTTTAAAAGGGTGATACTATCATAATTTTTAAAAGATCATGTTTCCAGGATCTAAAGGTTTGTGTTTTGAAGACCTGAAATAAATCCCCAGCCCAGGACATACTGGAAAGTAAGATCAGGACTTTTTACCCTGAAAGGTCACTCACCTTCCCAAAAAGGACATGCATAATAGGTTCTTCTATAGGTCTTATTTTAACAGTCATAGCCTTGTTATTTATTGTTCTTTATACTTGTGTTAATACTGATAACTATTAATACTGAGAACATAAATTATGGGGTTGAGAAACACACAGATCTATGGGGACCTGAGATAGGGGGTCCAGGAACAATTCCCAAACAGGGAACAGAGCTGCACAGGCAGTTCCCACTGCAGGAATTGTGCAGAGTGGGAAAATAGCTGGTGGTCAGGAGGGGAAGGTAAAGGTGTAGAAAATACTGAAAGAATGGGGGCAATTCCTAGAAATTACTTCTATTTCAGAAGGTGACAGAGCCACCCTGAAGGACGATAAGCTCTCCCTCTGCCCAGCCCTCAGTGAACTGTGGCATGTACCTGATATTTAATATTTACCTGGGAATTGGATACGTTTTTCAAAAAAGAACCATTAATTTCTCTGCAAGACAAAGCAAGCACCATTCTCACTTCTTTAAAATATCTCCAGAATAAGGACTAGAGAAACCCGAAATAAAACGTTTTGTTTTTAAAACAATCCAATAGGTTTAATATCTACACATGCACATGGAACTACAAACTGTTTTCTCTTAGTCAAGCTACAAAATCTGTTGCCTGAACCCAAATCAGAAATACAAAACATGAACAAATTTTCAGTCAATCACTTCCCTAGCTTTATACTACTTTTTACTTCAATATAGAAAAGAAAAAACAAAACTCTTTTGGCAGTGCCAGAGGCACCTTTCCATCTAAAAATAGTTAGATTTGAAAACATCTTTTTCTACAAATCAAGGAAGAAAACCTAAAGAAAATCCTCTGTAAATCCCACTGGCAAAATACTAAAAGCAAGGAGTAGGCTGAAGTCCATTAGGCAGCAGAAATGTACCTGAAGACAAAAGGTTGTGGTGGCTCTTGTATGTTCTTCTGTTAAGACACTTTAAACATGTGTCGTGGTGCCAGCTTATAAAGTGCAGTGAGACTGAACTTTTGGAAGCCGTAAAAATGAAGTAGGTAACGCAAGGAAAACATCATCACATCTGTCAAGCTTTTAATACAAAGGGATCCAATGACTGCCAGGGGGAAAAAAAAGCAATATAAGTAACTAAAAAAGCCATACCAATTTTTTCCATAGACTCTATGGCTGTTATGTTCATCTCTCTCCCCATTCCCTTTAATGACTTTGTGTTTTCAAAGAAAACACTTTTCACAGAAGGATCAAGTATGAACACAATACTCACCAAAAACAGCAGTTTTATGAATGGATTGGTTAGGTACCATGACTATATTTTTATGTTTTATGGAGGCCTGAGAAGCCTCTGCATAGCTTGAGTACAATAGCAAAATCCTTAAGGAAATCAGAATTTATATCAATATATCCCAGGATGCAAATTCAGCATCCCAGTGTTCAATCAGGATTTTGTATTGATTTCAGAAAGGGCAACTCTCAATGTCCACACAACTCAGACCAGAGAACTGCCAGCAAAGAAAAAAACCCCTACTAAGCCCAAGCAGCTAAAGTAGGACTTTGGGGAAGCCACCTATTGAACCATAGGTCATTTTCCCAAAAGGGAAGGCACAGGCATTATAACTTGAATAAATTTATTAATGCATTTCAGTATTTTTAAATTAAAAAAAAAACCTAAATACAAAAAACCACTATAAAATTCACGGTAAGTATTCCCATTTTCTGACATCTACTTCCATTCTACCCTTTAAAATTCTGAAGCTAAACTTCAGCAGACTTCCAATGCTCTCAGCACAGAAGTATTTCCTGACTGCTCTTGAGCTACAGCTATCCACTCTTACAGCTTTTATTGTCTTAAAAATCCTACAGACCTGTTAAATTTACATTATAAAGTTACCCAAGTGAATATTGTGTGTAAGGCTGAAAAAGTCAAGTATGTCGACTCCAGCACTGCTCCATCTGCTATTCAGAGCTCAAAGCAAGGTTCTTGTATTTCTTTTATAAAGGCCTAATTTCATTCACTCAAGCACATTTGGAAGAACAGCATCCACCATCATTGATGCAAGAAAAGGCTGGTCACATATTTAAATTGCCTTTTTTTTACAAGTTCAAGGCTGCTTCTACACACAGGCATCACTTCATTTAAGCAGTTTCAAGTATTTGAGAATGGCAGGACTGAATCTGATTGGCACAGCAGTACTTTTAAAAAAGATTTTTATTTTTTTGGGCATTAAACACACAGACCAGCAGCAGCAAAGCTCTGCCTGATGCAGACAGCAGAGAAGCACTGGGAGCTGTGGGTGTTTTTCACAGTTCTCAGCCAGAACTGCATCAGGCCCTTGCCAGGTCAGTTATCCTCCACCTTAACTTGGGTTCTATTACCAAATGATGCCAGAAATTAAACTTAGCCACCTCCCAACCATCCTTCAAGACTGGATTTCCTCATTTTTTCTAGATGCCACATGTTCAGGGTCATAAAATTGAGACAAAAGAGCCAGAACTTGTAACAGTGCAAACTGCTGCACTGCTCCTGAGCTTATAAACTTCCTAATGCTCCTCTAAATACTGCTTTGTTTGTCGTGATGTGTATTCCTACCACACAGCTCAGTCAGCCTGGAGGGGAGAAAAAATATCAGCAGTGAACATCATCTATTCTGTTTGTGAAGGAGTTTGTTGCAGCCTCCAAGACCATACACGTGGCTTAATTCCCATCAGCATTAGTGGAGCTTAATGCAGAATTTATAGAGAAAAATGAAGGTTTTGTATTAGCCTGAGTAAATGGGTTGCTCTGTCTTTTGGTGCCTCTTAATGAAAAATAGCAGTTCCTTCTAAGCATGCTTTGTAGTTAGAGAAGTCTTTGTTGCTGCAGAGAAATGTAAATTTATGGGAATAACAAAACAAATTGATTAGTGACATGGAAACCACTTAATTCTTGCTTCCCAGATGGGAAGACTGTTAAGCAACCATTTAACCTATTTGTATTTTGTAAAGAAAATGCAAGTCTTCAGCTGAGATGCTGAAAGCTAAAAATTATCATCTTTACCTTTAACCTGCCTGCACAGCTCCAGCCTTCCCCAGCCCTGATGGGGTGAGCCATCAGCTCTCTTCTCAGAGCATGACTGGGCTGTGCTGTTAGCAGGGAAAGAGGGCCCACATTCTAATTTAAAACAGCTACTAATTGGTGCTCTACATTTCAAGGCAGAAAAAATTATTTTTTTGAGTACAGTCTATGCAACTCCAAACACCTAAGAGTCCAAAAAGCAGACAGTAGGAGTGTATGAAACCATGTCATCCTTACCTATGCAATTACACAGCTGTGTACATCAACATGCACAATTACCTGATCTGTATTTTTACATACATAATCACACACCCTAAATGCCACATACACAAAACTCCAAGTAGTTCTAGGGCAAACAACCTGCACTGATCAAAAAGGCTTAATTCACATTCATGTCCAAACACTTTTCCCAACACATCCAAATGTAATAAACAGGCATCAGCCACTTAGCTTCCTCAATTTTGCAATTTCCTATAAGCAAATGGAGCAGACTGAATCCACAGGCGTTTTAGAGCAGAATGTAGAACTGCAATTTATAGATAATTTTATAAAATGCCAATATAAAACTGTCCCTTCCTGATCAAACTGCCATACATTTATCATTCCCCTACAAAATGCTCAGTATTTTAAAACTGAAATACAATAGCAAAATATTGAATTGACACTTAAGATAAAATGCATTTGATTAAGACTTAATAGAGTAGTCTGTATAATACCAGTGAATAATGCATCATAAGATAAAGCTAGACATAAGGCAAATAAGGGTGTCAAATCTAATTCTAATGTGCATTTTTCAGCCATATTACTTATTTTATTACTGGATTTTGAAATGCACACTGAAATTCAACCAGCTTTTTTTTTTTTAAGCAAATAACAATACATTCCTTGAAGAAATTTCCCTGATTTAGTCATATTGCTAAGTTAAAATCAATGTTAAAAATTTCAGAAAAACTAATTACGTTCCTTGTCTGAATTCATACTGTGAATAGCATGGCTTGGAAAAGAACATTTCAAGAAAACTTTCAGAAATAAAGGTAGAGTGTTTTTGAGGTTTTTTCTGGCCTGTGCATTGGGAAAAACTGAACTACAAGCACGAGCACCAAAATATGCAACTGATTTAAATTTTTTAGCTAGAATAAGTTTTCCAAAATTATTTTCTTAATATTCAACATGAGCCTTCCCAAAACAACAAGCCATAAGCTAATTGCCTCAATAAATGATATTGCATGCACTGGATGTCAAAGCACACATGCAAACACATAATATATAAATGTATCTTCTTC
Source organism: Daphoenositta chrysoptera (assembly GCA_013397915.1). NCBI lineage: Eukaryota > Metazoa > Chordata > Aves > Passeriformes > Daphoenositta > Daphoenositta chrysoptera. The sequence goes on from VZRO01008212.1 coordinate 113,038, forward strand.
CATATTGGTAGCAGGCTTAAATAAACCACAGCAGTAAAGCCAAGAAATACCTTCCCGTTAATTAAACTTTAAAGATATTTGCAAAGGCAAATATTTCTATGCAAAGTCTATCACGTATTGCTTGAAAAATATATTTTATATTCAAGTTGGAAGTTTCAGAAGTGAGGTGCCCAGAGCATCTCAAATTTCACCAAGTCTCCTATGCAATTCCCAATTAAAATTTTCACTAGAACTTTAACATAAAGTTTACGATAGCATGAAGAAAAATAATTATTAGATTAGAAGGTTACTGACAGTGCAGCCTTCTCCTACAAGCCAAGGAGGCTCAGAAACGCCTGCCAGGGCAGCAAAGCAGAACACAAGAGCTGAAAATGGACCTGGTCCTTCCAAACACTGCATTGCTGCTGTCAGGGGTTCCCAAACCTGCAGGAATAAATCCCAATCCCCAGGGCATGTACCAGCCACATTTCACCTTTAGGGCCCCAAGGGCTGGGGATGGGAGCGACATCAGCAGTACAAAAAGGGAACTTTGGATCAGGTATCAGAGAAAACCGAGACAAAGCACTGACACTCAGGCATTAACACTGGAAAAAGGTTCCAATTGCTTCCCAATGTTTTCACTCTGGAGAGGTTGCCCTGAGTTTTCCAGCACAGCGGGCTCCCTCCCTCTTGTTTTTAATCACTGAAACTCCATCCCTGCCTTGCATCTTCCTTTTCATTTGGAAAGTTAAATTTTTACTCTCCAACACATACAGAAAAATACATAAAGTGACCACAAACGACCACTCTGGTGGGGTATTACAGCTCCTTCTTGCACCCTGTGTTTATCCTCCTGCCAAGGGAGGCACCGGCACCACACACACCATCACCCTCCTGAAGCCAATTCAACCAACAGAAGACACGAACACCAGTTTAGTTTCAAAAATGTCACAAAGTTCCAGGGTAAGACACAAGGCCTATCTATACTGCTGCTGAACTCAATTACTCTTTTCACTTTTTTTAAAACCTTAATAATTGCATTTGATGTCATGTTAGAAGAGGTTCTGATGCACAGCAGCATGTCATTTCTAGAAACCTTACTGATAATAACTCAAAGAGCTTTAGAAGTGCAACATTTTAATGCTGAAGTTTTGTTCAATAGGTTACGTTGCCTCGCGAAATATTAACTTCCTTTTTCTCTGAATAAATCCCAGAATATCAAAGGCAGATTAATGGAAAAAACCTATCCATGTCTCTCCTGCCTCCCTGCTTGTTATTTGAAGCATTTTCTAATACAGTGTGTTGCTAGTCTTTCGTGGTAAAAGGAAGCCCTGTCCCGCACCTAGAATGCCACTAGAATTGACTGGAAAACAATTTTTGCTGGGAACCTCAGGCTCCCAGAGACTGAGAATGGCCTAAATGAGCACAGGCCATTCCTTATCACTGAGCCCTCTGCGTGCCACATATTTCCAACTTGCATTTGATTCCATGTACAACTGCATAGAAACTACCAATACAACACTTTTTCCCCACACAGTGTTTAAATGGAGCCTTTTAGTGATGAGCAAAGATCATTCATTTTAGTAAAAAAAAAAAAAAAAAAAGAATTTGTATTGCTTCTCCCATATCTACACAGTGAAGGGGTAAGAACAATCCCGTATTATTTATAAACAGTTGGTCCTGTAAAACTCCAAAAGAGCAGCAAAAGCATCATTGTTTGGAATGATTAGCCCTGAAATAAGTACAGGGAATATTTGCCTCCGACTGTTAGCAAGGAGTGGAGCACTACACACAACTCCAGCCACATCCTGGGAAGTCCTGCTGAAGTGGATGCTGCCTGATTTTAATGCAAATTTAAATTCATTGGCTGAAAACCAGATCCAAACCCACCCTGTTTTTCAGCAAGCTCCTATATAAGTGAGACTCACTCAGAAGAAAGAATAGGGTATCAAAGAACTGCATTGGAAAGCTGCTTATGTAAACTAAACTTAATTAATCACAGAACAATTTGGATTGGAAAGGACCCTAAAGACCCTTAAGCTCCAAGTGCTCTGCCAAAGGCAGGGACACCTCCCACAAGATCAGGAATCCTCTTTCCACTGTTTTCCCCAAGTACACGGAGATGTTTTAAAACACGGTAAGGAGTTACATTTTGATTGCAAAGCCCAGCCTTTAAACCAGAGATAAGAGTTTACATAAGCAGCTTTTGTCCCACCCCCTCAGGAGAGCAGAACCAGCCCAGGAGAGCAGCGGGGTGCAGCCCGAGGCTTCTCTGCCATCTCCCTGTCTGCTGCTTCAATCTTCAAGACAAAAAAATTACAACAGACTTACAGATTGCAGTGCCTGCAGCTTAACATGAATTTCAGTGCATTTTTCCAAGCACCTACCATAAGAACTAACTACTAATGCACATTTCAAGTAGCTCTCTGGGCAAAAGGAAGAAAAAAAATCACCAGAGGGTCAGAGAAATTTGGAGCTGAAGACATTATATAGTCTCAAGCTTTCTATGGAAATACATTTCCATTATAACTACTACAGAAATATATTTGCATATCTACAAGGCTGCTTTAGATCAATAGATAAGTGTATATGAATTCTCTTCTATAAAGGAAATTCCATTAAAAATTATTTTAAGTCTATGACTTAGAAAAAGGGTTTTGGACATCCAAGAAAAACCATCTTTGCTTCAGATAGAACCAATTGCTTCTTGAGCTTTCCCCAAAAGACACAGAAAATTAATGACTACTGTATTTTTAAACAGAAACTTTTTAATTTGAAAGACCTCCTTATCTTCTTTTTCCCTTTTTTTTTTTTTTAATATGGAGACAATTCCTACACTTTCTCCTCGTAATTCATGATTTCTACACCTCCTACAAAGTCTCTTTTCTGCTTTGGAATAGGCAGTTTAGCTGTGACTGAGTAGCCTCAGCACAGATACAGAGCTGTTGCTCCACATCCCAAACTCAGGCATGCAGTTCCTGGCTCTGTGCTCACTCGGGCACTTTTTCCATCCTCATCATACTGAGGACACCGTGCTCAGCAAAACATAACTCCAAAGATATTGTTCATTTTACAAGCCTTTAACCACTCTCTCCCTGAGGATGGGCAGCGTTCCTGCCACAGTGACCAGCTGAGAGCCCACGGGACATTCCTACACTTCCTGTCCTTGCTGCTTTCTCCTCACAGCAGGGGCTGTGCACTTCTACAGCTCAGTCAAAATTACTTCTTAATCAATTTTACTTTATATTTACAGCAAATTCAGAAGGAGATCACATTTTGTTCCCAAGGCTGTCTTCAGACACATTATTTGGAATCTCAAAGGCTGCACTTTTTATCTCCTCTGTGTTTTAAGTTATTTATGTGTAGCTCCTTATATTAAATGGTCTGAACACAGCATATTACTTGCTGTACAAGACGAATGCTACCCACTGGTAATTCCTTCAGTCTAGGAATTTTATTCCCAAAAGCAAACTTGCCTTTACCATTCAAGATGACAAATACCCATCAGCTCTTATCTGGCTCGCTCACCTTGGAAAGCCAATGAAGAAAAGTTAACCTAGTAAAAATATATATGCATTTTAACCCCAGAAAAAAGACTGTACTAGTTGGTTCACTTAGACCTAAAGTACTTTCCAATAGTCCAATTAATTTGCTTAGCAGAAACCTAACAGAAAATTATATAGCATCTTCCCTCCAATCTTAGACATAAATATGAAAAATTAATCCTGGCACTCCTAACCTAACCCACTTTGATTAAAAAAAGAGAAATTTTTTTAGATAAAGGTCATTAACCTCTTTAAGCAAAAAAATCAGTACTATTCCAGGAGCTTGTGCTGCAGAGCTGCTTCAGCTCCCGGTATCTTAAATGGAGCTGGACCTGGCAGGGTGTAAGAGACCCCCAGGTTCTTCCTCTCCGTGAAGGGCAGTAAAGCTGGCCATTGATTTAAAACCCTCTAGTACAACTTACAGTTAATATTTCGAGCATTCACTAACAAGATCAGATAAACAGAATATTTAATTAATCCCATTCCTAACACAATTTCTTCCAAGTTGTCAGGAACAACAGCAAATGACAAGTTCTACATCATTATTCTTTCTTGGGATTGTTTTCAAAACAACTAAATTGTGATCACCAGAGGCCTAAAATACTGCTGCTCTTATTGATTATTGCTGTGCAAAGATATTTTTCTTTCCCGAGCTCTCTTTGCAGCGTCGCACACGAAGGTAATTAGCAGCCAGACAGGGAGGTGCTGATGATGAGCATCCCCAGCCGGGCAGGGAGGCACCTTCAGTGCCAAACCCTGGAACTGCAACAGCTCCCTCCGAATCAAACCACACAAACCCATCCCAGAAGGAAAAAACCCCAAGCAGATTAAATGGCTTCACCTGGAAACAGCACTCTGTACCTCCAATGTGTTTTATGAGCATTAATCTGTCAGGTTCTCAATTAGATTTTTTTAATTTAATTTTTTTTTTCAAACAAACCTTGTTTAAAATGGTAATTTAATGAATTGAGCTTGAATATTCTGTGAACTTTTAGTTTCACTTCATGAAATACAACTTCTGGCTAGGCACAGCCATGTTCTTACTCCTTTGACTGGTAGTTAAAAAAAAATGTTGGTTAACCACACAGAAATGTCATTGAGATGTTCCTCATGCACAACAAATAGAAGAATTACAGTGCAATAAACCAGGCAAAAAAATAAGAAGTCTCAAGAAAAAAGAATGGCTTTTTGTGTGAAACATTTTGGTGGTTTGTTTGGTTTTTTCTGATGAGCTAGGGCTACATTCTTTCAATTTATTTTCTATTTTCCATTGCAAATTCAAGTGGGAAGTGCCTACTGCTGCTGCAGCCCACAGCATGGAAATGGAGATTCCCCCTCAGCAGCATCCCCACTGCAGGAGTGGCACCAGGCTCACCCCCAGTAATCCTTCTGGAGGTCAAACTGCTGCTTTAGAATTAGAAATAATTAGAAGAACCCCAGCAAGACGACCAAGAAGGGTTCTGGTTTCAAACATGGCCTTATACAAAACACTAACACTGGTTTTGTGCATGGAGTGAACTGCACCAAAAAAAAAAAAAAACCAAAAACAACAACAACAACAACCCCTCGAAATGATTCCCCTCATCTTTGCAAACACAGACCCAAAACAGATGAGAAATCTCCCCTCCAATTCAACTCAGCCTGGCTCAGGGAACCTGAACAGTTCACAGATCTGCAATGGGGAACGTTTCTAAAGTGTACACGAAAAAAACTGCCTGACCTCTGCATCTAGGCATTTTAACTAGCAGTTAATCTAAAATGTATTTCTGTTGGCAGTACTAATTCTCTCTAGAATCTGTGTGCATAAGCTATTAAAAGTATAGATAATTTACAAAAATATTCTCCTGTGCATTTAACAAGCAAATAATGTGGCTGAACAGGAAATAAATGTGATTAAATGCAAAACTGGTAAAAACCCCTATCTACTTAGCAGACATGATTTGTAATTTTCTAACCTCCACAACTAAACAGACTTCAGTACAATTTCAACTCCATTTTATTTAAAATTCATACTAGCTTTAATAAGTTATGAACATAATTGTATGCACAAATGTTCTTCGGTATGGCACCACCAGAAAAAAATTCAGCCTCTTTTAGATTGCTGTAAACATCGTTAAATTGCAGCTTCCTATAATGTTTAAAAAAGTAATACTCAAATTTCACTCATGGTACTCAAAGTTTAATGTGATGTGTAAACCAGTAAAAGGATTTGTCTTTATCTGTAAAGGGTAGCAACTTGTTAGTATATCATGATACAGCATTAAAATTAAATGCACATTTTTCAAGACTTGCTCGACTATCAAATAAATTCATATACTAAAAATATATGGAAAATCTGGGTGTTTCACAAAAAAATCCAACAGAAATATTATTTGCAATATTTCAACTCACGACAAAGACATGACATTTCCCACCCACAGCTTTTCTTTAAAAACCATCAGTGATTTCTGAGAACATACATGAAAACTGACAAATCCAAGAAAAACCCAGACCAAGCATTATGCAACCACTGCAAATCAAACGTGAAGTAGATCTCTTCCATGCTTCCACATGCTTTTGTCACTGAACATCAAACCCGCACCAGAGCACAGAATATTCTGTTTAGCAGGTGATACAAGGGATCGAGCACGTTCTCTGCCTCCTTTTTAGCTATATATTGGTGCCATCGTTGGTACCATCCATTCCAGCTCCATACAAAAGGGCTGGAAAATACACAACTAAGACAATAACCACACACAAGTTGAGGGAAGCAGAGTTCAGTAACTGCTCCGGAGCACAGCTCTCCTCGCAGCACAGACCCAGACATTCTGGGCCTTGTTCTTACTATGTAGAAATAACTACACGGACACAGTGTATCGTCTTTTCTAAACACGCAGAAACATACCTGCTTAAAGGTTTTGCAACACTGTTCTTAAAAAGCCCCAACATCCGCTAAAGAAAAGGACGAAGAAATGTGAAAAAATGCTTTGACGTAAAAAAGAAAACAAGATCATCCAGTAAAAGGCAGACGTACATATGAAGGCCCAAAAAAAACCCGAATGCTCAGAAGGAAAAGTGGGAAACAAGTCAGTGAAGAAGGAAAAGGAATTCTCTTGGGTAACAACATCCGTGGCACCATCTAAAGGACTACTTTGTACAACATTCTAGCTTCTTCCACAATATCTACATTGGGACAAAATACCCAACAAAATTACAGCAAAGCCAAGATAAATCCTCAGAAGAGAATTACTCCCTG
>VZRO01008214.1:0-41610 GCA_013397915.1 Daphoenositta chrysoptera
CAAAACAAGCCTTTCCCTGGATTTGGAATAAACCCGCAGTCAATCCAGGGGCCACGCGGGGCTCTGGGCACAGCAGGGCCACGAGTCCCTGTCATGCTTGGGCACTGGCCCTACGCCAGGCACCCACGAGAGTCACTCACCGACCCTCCCCTGCCACAGCTGCGCAGAGGAGAGAAAAATTTAATGGAGTTAAGGAGTGGGAGAAAAGACTCCAACGGCAAAACTGGCTCAGCTTAGAGGTACAAAGTGAGTTTATTACTGACAAAATCAGAGGAGGATGACAAGAAGTAAAAGAAGCCCTTACATAGACACCATTTTCCCCCAGCCCCTACCTCCTTCCCACCGACAGCGCAGGGAGACGGGGCGTGGGGCTTTTGGTGGGGCGTGGGTCACTCTTTCCCAGGTCGTAGTCCTCCGAGGACAGGCTGCTCCAGCCTGGGAGCAGGGCCCCTCTCCCCACCAGGTCTCCCACTGAATCACAGCCTCCTCCAGGCATCCACCTGCTCCAACATGGGCACCTGCCCCACGGGCTGTGGGTGGATCTCTGCATTCCCCGTGGATCTCCGTTGCCTGCATGGGCACAGCTGCTTCATCATGGTCATCACCACGGCCTGCAGATGAACCTCACCTCCAGCACCTGGAGCACCTCCTGCCCCTCCTTCTCCTCTGATCCTGGTGCCTCCACGTTGTTTCCCTCACGTGTTCTCACCTCCTCCTCTTCTCTGGCTAGGAAAAAGAGATTGCAATATTATAGCTCATGACCCACACATTTTTATGAAGGACTTTCAAAACTGTATGACAAAAGCTGCAGAGAAGACCACCATACCGTGGATGGGCCTCTGAGAGGCTGGGTGATGGAGAGAAGATAAAGTGACTCAGGTCTAGGCTGGGGGAGAAGAATCCATTGAGAGGGATCAAGCTTAGCACCTTCGTGGTGGAGACCACAGCCCCAGAGCTATCAGCTGCCAGGTTGGCACAGATCTTCACACCAAAGGCTGGGCGGACAGAGGCTGTGGGTGTGTGTTGGAAAAGCCTCTGGGCAGAGGCTCAGTGACTCCCCATCGTCCACTCTGCAGAGGAGTCCAGCTGAGGGGCCCCTTCACCCGAGGAGAAGCTGCATCCACATCAAGGCCAGAGGGGGTGTCATGGCCCATCACAGGCCCCCCTCAAAGGGGTCCTCAAACCCTGCGCCAGAGCACCAGAAATGCATTGAAGGTGTACAAGAGCCTAAACTATTTAGGATTGTTGGCATTATCCCAGCTAAGATCTAACTTAAATTGCTAATAATTTTCAACTACAGCTACAAGTTCCTCAATAGTCCTCAACAGGAAGACTTCAAAGAGTTCCATTTATTCCTTTTATTCATTTATTTCTTTGCATTGGTTCTAGCGCACAGAAGATCCTCACCAACACCTGTTTCAGGTGGAATGCGCCTTTTTTATGTCACCTGCCAAAATGGTCTTCTAAAAGTGTCATTTAATTGTGTTTTAACTGAAATCACATGGCTTTCAGCAATCTGTTAATATGCCAGCTGAAATGTGTGTATTCCCTCGTCTTGTCTTTGTTTTTTTTCCCATAAATGTCTTCTGGGCCACAGCCCCATAATGAATTGCACATGCAGGGACCAGTGCATATGGAGGAGCCCATTGGCAGCTGCAGAGCTCCATATGGAGGTGGGGGTCCATCCAGCAGAGAAACACTGGATGTTAGAGATGTTGGACAGTAAACCATTGGCAGCAGAGAGCATCTTCATTTGTGTCCTGTACAACATCGGGCATGTTATGGGATTCTTTGTCTCTCATTATACAACCAAATTATATATAGAAACCACATGGGCACACTGGGGTTCCAAACATGCTTCTTTACTAATTATAGAGAGCATAGGAAAGCAAGTTACTTATACGTGGTGTTGCTCAGGGACGATTCTAAAACGTTGAATGCAGCAGCATAGAAAAATGTTAACAAATTACTTCGAGAAATCTTACTTTGCCCATTACCCATTCCAACAGGCTACATGATTGCTAAGAAAAAAAAAGAAGACAGAAAAAAAAGAAGACAGAAAAGAAGTCAGAAAATAAAAATGGGAATTGCTTCTGACTAAATATAATCAAAAGAAATTGTCACGAAATGGGTAAGTGAAAATTGTTATAGTCTGAAATCACATAGTTTTTCAATAATGCCAAACCACGAGCTTTAAATAGAACCTGATTTTCATTAATAATTGTGCTTTCCAGTTTTTTATTATTTTTTCAGCAGACCTTATGGATTGTATGTAACAATAATATGAGACATGCGACAAAAGGTCCATTTTTAGATGATATTCCAGGATTTTTCTTGGTTTTATGAGCACTGGATCCACACTCCAGTGGGACCTGCCAAAATTCCAACCACTCATTAACTTGAGCTATCAACAAATTTGAATAAAATGCTATTTGCAAAGCTATTTATATATATTTCCATACAAATATATATATCCATACATAAGTAGGCATATGTATGCATATGCATACATATATGTTTCTATGACTATGTATGTATATGTGTATATGAGCACGCATATATGTACAGTCATATAGATATATATATATATATCTATGTGAATATATACAATTGCACCCCTGGAATAAAATTACACAAAAATTGTTGTAATCCTCTGACAGAGGTGAAGGTCTCTTTGAAGCCCCAGCAATAAAAGACAAAGTGTATGTTGAGCAGTAAACTTTCCAAAAATTTAAAGATTCCCAATACCATAACCACAACCTGTGTTTCTAACTATATGGCAGATTTGAGACATTGAGAGACATAATGCAATTTAATTAAGAGAACTCCTTTGAGTTATATTTTGGAGTCCTGATTAATTTCTTCCTAGACTTATGGCCAATTTGAGACAACTTGGAGGCTGTTGACTTTAGGAAATAATAAGCCTCCCTATTGTCTGAAGAATAGATCCACTGAATTTTAAGCCAACGTCTTTGGAAAGCTGAAAAGTTATGGATAAAACCCAGGCTGTCTGAGTGAGATATACTTCCTCCATGTATCTGAATCAGTCATTCCAAAAGTGTTTAAGTCATATAAATTTGTTCTAAATAAAGACAATAGGTATGGGTGAAAGCATGAAGGAATGCCAAATGCCTATAGTCAGGCTAAGAACAACTCCTTTAAAACTTCAGACACCTCCCTTTATCTGTTCACTTTATAGAAAATCTAAGCACTAACTTGGGGCAAAAATCTTCAGGAGACACTTTGAATTAATCTGTAAACTGGTTGACAAACTTAGTTTGAGTTTCTCCACAAGTTTCAGTACCTGAAATCTGAATACTCCCTACACAGCACAATCAGAAGTTCATCATTTGCACACTTGAAATTTCTACATATCACAAAAAAACCACAGAAGTTGTTTATGTTGATTTTTATTTCACTTTCTGACATGTAATAACATAGAATGGCAATATCAAGTTGTTAGACTAGATTTTGTGATTCTCTTGGGGTTTTTTTCGGTGTTGTTTTGGTTGTTTTTTGGTTTTATTTTCATTATAGGTATATTAGGCAAACATTTAATTCAAGACTTTAATGCATACATGCATGCAGGCTGAATTTCCATTGCTTGAGGTAAACTAGACCTTTGTGATTTTCTATTTTTTTATACTTGACTTCAAACCTTACCCTGTCTTTTACCACTTTTTTCTGTGTTTGATTAATTTTACTGTGTCCCGTTGTGGTCTCTCCCACACTAGAGGGACATGAACATACTGGAGAGAGTCCAGCTAACATGATTACGGGACTGGAGCATGTTTATATCGGGAAAGGCTGAGACATTGGGACTTTTCAGCCTGTAAAAGAGAAGAGCTGGAGGGAGGGATCTTATTAATGTACATAAATACCTGAACGGAAGTGTGAATAAGAGAGACCTTTTCAGTGGCACAAACTGAAACAGAGAAGGTTCTCCTGAGCATCAGAAAATACTTTTTCCCTGTGTGAGTGACCAAGCCCTGGCATAGGTCGTCCAAAGAGATTGTGCCTCCTTCTCGGAGTATCTGAGTATTCAAAAGCTGTCTGGTATGTGCTTGGTCAGAGGAATTGGACTAGATGAACTCTACCATTCTTTGATTCTTTAATTCTCTGATTCTGTAATTCTGTGGTTTTATGTCTAAGGGCAGGCATAGTTTTTATATTTTTTTTAATATATGGAAGACATCATGAGACTGTTCTGGCTGTTAAGATGCTAAATTGTAACACACAGCACTGTATACCTGATTTCCTTTTTACACTGGATATCTTGATTTTTCAGATCCATAATGTAAACATCATGGAGTGAAGAGGGTACAAGTCCCATATATGGTCCACACTGTTTTCACCTAAAAATAACCAAAAAAAATTGTCATTTGCATTCCGTAATGGATCTTCTTGATCAGCCTACAACTTAGCTAAGTACCCTAGTCCCCTATACTTACTACAAGAAGCTGGAAAGAGCATGAACAATGTTGCAGACATTTCCTACTTCTTGTGAGAATGCTCTGCTTATGAGATTATGGTTTGTTCATGAGAGTAAACAGAAGACAGGCTGAATAACCATCTTCAGGGTAAGCAGCAGGAGCAAGGCAGACCTGGACAACTTTATCTGCTTCTATTATGAGTCTGGTTATGCTGGTACCTATAAACTGGAGTACAAGGCGGCATTCTCTGGCCTTGAGTCCAACTGGAATGATCTGGCCACATCTGCACTCTGATCTTCCCAGAACAGAATGGGCATGTGGTAAAATCTGAAATGTGTTTGGGAACTATTTTGGAAAATGCTTACTGGGCCTAAGCCAAAACTGTTTTAGCATCCAGGATATCAGTTTAACAACTTAGCTGACCACATTTTAGTGCTCGCAGCCAATCCCAAAATCCACCTTAAATTGCTAAAATAAATACAATCTTCATATATATACAGAATTCAAAAATCCAAGGTCAGGGGAAACAGACATCATAATTCCTCCAGCCCACAGGGTGCACATTATCAGAGGTCCTACTAGAAATCTCATAGTTAGAGAGCTAAGAAAGCAGAAGATCCCGGTTCCAAGTTTTATCTAAAATCAAATTATCCATATCACATTAAGTATGTAGAGTTTTTATTGTATTTTGGACCTTGGATTAAGGGATTGGTGCCACATGTAAATATTTCTTTGGAAAGGGAGACCTCAGACAAATGGGGTACCCAATGCTCCCAATCAGCTAGATTTAGCTTCTTTGCTCTATTTCAATCATTGTTGATGTGTATCTCAAAAGGTTCTTTTTGGAGAAAATAAACACTGTTGTTTGCTTCTGAAGCCTTGGTAACTATTCTGGTTATTTGGGTTAGGTAACAGTGATCTTTCCCTATCAATTAATTCACTAATTATTCGCTCATTACCAAAGTTATTTAGTTGAATCTTCTCCTAGCTATGTTTTAGATTTCAGCGTTTTCAAAGCAGGAATCTGACAACAAATCCTGCTTTGTATTCCTTTAGTAAAAATCTGGAGCATTTCCACTGATAGATTTCATAGCTCTTTCATGGGATGCATTCTGAACACTGTGCTCATTCCCTCAGGGCAGTGTATTTGCAAGCATGATAGATCCTCTTTACACCCACCCTAGCATCAACACAGTCAAACAGCCTCTGTAAAACATTTGTATTTTGACAAATAGGCAAATATCCATAAAATATTTTTTCCTTGGAATTTTTATGACCAACTTACCCATCATCTTTTTCACTCACGCATGAAATATGTCAAAAAGCTATATAAATATTTAGTATGATTTATGATTGTTTTCTGGGCTTGAGAAAGGCTGTGAAACAGCTAAGAAGCGCAAAAGAAATCACAGTCCAGAGAGAATGTGGCAAGGCATCAATTGCTGTTCCTTATTAATCCCTAAAGTACATCCCAGTGAAATCAAATAAATTAGTTTAGCCTGTTCACCAGGCCTTACCATTGTCCCCAAAAGGAACAGCTCCTGCTGCTTAAGATCCAACTGAAATGCAGATCATCAAATTACTGAAATTGGAAAGATATGATTAACCTCTGCAGTTTTTCCATGCTCTTTTATTTCTGCAGAGACCAATATTAATTCCACGTAAATGATATGAAAATCTGAAAGAAGGGATTCTCTTATAGAATTTCCATCTTATTTTTACAACACAAAGGATTTGGAATTCTTTGAACAAAGTTCAGAAAAGCATCCAAACTTTCTGATGTTCCTCCCTAAATTACATGAGATGCTGGGGACACATTAAAGGATTTTAAAGGGTAGGATATGTACTATATCACTTTTTGAGTCTATAAGTGATTTTCTAGTCTTGCCAGCTGTACTCATGAGACTCAAGGGCACAAGCAGACAGCCAAAGAGCATTTTTAATGGATTTTTTTACATAAAAATTTCATCTAGTTCTGCTGTCCTTGCCTATGCTTTTTTTTTCCCATCACAAAAAAATTATGCTGTAGCGATCATTTCTTAAGAAAAGAGAGAGAAAATGTTTAAGCAACAAGATGTGAGTTTACTTTTAATAATTCCTCATGTTCATCATGTTATGCATCTAATGGATTTTAAAAGATTGGCAGACAGCCTATAAGTATAACACTAGTACTGTGGAGTTGTAGTGTTACTGGTAAAATTTTATTTTTGGGAATTCAAAAAAATAGTAGTGACACAAGGATTTAAAAAACAAGCTAGCATGGTATAAGGTAGATAGCATGTTATAGTGCGTTTTATAGTGCATGTTACAGTGAGTTTGCTATTTATTTGCTCACTCAACAGTACATGGAGTGAATTTTTAAATTTATATGATGTAAATTACGCATGCCTTTATTTCTATTATTTTTTCAATTTAATTTCAAATATAAGTTTAGCAGCAACTTTCAGAACAAAACTAACAGTAGGTTAAAAAAAAAAAGCAGAGAACCCTTCAGGGTTTGTGTAAAGGCTGTTTTTTGCAAAAACGTGTAAAAAATTAATGACAAATGTTTCAATGTTTACCTGTTCTAAAAAATTCACAAAATAAAAAACACTTCAAATTCAGGATATTTTAAGTAAGACTAAATGTATTTTAAATGTCTTGCACGAAAGACAACTTACAGTGACACGTTGTTGTTAGTGCATAAGGTAAAAGAACAAATATGTTAATCCCATGAAGTTTTGCTGTTACAGACAAAGGAGATATCTGCTCAATTTACCTGATTAGCCTAGCTATGTTGAAGTCATACTCTTTGGTGGGGATATAATATAGGAAAGAGCAACACAGCTAAACCATTTTAGAGTGTTGTGAGTCTCCCAGCTCACAGGTATCTTCTAGATGAACCACCTGTGAAAAGCATTTAGTGGCAATCTGGATGTTTTTACATGCTTTGAGCAGCTACTATCACTAAAAAAATTTAAACACCTCTTATGGCCATTTACTATTCAAAATAAACATGCAATAAAATCTCTTCTTTAATACTGGTGATGTTCATAATGCAATGTGCTGAAAAGAAGGATTGTACAATACAAACCAGAGGGCTGGAGTGTTGTGGTGTGAATGTTGTTTTTATGCGCTTTAATCTGTTTAATTGTGATAATGGTTTGCCCCCAGTTCCTCCTGTTTTATAATGGTTTGTCTCCCGCCTTTGCCCCTGTCACTCCTGCTGTCAACCCTTCCCCAGTTGCCACCCCGTTCTGGAAAGTTCTCCCTTGCGGGGCTCCTGAGCGGTTGATGTTGTCTCTGGTCCCTATTGATTGGTCCTAGTGTTGATTGTCACCCCTGAACCCCTCCCGGTTTTCGCCCCCATTGGTTGAATTTTGTGTACTCCCCTGGCTACCTCACCCCCTTAAAAGCTGTGTGCTCCCCTCATTCCTTGGCTTCGATCCCTGACTTTCCTCCCGAAATAAACCCTCCAAGAGCCACATCGGATCCCCGTGTTTTCATTCGACCTTCCTTCTCCGGCGTGCATCAGCAAACCTCCCCTGAGGCACTCTGCTCCCTGTCACACGCCGTGGCAGGAGGCTTGGCAGCCTTGTGGTCCCCCGGGAGACTCCACCTTTCCCTTCTGGGCGGGACGCCTGAGGGATTTCCCCTCTTCTGACCAGGCGAGGGCTGAACCATCGGGACGCTACACGCCCAGACTGGAGAGAGTAGCAGCGTGAAATATCTGCTGGTGGAGGTGGGCATAGACCTAAGTTCAGATCAGCTTCTTTCTGCCAGTCATCTGTAGACAACTGGACCTATTTTAGTGCTTTCTTCTAGCAAAAACCTGTTTATCCAGGACAAGGTGTAAAACTGAAGCATTAATCGGCAAGTGATGAAATGTGTAGTCATGCTGGTAAGCAGAAACACAACACTGACATGGTTAAGTGCTGTTAACTACTGGAATTAATGAGCATTGTTGCCTGGCATAGCTGTCTAGTTTCACATAAGCTACTGAATTCATAGCAAATGATAGTTTCTGTCAGTGTAGTTTTTTATTTGAATTAAAATCATGGCCATAAGGTAAGAGTCCTGGGCCTTAATACTAGTTCTATGAGTTAGAATCCTGCAAAATTACAATTCAAAGGGTTATTTAAAGTTTATTTATTTTTAAAACTCTTAAATTTAATTTAAATAGTTCAAGAAATGCTAGAGCTAAAGAAAAACAGATCCTTTCATTTTATGGCCTTCTTCCTTTTTTGTTTTTAGGGAAGTTGAGAGAAGCTGTGCATGCTCAGCTTTTCAAAGGGCAGCCCTGTACTGCACTGAGTAATTGCAGTGAACTTGACCAGCAGAGTCCAATAAGTCATTGCACAGGAACTGCACCTCCTGTTTCATCTGTAATCTTCAGTGGGCTGTTTCTTGAGTCATGACACCAAACCTCCTCTTCTTCTCAGTTTAAACACCTCAATCACAATGTTGGGAAGGTGCTTCTCCCCGTGGTAGGGGAGGGCTGCTTCTTGAGGCCATGCATGTGTGACTTTTTTCTAAGAGCAGAAGGAAAAGGTGAAGCTGTCCCATGGAGGGAAAGGCAAATTGGTAGAAATTTTGAAAGTAAGGTTTGAGTCTCTGTTCATGGACTGCAGGAAAACATATTTTTTTATTATCATTGAGTTACACAGTAGTTTACTAATTTTCTCTTTTATGTGAGCTTGTTATTCATGCAACAAATAGGGACCAGAAAGGATTTACAAGAAAACATGTAACTTCTGAATCTTTGTTTTCACTTTTAGTCACGTTACCATGACCATAATGTATGCGAAATGCATAAATAATCTAGGGACCTCAGTTGCTGTCTTTCTGGTACAACAGCACAGCTTCAAATGGAGCAGTAAGCAGGTTTGTATTTTATAACACACTAATAGGTGCTGGATAGAGACCTCTGTAAGTTAAGTTCCCTTCAGGCTGTGGAGAAATTGCACTCAGGTTTTAATACCTCACAGGTAAATCTGCTGCTAAACTGACCCCTTTGCAAAAGCTAGTGAACACAACTTTCTTCTCCAGAAAGCTGTTTTGGAAGGTAACAGAAAAGATTCCAGCTTGTGAGAGGTCTGGTCCTACTACAACATATGAACTGGGCTTTAGTCATGTTTGTGGGATTAAGATCCTTAGGGAAATTTGGCACCATGCAGCTGAGTTCCTGGATCCCATTAAGGCTTGGGTAGATCTGGGCATGCACACAATGCAGAACTGCAGGTGCCTAGAAAGAATCCAGGTCCAAATGTGGTGTGACTGATGAGTTCAGATGTTTTCAGAATTACTCAGATGCTGGGTTGGGATTGAAATGGGAGGAGAAAAGAGAATGATCTACAGTTTACAGCTTCAATATCTAAAGAACACAGAAAATTCTATTTCAGATTATTGTATTTCTTACTTCTGCTTTTTTTTTTTTTATTCTCATCAGGCCATTAAGATTTTTAAATACAAATGTAGAGTAGGTAAGATGACCCAAATTCTACTAACACAGATTGCAGCAATCACGCTGGGCAATGACTTTGCATGCCAGATGGAGAAGTGCAAAGACGTTTACTGTGCAGCTCAGGTTACCTAAATACCAGTGCACAAACAGGGTATAACCTCATATAAACAGGAAGATCAAATCCCAGGATTTCACCCAGTCACCTGGAGTATTCCCTAGATATCACCTATTATGGGAAGGTGTAAATAATCCCATATAAGGCCACTAACCACAATCTTCCCAGGCCATTGGCCAAGAAGGTCACTAACCCATAGTCCTATTTCTGGCTCATCTCAGGTGACCTGGAAGTGTTTCCATGGTTACCAGTGGGCCTAGGGAAGATGATTTTGTAGGCCTTCAGGCCTGCTCTTCTATAACACCCATGGTGCAACCCAACAACAGATGGAAAATGTTTTAATTTATGTTGATGTAAGTAATAGAAGTTAGTTGAATAGCATGAAAAAAGAGTTATTCCACTCCATGCTTTTCCAATAAATAAATTCCCACACACACACCTCCCAGAAGGTTTAGAAATAAGCTAAGTAGATACCAAGTTTGGGGACTAAAATTCTTTGTTTGAGAAAGCAAATGAATCAATGAACATCGGAGGATAAGGAGAACCAGATTTCCATAAGTTAATTTCTGGGTGTATCATGGCTTTGGTTAAAGTCTGGTATAAAATATTCATGATGCAAAGAATTCTATCACCCATAGTAAAATACATTTTGTGAAAAAATGGAAAGAAAAAATCTTATACTGTACACAGGGCCAATATTTTTTGCTGCAAAGTTGTCAATCTGGAATATTTCACTCACTTTTATATATAAATGCATGTATATATCTACACCTATATATACCTATGCACACACAGTCACAACTCTTCTACTGCTACAATACTCTACTGTTTCCCAGAATCCAGCAAAATCAATGTGTTGCAATTATAGCAAGTATTTACTTTGCTATCTATCTGTCCAGAATCCCAAATTTAGCCAAAATTTATAGGAAATCTTTTTACCACCATGAAATTAGTCCTGTTCTTATGTAGTAAACCAGGTACAGCCTGAGAGCTGTGTAGAGACTTGGAGGGATGTTAACTGAACATGCTCTGAATGCTTCCTTGCATTGTAATATAGACTAGATATATAATAAAGGGGTAAGAGCCTGCTGCCCATAGTCCTTGGAGCTAGATGTGTTGTAAAAGTAAGAAGAGCTGGACACAGAAATCAGATTCTTTGCCAATCTTTGGAAAAATGGGAATGAGTGTGAATTTTAGGTTCTTAAGTGTTACTGGTGGAAATCTGGCTGCAGGCAGCTGAGGGTATGCCCACATCAGTCAGGGCAGGCAGAGCCAGGCTAATTGCCTGTGTGCTGAAGTGGTTCCAGGCTGGATTATTCAGGACTGCTTCAGCACACCCTTGTGCCTCTGCTGCCCTTCCTCAATTATCTCCTTGCCCTGCAGCACAGCCAGAGGACATGTTTGCCCCTCTCCGATATAACAGTGCAATATGCAATTAATTTAATTATGGACCAAAAGCATATGCCATGTACTCTTCTGAACACTGACCCGTGGTCCTCCTTTGTATTTCTTTAGTAACACCATTATTGTCAGACCAATCCCTTGGAGTATTACTGTTGTTCCAGCTTGCAGTCCTGCTGTAGATAAGAATTCAACTCTTTCCACTGCCTATACAAGAGACAGGTCCTACCATCACTTTGATATTCTGTCCTACTTAGGCCCTGAGCCTGCCCTCACAAACTTGGAAGCACAACTCCGGTGTTGAACTTCCCATTGACAGAGCACATTATCTCCATAAAAAAGACAGAAGTTACAACACTGGAAACTGAGGCGTGCAGAGTTAGAAGCAGCTAATGCTAAGTTATACAGCTCGGCTAAGAAGAGAGGAAATTCTGGAGGCAAATGCTTTACCCTGTGGGTGCTGCTGCTTCTTCAATATTTGTATATACTCTGCAATTAATGAATCTCACTGACTGTAAAGGTGGGAAGAAAGATTTTACAGAGCTCTCCATGGAGTTCATAACTTAAGCAAACAGCTTAAACTCTTTCAGCACAATAATTCTCCTAAAAAATTAATGGTTGCCTTCCCAAAGACAATATTTTTCAGTAATTTTGAACAAGATTTTTAGATAGAGTGAGAGAAAAAATGTATCAGGTCATAGTCTATCTGACCTAGAGCTACATAAAATTGGGTAGCATTCAATTATGTTTAATGTCAGTTTTTGTTTGTTTTAGTTAATTTTCCTTGTGGGAAAAAATGTTTTCTAATGCATTCCAGGGTCCTTGCAGTGTTAAAGTTAATTTTATTTATATTAGAATAAAAATTTCAATGTATAACCACCTGAGTCTCCTTCTGAACCTCTGTGGAGTTCTCACTGTCAGATGCCACCAACAGAAGCAGCAGATGGTCTTAAAAGTCTTGGATTGGCAGGTACATTTTCCAGGTCTGTCTGTGATGCTAAATCCTAATTTACCCACACATCTTCAGGCTGGGAAGTGACTTGCTTAATGAATAATCAAACTGAAACCAGTGTGATTCCACATGAATAAGAAAAATAGTCAAATACTCAGGATCATACCCTGAACTGGAAAATGCACCTAGTACTCCAGGGAGAATTTTCTGACTTAAAAGACAGAAAGTTCTGAGAACTTTGGTAATTTTTAAATATTTTCATTTTCATTACAAACATGATGAAGAAAGCAGATCACTTTGCTCTACTGATTCTTCTTAAGAATCAGCCTTCTATACAGATGCATATTTTAAAGCACAAATGGCATTTTGAGGTGGAAAGTGCGCTTTATGTATAAGATATACTGTCAAACAAGCTCCAAACCACAAATGTCAGACCTTGAACCAGATATGCATCTTTAATTCCCCAAAGGATTTGTTAGTGGGGGAGGGATTGGACAGTACTGGGTCAGGAGTTCTGTCTTGGCTCAGCATACAAATAAATTCAAGCCATAAAGTTTGGATCCAAATTTCCCCTGAAGTTAATTGGGGTTTGGATCAAATGTTCCATCCTTAATTATGACTCATATTAATAACATTGGGGAGTGTGATTTTTTTTCCAAAGTGCTCAGAGTTGCTCTTATTACGATCCCATTGAATACTAAACTAAAATTCTTATTTTTAATGCAGAGAAAAAGTCTGCCTTAAGCACTTATGAAAATCTCTCCTTCCTGCTTTCCCTCCTTGTTTCCCTGCACTACCTCTCCCCCTGCCCAAGTCAATGTGTTTAGCTCATTCTCTGTAAAAATTTCAAAGCAGTGAGAATACCATCTGTTAAAAATTCCAGTTCTGTGGTTTTGATAAAAGGGAAAGTTGAGAAGTGGAAGTTTCAGTGATGGAAAAGAGGCAATATTTGCATCAATACTTTTGGAATACAAATGCATTTAATGCGGATGAGTTCTATTTATGATACTAGGTTAGATCAGATGCCCTGAATTATGCAAAATTTTCTCCAGTCAGGTTCTTGATATTTCGGTGGGTTCAGTTAAAATATTTTCCTTCAAATTTGCTTAGAGCTGAAAATTGAGGGGAGGAGTTACTGATAGGGGTTCTTAACTAGAAAAGCATCTGCAGATAAACTGATTTTTTTGTTGTTGTTGAGAAAGAACTGGAATGATTAGGCAAAGTTTTTGCATTCTTCAGCTTTTCAGTGGAAAACTTGAGGTAGGCAGTGGTATATATGTTTTCATTTCTGTTATGTTTTGGGAAGATTGTTTTGCTTTTTCTGTGGGAAAGATCCAATATTTCCAATCAGCTCAAGTTACAAGTGCTGCCAGGAATCTTTGTAGATTCCAAACCCATTAGAAATTCTTCAGTTACTTTTTAGATCTAGTTGAGTATTGCAGTATCTGTACACCATCAAAAAAAAAAAAAAAAAGAAATCATGATCGTTTAACCTGATGGTTATGACTTTGAAAAGAAATAATGCTGCTCAAAGCCTCATTTAAGTGCCACAGACACATTGGCAGTGAATTCTAAGATGAGAACCTAACAGCTCCTGCTGCTCCCTGGAGAACTCAGCCAACAAGCTCAAGCTCTTGCAGGGTGGTGGTGGAGGGAAGGAACCGGCAGAACATGTCAGAAACTGGAGTTTTTAGAGTCTCACTGTGCTATTTTCCTGTGGTACAGCATGCACACATGACTATATGTGTATTTATTTGTCTGCGTGTGTGTGCACTTGTGCCACAGTGCAGGGGTAGCTGATCAAAGTGAGAGAAGTGGTGTCTCTACCCTCCATCTCTACTCATCTAAACACTTTTCTAGCAAACTGATGAGCACAGCCATGCAGCAGGTATACAAGTGTTTTAATGCAAACCACTTACGCTCTTTATTCTCTGACTTACCAAGTGGAAAGCTGTACATGAGCTGAGGTGAGCTGTTCAAGTAAAAATTTACGATGATATTTAAAATCTGCAAAGCTTGCTGCAGCACTAAAGGTTGAAGCATACATGCACACTTCATATAATATGATCCCAAGCACCCACCAAATTGGAGGTCAAAAGTATTGTATACATTGCTACCAGTTACCACATCAACATTTCAGATATATGCATGTGATTTAAGTACAGATGACTTGGAGCTTGCTGATGCCATAACTTAAAAAGCGACTGGGCTGTGTGCTGGCTAGAACAACAATGCGGGCATTATAACAATCTCACTCGAGCAGCCATTAAGACATCTCCTGCACACTGTTGCTCTACTAAAACATAATTCCCAGTAGACAATAATCCTAGACCCCTTGACTGTGAATCACGAGCAGTAAATGGCTGACAGGCAGGGTAACAATGGGCTCTGTGGGCAGCCTGACATTGTACAGGTGCGCATCATCACAGTAAAGTAATTAACAGGTACTTAAAGGAATGTACATTTAAGCTCAAAAAACCTGTTAAGAGACTTCCTAAGTGGACTGCTATTTTTTTGTAAACCCCACTTATATTTTATGACCAGGTAAAAGGACCATAGAGCACAAATCCAATCTAAAAGTAGATCTGCAATCAATAGCTCTCCTATCAGGGCTAGGCTGCTTCATCAACAGTACTGTTTTATAACTTTGTGACATGTTCCTGAGTCAGGATTTAAAGCAATTCAACAATACAGTCTGACCCCTATAAGTAAGAAAGAATAAAACCCAGTAATCTAACATTTTACCCAGGAAAAGGATGAAAAAATTATTAAGAAATGTGAATTATTTATTAGGAAAGATAATGTGGTATATGTGGATATATAAAGGAATATGTATTTATACATGTGTGTATATATATTCACACACATACACAAACCATGAACTCCACCTGATACATATCTCTATACTTTTTTGGATAGTATTGGACTTAACTTGGGCAGGGAACAAAGGCCCAGTATGGAAGGAAAGGCACTGAACTCGGGTTTGCAGCAGGGACTGCAATTTTATGTGCTGAACTAATGAGTAGTAATGGGAGCAGCTAGAGTTCCCTTAGCATTTCCTCTTCTATTTCTTCTCTCTCTGCTCTAGTAAATCCAAGTCTGGCATATATAGCAGATAAAGAGTTTTAAATGTACATTTTTATCCAAGGCTCTTTATGGGAGTAACAAGATCATCGGGTTAGTAAGTGCTTGATTCAGTTCTCTGCCTGCAAAACTCTGGCTTAACTTTCTAATCATCACAGGATCATCTCCAGGGCTTGGTACCCTGCCTGCCTGGGTCGGCCAGCCCAGGTTTACCAGCATTTTTCCTAATGGCAGATTTGGACCTTGTGGGAAAGTTGGAGAATTGAACTGGTAGCAAACCAAGAAACAAGTCTATTTATTGAAAACATATTTCTGCCAAAATGGCATTTGCATAACCATTGTGAAATACGAAGGGACAAAACCAGCCACAGTGACGTTACTGCCCTGTGTCTGGTCACGGATCTTTCAATTTTTGAGAACAGAGGTGGGGTTGGTTTTACCTGGCACAGTGCAGGTCCCTGGGATTTGGAGAACCTGTAGCTCCCGCGTCTGAGCTGGTACATGTGATGGGGAGGTCCTGCCATACCCCTTGTACTGAGGGCAATTTCTTTTGATTCAATACAGTGACAGTGCACTGATGTGCCTGCAAAGGCATAGGTCTGCCTACTAAAGCCATGGATTAGCCTGTCTCTTGCCCTCTTCTCATAAATTAGGTTTTCAGGGTCTCTGTCCCTCATATATTTCTTACAAGTCCCTTCTGTAAAGCAAACCTACCCTGGTTCTCTTGCATCATATGCCCAAGAAGAAGGACACCTGCCCTCTTCCCCTTCCAGGCTGCAGGAATAGCTTTGCTGTGGAGGTTTCTGCATTGCCACAATGGCACAACACTCCTGCTTTCATTTTGGCATGGTAAAAATACTCCCATGGAAAGTGCTTCAAACACTCTGGACTACTTATTTTGCTGCTGTGGGAGTCAAACCCTGAGGAAATCTGGCACACTTGTTTGGACATTTTTGCATTAATACATTTACTTCAAAACAGTATTAGCATGAGCATATGTTTGTTTTATAAAGTCTTAATATCATCCAAAAGAAAATGCTTTGGAACCATTACACAGATACATGTCACTAGTGCACATTCCAAGCTCTCCGTGCACATTTCATGCTAAGCCTATGCATTCTATGCTAGATGTTATTTTTGCCATCCATCTCATCTATCTCATCTTTCCATTATTAAGATTTTGATTTCATTTAATCTCCTCTAGTTCAGGAAATTTTCAACTGAAGCCAGAGTAGTTCCATTGTATAAAACAAATGCAGATAAAAAACTCCAAACACTAATTCACCCTGTTAAGGTCTAAAAAGCATTATTTGAAACCATTAAAATGTGTTGCTATTTTTATTCAAAGTAGCTATGGTAATATATATTAAAAGTACAAATCTCCACCTGGCATGGGTTTCACTTTACCCACCTAAATCTTCCTGGAAGTTAAACATATAAAGTAAACCACATGCTGGATTTCCTTCACAGTCAAAAGAAAGATAGAGGCTCTGCCAGCTTTCCCACAGACAGATGTGTGTATCATCCTCTAGAAGTGCCTAATTGTCCAAAATATAAGATTAATAGAAGATTAAAATTAATTGATACTAATCATCTGTGTTACGCATCTACATCATCACAACTAAAATCATGTGATATGCATCTCACCTCTCATGTAAACAGCTTCACAGAGCGGATTAATGTGAAGCTGCTCTTTATGAGATAAAAATATGACTAAAAAAGAGTATTTTTTCCTTCTTTTTTAATATGTATGTGAAAATAAAAAGTTTTACTGATGACTAATCTTAGGAAACACATTGGAATGTGGTATATGCTATATTATGTGACTGAAAAATAGTTTTAATATCCCTTGTGTTATTTTTCCATTATAAGAGCAATATAAGCAGGGAATAAAAATTTTTCCAAATGTTCAGCATACTTAGCTAGTCCAAATTGAGCCTCAACGTTTGATAAGTGAAGCTCTTAGAGCCTTAACTTTTTGCTAATCAGACAATTGATATAATTTGCAATGTTCTTTGGATATAAAAAGAAAAAGAAAAGAAAGGCTAAGAGGATACTAGTTACCACTAGCATATTCGGAAGCAAAGAAGCTCAGAAAAGATGAAATCTGATCAAAATAAATAAAGACTTGCAGGCTTTCAGGTTATCACTTTCAGACAAAAATGTCTCTAATGTTAATAAGGGACGTAGGCCAAAGGCTTTAGAAGTTGCTATTCTTAAAAAAAACCCCATGATTTATTTGATTTTTTTCCAACTTGAATGTCATGAACCAGACATACATAATTATATTATTTGTCATATGCAAGCGAACAAGAATAAATTAAAACTGGACATGTTGCAACAGGGCTGTTGACATTATATACAAAGTCTGCTTATTGTCATAAGATACTCTTAACCTTTAAGCCAAAATCTTTCAAAACTATTAGTGTTAAATCTAGCAGCTGTTGTCAAATTTTTCCCTTTCTCTGCTTCATGCATTGTGCTTTATTTGAAATGTTTGTTATATTTGTGTATATAACTTTCTGCAAGCTGTCCCTTGAAAGCTCAAGGGATTAAATAAGTAGGTTGAGCTGGTTCAAAGGAACAAAAGTTAACAAATTAAAAGAAAACTTTCTAAAATGAATGTGTAAACCATTAAAATATTTAGCTGTATTTGCATTGGATCATTTCCTCTATATAAAACAATATGGATTGTTTAAATAAATGGGGTTAAGGGAAACTTATTTCTACTGTAAAGTTTATTAAAGCTTTAGGAATGATGACCTCCATCCTTCAAACGCTCACGTGTTTAACTTAAGGCATGGAATAATCTCATCCTGGCAGCACTAGACAGGCCTCACTGCTTCATCTTCCAGCGAGACAAAGACACACAGGGCATCCAAAGACTGGAAGAGGAGGTAATGGGTTCCCCTGTGCTTTTGTCCAGCCCTTGCCTGACTGTGTAAGCCACAGTCTAGAAACTGTTTCCTGGCTATCTGTGAACAGTGAGTGAGTCTCTGTAGGCTCAAGTAGAAAAGACCCAGAGTTCACATAAGAAGTAGAAGAACAAGCTGGAAGCTTTTGGGCTATTTGGTGTGTGATTTTTAGAGTTGGTTTGCAGGGAGATGAGGACATGCGCCACGTGTCTTGTAGCACAGGGTGCACCCTAAACCAAATCCCATTTTCTTATTGAGTGGAGTGCTACTCTTTATTTGCAAATAGGCAAGGCTGCACCTATCTCAATCTGTTTTAAGAACTAAAAGATGTTTCAAGGTGCCAAACCTTGCCTTGCCAAATGGCCGTTTCAGGTTCAAAAGGGCAGAACTTTCCAAGAACTTCACAGAGCTACTCAGTAAAAACAGGGAGAACTTGGTACCTATTGTTTTTCCATGTCACTTTGATATTTTCAGCCAAATTGAGTAACACTCTCCCTGAAATTTGTTTCTTTATAGGTAGAATTATCACTTGAGGTCCAAATGGCCTTTCAAATCCAGATTAGAGGTTGAAGAGCATATATCAAAACAGTCTTTACTATTGTATGTGCAGGTTTTTAAAATACATTTCCAGACTTGAGTCAAAGCCTTTTCTTCCAGGGGAAAAAGAAAAAAAAAATATGAGAAAAAGAATGTATGAAAGGTTTTGCTTTCCTATGCAAGTCTTACAAATATTGTCACTAGATGTAATCTGCCTAACATGCTGAGTACATGACATTTAATATAGGATTGTTTTACAACTCTTTTTCTTCATTATTCTTGCACTATCTAGCCTATTATTTCTCATATAACTGTTCAAGAATTAAGATCTCTTACCTGGCATCCACAGCCAAAAACAAAGAATGTTGACTTTAGTCATTAGTCAGTCAGGTTTTTCAGTTTTCCTTGCAGTCTTAACCACTGACATATAATTACCAGGAAAGCCAAGCTGATTATTGTTCAGTATATACAGAAACCCGAATTCAGATTAAAAAATGCCTGATCCGTGTAAAAACACTATAGTTCTGAAAAACCTACATTACCAGTAAAATGCTGAAACTAAAAGTTTAGCATCACTTCAGTGCTATTTAGCTATAATTATTGGGAAATTAAATGGAAAAAAAAAGAAAAGTAGTATTAATATCTGGTACATGTCACAGGTTGGCACTAAGCGCACAGGATGGACTCCTTTAGCTCTCTGAAAGCCAAACATAAAACACCAGGCTGTTACTTTAAACTCTACCTGTAATCAAAGGTGAAAGTTATACACATCTAGAAGACATTTTACTTAAAATGTTCTCATCGGCTGCCTCTCATTCATCAGGACAGAGAGAAAAAGACACTTACCTTTACTGGCCTTCTATGAATTTCACCCCTATTTTTCATCTAACTGGAGAAGCCTGTGCACCAGAGTCAGTGGAGCAGAACCAGTGCAGCTCACCAGAGATGATACAAGCACAGTTTGCCACTGGGAGGTATGTCCTGCCTCTCAGTAAATTACTACGGCACGCATTTCAGTGGTGCAGTGACACCTTGGTGACAATTAGTCTGGTTGTGTTTTTCTATCCAGCACCACACTGTAGTGAAAAGCTCTTGTCACATAAAGGAGAGATGGCAGGAGAATCTGCCCTCACCAGTAAACAAGAGAAATAGATATGCAAAAAGGGTGCTGAAAGCTATAACAGAACAAAGAAAGCAAAAATCATGATAAATTAGACACAAGATTTTTAAAATATTTTGATTTTTTCCTGGGAACTTGATTAAATGTCAATGTGAAACAGGCAGGAAGGATCCCACAGAGAGGGCTGGGAGGGTGGGTTTTGGAAGCCAAGTGGGACCAGAACAGAGAATCTTCCAGGGATGCTCAGTCAGCATGGAGGTGAGCATATTCACTACACAAAAGGTGCAGAGCACCCTAGCAGTGCTGAGAGCCCTGCAGAGTGCTCACTGTTGCTGTTCAAGCTACCTGGAGAACATCACCTGCTGCTTCACACACACGTTGCCTCTCCGGACTGCCCTGCTGCCAGTGACCCATCGTTGTAACAGACCCTGGGAACCAAAAAAAAAATGGGTGTCTGCAGTTCAGAAACCATTTCTCAGGGAAAAAGAAGAAAAATGTATCCTGGAAATTTTTCAATAACTGACCCATCAGCTGGGCTGGGCTCTTATGTACCAAAGATCCACGCATGGAGAGGTCCTTGGCCTATAGAGAGACTCCCTTCTGCACCAGAGGAAACCAGTGGCTTATATTTTATTGCAATGATTTCTGTAGCTTTTGGATGGCCTCCTCTTCATATGATGTGATATACCCAGAGCACCTTCTGCTTGCTGGAAGAGGCTGGGGAGGAGGAGGTTGGGGAGCCCGACAGTAGAATTTTTGTAACATTTATTTGTTCAAATAATTTACTAAAGGTTTACTAGAATAATCCCATGGAAAGATTCACTGTTCTTTCTTATAACATAGACTGGAAGCTTAAATTTGTTTGTAGAGCTCTAAAATGACCTTGGTCTGATGGAAGATACATTATTTAACAAGCTCAATGGTTAAAATAAGAAGCTGTTTAACTGCAATGAGCACTATCACTTTGTATTAACTGAAGTTCAAGCTCAGCTGTCTGGACAGAGGCAAGATGCCTGCTGTCTGGTGTTCATGAGGCAAATTGGGAGGAAGAAAAAGCAGATCTGAACAGGAGATATAAGGAAATTGTTTACCTGGGTCAAAAAACAAAACAAGATATATTACAGAAAACATATGGTTGCTATTTAATTTATGCATTATCATTTTTCATTCTGACATTAACATTATTATGAGTGGGGTGAGAGCACTGTACATTGTACAATGTAATATAAAATGAGGGCTACCACTCCTTGCCAGAGGAAACGTGATTCAGAAACAATTTGGGGGCAATTGCAAGGTGATGTGGCACAGAGAACCAGAAGTGATTGAAATTTTAAACATCATTTCTGGACAATATAAGACTTGCTGCAGAATGACTTGTAAAAACATGAAAACTTTACTTTCCTGACCCAAGAGAATTAGGAATTTTTAAATATCAGTTCAAACAATACCTCTTAAAGGGCACCACACTTTTTCATTGCCAGCTACCATTATTTTTAACAGTTTGTTAAGCATACCACAATAAAGAAAGATTAATGGCCAAGATATAACCCAAAAATGCAAAGGGCCACACTGAGATCTGTTACATACAGGACATCAGCAGCGAGGCATAAATGGGGTATTTCAATAGAAAATTCAACTTCTAAACATTCAAAAAACCCAAAATATGTGATTGATATGGAAATTTAGTATTTGGGGAATACAGAGTAAAAGACATGAAGAATTAGAAAGATAAAGCATAAACAATACTTAATGGAGGAGAATGCAAAAATATTAATGATAAAATATACTTTAGGGATTGAAGGAATGGTATACTTACACAAGTATTAATAAGAGGATGAAGAAATGACAAAAAATATTCACAAAAATATAAAGTATATTAATTTTGCATTTAATCAGCAAAGAAATCAAGCCATCTCTGTAAGCCATCTCTTATTGACATTTTCTAGAAATATACCTAATTAAAAATTTAGTAGAAAAGTAGTTTATGCAAAAGAATTAATCTCACACAGTTTTTCCCATCTAAAATTTCATTGCCTATTTTAAGATTTCTGAAATTCTTTCGTGAAAATGGAGAGTGATAGGGATTTCTGCAGAGAGGAAAATAATCTGTTTTTGAAGGATGAAAAGTATCCTGGAGGATGACTACCTGAAAAAGTCCTGCAAAAAAAAATCTCAGTAGGCATTTCAGGATACCTTTTTTGAGGTGTATTTTTCACCTCTGAGGCCTAAAACATATTTTCATTATTCATTCTCACAAAATAAGATGATTTGAAGAACTGGAACTTCAAGAAATAGAAAGCGAGCACTATTTGGGTGCATGTTAAAGTCCTGAAAGTATTAAAGTGTAAATGAATGTCCTGATCATATTTCAGTAATCAAATAGATCTTTGTGTAAGACTGTTGACAGCTTTGGTTTTCCTTAATACAAACTTTAATTTTAAAGGGTAAAAAATACTCTGTTTTTTCATTTGTGATATGAAAAGTATTAGAAATTATCAGAAAATATTTTAAATTAACTGAATGACAAATTACGTGTATATATATATGTATACACATATATAATCTGTATATGTAGAAAGCAAACTGATACATGAAGTTACACACCAGTCCAGGCAGACATTTTATTACATTTTCTCATGCTTTCTGGTCTCCAGAACATAATTCATTTTTGTTTTCAGAAGTCCTGTTCCCTATGAAAATACTGCAAGCATAACAGCAGAGATGTGTCCCTGCACTCTTGAAGGGACATTTATGGGCTGTTTGCCTGATGCTCACACTCACCATGACCAGTTAAATCTACTGTGCACACCCTGGTGGGAACAAAGCTGGTGCAGAAAATGCAACATCAACTGCTTTTCTTCACCCTGCAAACCAAACTGGCAATGTGAGACCCTGTTTGACTCAGATCTATAGCTTTAGAGAAACGGTTTGAACTACAGTGAATACTGAAATTCTGCACTTCTTGATTTCAGCATCTTTGACTACTGGTATCATTCTGGTAACTATTTTTATTTTCATATGCACAGTATAACTTTATCCATGACTAAAAAGATCTTAAAAGTTTGTACAGATGTTGATGAAATTATTTCAGTAAACCTAATGGCAGAAAAACTATAGTAATGGTTTATTAAACCTGATATAGTCATCAAGCTTAGCATTATGGAATATCTATAAATAATGTCTGACGAGTTGATACTTGAGTAATAACCTTTTAGTAAAGGCTAAATCATTTATTAGGAGTTATTATAGACTGGCCAGATCAATAACACCTACTAATGTGCCTGTAACCATCCATAACAAATACTGCTGAAGTATATAATACATTTCTAATATCTAGTATTCAATTACTAACCTCTGTACATACCATTTATTTGAAGCCTTAATATAATGTTTTATTACTGTATTAGTGATTTACTTTGTCATGCTTATGCGGTTAATTTACTATATAAATCTTGCTTCTGCTCCTACAGCCAACATTATAGAGGAATCCTTTGAGAAGTAATGAAAAAGAAGTTAGCAAGAGAGGCAGTTGTTAGGTTGAGTCTCCTGTTTTCTTCCCTGAAATGTTTCATGTGTAATTTCTATCTTTGTCAACAGGCTCACATTTTAAAGAGATTTTGTAGGAAACTATCCTGAAAGTTAAGAACTGCCCTTCAGAAACAGATGAATGAAAGCAGTGTTGGCTCTTCATGGCCCTCGCACACTGGAGAAGCTGGAGTCCTGGTTTTGTGTCACTGCCAGTGTGAACTGCCACCAAGTCAGTAGTAAGCAACTGGCTGGTGGGTATTTCTGAGAAGAAAGTGACCTTTTGAGATTTGAGGAGACTTGGAAGTCTGCAAACACAGAAAGTTCCAAATCAAGTCCAACTGAT
Source organism: Daphoenositta chrysoptera (assembly GCA_013397915.1). Classification (NCBI taxonomy): domain Eukaryota; kingdom Metazoa; phylum Chordata; class Aves; order Passeriformes; genus Daphoenositta; species Daphoenositta chrysoptera. The sequence continues at coordinate 23,872 of VZRO01008214.1, forward strand.
TTTAAAAAAGTAAGGAAAACAGTATGGCAAGTTCAGATAGACTGGCATATCCTTAATGTATTTGCCAAAAATCTCAGCTGGGGCTCAGGAAAGGGGCTGCATAAATCAGAAATTTTGACTGTGACACTGAAGTCAAAATGTGCTTCTAGAAGCATTTTCAGCACCCATCTTGCTTCACATCTTTGGCTCTTCCTTTTGCTTCAACATCAGAGTCTGGTGCCTCTGCTGATATTTCATGGGGCAAAAAAATCAGTCCATGACAACAAAATAGTTCAAAATTGGATCACCTATGTCCTGCTTCCTTCTCCCCCTTTTCTGTTGCACAACTGAAGGTTACAAAGTTATCTCTGATATAAAATACTCTTACTCATCTTTCCTCTAAGCTCTTTTGGAACAAATTCATAACCTTTTGCACAAACAGAAGCAGGGGCTGCAGCTTCAGCCTCTTCATGCAGCCCTCTAACCTCAGAGTACTGAGTTGTTCTAGCCTTTTCTCTGTGACCCAGGGATTGTTTAAAATCTTTGCATAGCAGTAAAATGCCACTTCTGAAGAGTCTGTAACCCCTTTCTTAGGTACTTCTGTAGGAGATGAAGAAAAATGCAGTTTGAGCATGAAAACCTATGATTTTGGCTCAAATCCAAATATTCTAAGTAATTCCCAGTAGGGCTAGGGAGAAGCTGGGTAGAGAAATGAGAGAAAAATATAGCTGTAATTTGTAATTTAAAAATTAGGAGTCCAAAGGGGTAGTTGCAAAGGAATTTTATTATTGGAAAATCTCACTGTTTGGAGCTTTGGAAAATGTTGTCCACTACCTTATTTGTTTGATTTCTGCAAGTGGTTAAATACTATCCAGAGAAGATGACAAACATAAGTACAGTAGCAAATAATACTGATATGACAAATTATACATTTTTTAGAAACTGAAAAAAAATGAAACAAAGCGTTTTTTCAGTGTTGTGTAACTCTGACTTACCAAATTGTCAGTTTCCACATCTATTTCTTCCTGAAGACCAATAAAAGCCCAACTGATTTAAACTAGGTTATTAAACATTTGTATGTTTTTGGATTTGAATACATTAACATAATAGAATAATGGATTGTAAGTAGTTCATCAGTAAATAATCCACAATTATGGAGTTTGCAGACTGATTGAAAATAAATAGCAGCATATTGTATAATTAAGCCGTAATCAAATGTCTCTCTATATACAAATGATAAAGTGTCCCCTTGGGCCATGGCCATGTGCTGAGGGTTTTATTTAGTTCAATAGCAAAAGCCTTTCTGTGCCAAGTTTACACAAAAGAAAAGTTAGTGAATTGCTAGGAATAAAGTTGACTGATCTCTCCATACAGTGTAATAATTAGAGCCAGCATTACTCTGTGCACATTTTGGATACAGACTTTTGCAACAGCTAGCAAGATTAACCCTCACTGCTACTCAGCATTGCTTTCCCTGGCTAAAGAAATACTATATTTTGGTTTGCATACTAAGCCAGTAACATTTCAATGTAATTATGCTTCATATTCCATCAGTAATACAATTCAACTTCACTTTCAAGCAAAGAAAGTTGAATTTCCTACATTTTAAAGTCATCTAGAAAATGATGTGTTTGAGATTCTGAGCAGAACTTGGTGGGGGTCCTGAGTTCTGTCTGAGACTCTCAAGTGGTGGGTTTGGACATGCAAGAAGATACAGGAGTTTGTTGTTTCTGCTTACAAGGCTAGAAACTGGTATTTTAAAGCAAGAATCATTACTTTTCCAGTGTAGCCTTTCACTTTGAAAATCATGTGGTGGAAGGAAAGAGCTGATTACCTTTCTTCTGAAAGCTGATGTACATTTAAGAGTAAGAATATTTAGCAGAACACTTAAAAAGGTCAGAAAATCTTGAAATAGGGGAAAAGTATATTAGTAAGAAGAATATGCACCAGGAAATAGCTTCTTTCAAAAGAAGTCTAAATGCACGTAGATGAGTGTCACTGAAAGGGCTGTCTTTTGCAACCTCTCAATCACTGGTGCTAAAAACTCTACTATACCTGATGTTTAATTTGAAGAGGGATAAACAGGGATAAATTTGTTATCTTTGTTGGTGCAGGCAGCCCTACTGTTTTGTATTGGGTCTGTGTAACACCCTTTGCTTATCATTTTCCATGCTGTGTGCTCAGGTTCCAGTAACACCCCCCAGAAATCAATGCTGCTTTCTAACAACCTGAATTTTTAAACAGCCCATAGCTCTAGAAAAGTTAGTCCCGGGACTAATGCAGCTGCAGGTAGTTTTTCAGGATTGACTTACTGCGTAAATTACAACCTTCGAGTGGTTGTCTGGAATTAAGAACTCAAACAGTGTTGGATGGAGTTTGATAAAGCCTGGAGCAGTGCTGGGAGTCACAGTCCCTCTGGGGCTGTCAGCTCAGTGCCAAAGCCGGTATCTCCAGGAAAAAACGCTCAAGGCAAACTCCTATGGTCTTAAGCTGTGCTCTTAGAGCAGTGTTACACCAACAGCACTGCTTTACAGTCCCCCCTCTGCTCTGATACCCCTTTTAGTCATCACACCACAGTTCTGGAGTCTGGCTCAGTAAGGGAGAGAATGCACACTTGTTCTCCACGAGGGACTCTTTGTAAGGACAGCGGGGTTTCTTCTGTCTTTTGATTCAACACTTTGCTTTCTGCTATGAAAAACTCCTGTACCACAAAGCCCCATCGTTGTTTAATGCATGATGTTGAACCCTATGTTCCATATCTACTTCTTGAAAATTATTTATTTTCTTGTCTCTTAATAGCTTAATACCCATTGTTGGGATTTGAGATGGACTTCTGGACTAGAAGGAGCACCTTTTGTATCCTTACAGTTTTCATGGGAAGTTTCTGCTCCATATGAGGCAACTGATTTCACTGAAACAGTTCATTTACCAGAGTGAACCAGGCCTGTACCTATATTTTTCTTACAAAATGGTTATAAAAAATTAAACACAGTGAATGCTTCTGTTGAAGTTAAAGCTTTAAAGTAGGTAGCAACTCATCTTATGTGCTACCTTACTTGTTCAGCATTGTTCACAGCCACATGAATAATTTACTTGGAGGGAAGCCAGATGAGAGCCAGAAAATTAGAGCTAGACTACTCTGAGGTAAGGGAATATGTGGACTTTTTTTTTGCTTCTGCAGTTAATGTGCTCTCACTTGTCCCCTAATAAAAGTTCATGAGAGGCTGGAATATAAATACTACAGAGCAGCTGCTGTAACTTTAATCCACGTTCCATTAATGAAGACATTTTGCTCCTAGTGCTGGATCAGAATCTGACATATTGTTTTCTTGCATTCCATGCTCTACACCTGCAAGGTTTTTGGTTAAAAATATGTGATATGATTTGGATAAACTTTTTTCTAAAACTAATTTTGGAATAGTTATAGAATTGTGAAATAAGTATGGCTGTGGAAAAACAAACTACTGGATTGTGCTCTGACTGTAGGGGCTTTGCAGGCCGAGTATAAATATACTACCAGGCCTAAAAGAAACAAAGCATAACACACAGTACTATATGAGAGACAGGAAGGCACACAGTCCAAGAAGCAACAACTTAGTCAAGACCTTCTTTCACCTCCTTTAAATCTTGCGAATGCAAATCATTCCAACTGAACTATTTATTTCCCAAGGTGCTGAGCAAGATTTGGTCTTATTTGAATCAGCTCTTGTACCACCTATATCCTTCTCTTAACACAAATCTGAGAAATAAAAGAACCCCCCAGTCCTCTTAGTACTGGGAGAGGGAGTTCAGAAAGGGGGCAACAAGTTATCGTGGTTTAATTTGCAGAAAAAGCCAAAAAAAAAAAAAAAAAGTCCCTGATAAATGAGAAATAGTCCCATTATGTTATTATTCTGTTACCTAAGAAACTATCTTCAAAACAGAAGCCCTCATAAATACTCTGGAGATGCATCAGACACTTTTCCCTGCTGTATGACATTGTGTATATGGTTTGGCAGGAGTTCATCGTGTAGAAGATAAACTAGCACATAGTGCCAGGATTCTATTACTCTTGACCCTGACCTTTGGCTGCATGCTGTTTCCAGTTGCACTCCATCTTTAAAAAAAAAGACAGCATCCATTTTTTTACCCTTTCTTTTTTAACTTCTGTTTTTAAACTTCTTTACCATAATCTACCTTTTGTCTGATACATATTGGAAAAACAATTTTTTTCAAAGTTTTCTGATCTCTTTATTCTCTCTCTTTTTTTAACTTCTGTTTTTCGTTCCTTAAACCAGCAGTAGTGCTCCCGACAAAGCTGGCTCTCCCATTCAGACTTCTCTTTTTTTTCCTCTTCAAACAGTAACTACCTCAATAATGTAGAAGACTATAATGCATTCTAGCCACAGAGAAAATACATTCTTGGAAATGTTTTGTTTTTCTACACTTTATTTACTACTCTGTGAATCCAGTATATGAATTTATTGTTATTAACTAAATGAGTCAGTAGCAAAGTCGTGGGAAAGGAGGTGTTTTCATGGATACAGAATCAATATTCAGAGCTGTCAACTCTGTACAGAGGAGTGTAGAACTACATAGGGCATGTGAAATTTTTAATTATGTTCTCTTCCTACAAAATGATGATCTCTATCAAAAATCTAAAATAACTGCATAAGGTTGTGGTTATTTGCAAAGCACTTTGATACAGAGCTACAATATAAGTACTTGGTAAATTACAGCGATTAGAATAGGCCACAGGAAAGCAGAGGGATATTCTTGAAAGTTTATAAGGCTGCCTTCTGTGCTCCTAGTTCAGGCAAAATTCCCAGTGAAGTCACTGGGAATTCTGTTTGTATTAAGCAGGACAAAATTAGGTCTCTGTTTTCCCAGTAGGGATCAGGCTAACTGCCATGGATGAAAATGTTTTCAAATAGAAAGCAAAATAAACTTTTTTTTTTTAACTACCTCTGGCTGTCTGGAGTGGACTTTTAAAAAATTAAATCCTGGTATATCCAATGGATTTTCATTTTGTGAATGTTGCATGTTGAATCAGAGTATACGCATTTGTTTATGCAACTTTTTATAACAAAACAGTAAAAGAAATTACAGAAAAACTCCCAGAAATGGCTTTTTTTAGAGGATAAGTGAGACAGAATAAATGAAACTTCACATAAATGCTATACTTGTAAGAACAGCAAAAATTAGACCAAATGTATTATAACTTGACAAAAATCTCTGGTGCATTAAAGACAACAAAGATGTGTTGCAATACAGCTTTCCTAAATGTTTAGCTTACTTTAGAAAAAGAAAATGTTAACACTGTAATTATAAACTGTTAATACTGGTTTGTATTTGGGGGCCAGGACTGAAAATGATATAAACAAACTGTTGTTGCAGAAATTTCTTTTTAGTTAACTCTTTCATTCTACCTGTATTTACCAGAAAGTATGGTATGATAAAAAGGAAGAAGTTGAACACCTGAAGGCAATAAAGCCCAAGATCCCTGAGATTCACCTAAATTCCTAGTTTATATACTTGATGGTGGTTTGCACTGCAATGGAAATTCAAATTTGAATTTAATAGAAAGTTGAGGTTTCATAATCTGTGTTAACAGGGAATTTCCAGTGAAAACCAAGAAGTCATTATTGGATAAAGGTCCTGATTTTATTTAACATTGTCGAAAAATTACTTAGCAGAAATACTTACGTTTAAACTTCACAGTTAGAAAGTTTAATCCATAGGAACATTTTTAGGAATTCTAAAATTATAGTAGATAATGAAAAATATTAGACACATGACTTTTGAGTTACCTGTTCCCCTCAAACTCTTGCACCAAGGCTATTTGAACCGAGGGTAGCAAGGAAAGCAGTATCTAGGCCCATTTTTTGGAAGTCAATTGACATGGCCTGGCCACAATCACACCAATAAATTCCTTTACACTACAGAACAGGGTAGCTGCATCCAAACCTCCCCCTGGGAATGGTCCTTGGCATGTGCTAGTTCCCAGACAGACAGTGCAATTTGACATGAGCCAAAAGGGCACCAGGGAATAGATTAACAATTTAACCATACAGATAACAGCTCTTGGGCTGCTGCCCTGGTCCTGTCCACTTCACTAATACAATTATGGTCAAAGATTCTGGGTCCAAGATGTTTTACATACCTATTTTCAAAATGGAAAACCTCAGAATCACTATGTTGTGCGGGTGTGTAACAGACATTAGAGGAAATAATGTTCCTATATTTCATTACGCAGTTAGAGATACCCAAAAAAACTCCAATTCCAAGTAACCTAGAATTTTACGAAGAATTTGCTCTCCCAGATCCTCTGTTCTCTCTTCTTCTCCAAGAAGTCTGATAAAATCTGGTCCCCAAGCCAAAAAGTCAAGGAATTTTAGCCAAGGCTTTAAGCAGACATCCTAAAGTGTACCCAGTTCACATGGAAGCAAACTGAAGGACTATCTAGCCTGAGCTCCTCAGGATTGTGGGGTTTACCTAGATGACTCCATTTCTATCAGTGTTTGGATTAACACTGTGACTGAACAGTAAAGTGCAAGGAAAAGCTGACAAAGGCAGTAAGTTTTCATCTGAAAGAAGACATATCTACCTATTCACACTGATTAATACATTGCCATGTAGAAGGAAGTTTCCAAAAACTCAGTATTTTTTCTTTCTTTGTAGTTTAAAGCAACTTTTTCCTGCTGCTGCTATCACTTGATTTTCCCTAGTTAAGTTTCAAGGCTGGTTAAGTAAATTTTAGTCTATGCTGTTCAAAAAGTCTTTACTGCTCTTTTTTACCTTTTCCCCAATTATGCGGTCATGTCCTCTTCCTTGGTCTTGGCAGTACACAGTTGCTTGGCTTAAGGAGCTCATCCAACAGTCTGTGTAGTCCCATGAGTAACTGCACATGCAGAAAAGCTAGAAAACATGACCATTTCTGAAAAATTGACAGCACTGGACATGCATAATCCAGAAAAAAAAAAAAAAATTGAGAAGGAAACCTACTAACTGTATTCAAACCTAATACACGGTTCTGCAGAGAAGAAAGGAATCTGTTCTCTGTGCCAGAAGGGGATAGAACAAAAAATAATGGGCTTACATTGCTGCAAAGGTAATTAAACACTAGGAAAAACATTCCAGCAGTACAGATAGTGAAGGACTGGAACACGTTGCTTAAGGAGAGTGTGGAATTACCATCATTACAAGTCTTTAAAACAGCTGTTTTTCCAACAGCTGTCCACAATGTCCTTAGCAGAGCCAGTTCTGCCTTGGGGCAATGCAAAGTACCACATGACCTCTCAAAATCCTGTTTCAGTTCCATTTTCTGTGACTGCATGATTGGATTCAACAAGTTGTTAATCCATGCCCTGTCACATTATCTGATAAGTAGAAGTAAAGGAAAGAGTCACCATCCAAAAGAAATATCAGCTTGTTTTCTATGTAACCTAAGCCTGATTTGCCCAATTTCATCACGCAGGGCCTGAGTGGGAGAAGAGAGACTGAGTTAGAGGATGCAGGACTGAGTTGTGCCTGTGACCGGAACAGTTCTCGTTCTGGGAACTACAGAGTGTTCTTGTGCTTCATTTCCCTTCTTCCTAATGAGTATAATTCTTTCATAGAACTAATGACTGTGATTCTCCAGATGGAAACCTTTGCAAAAGTATTACGTCACTACTGTTCTCTCCTATTGACAGACTTCTGTCCTAAAGCCATCAGTGAAGATGATATCTAATATCTTCAGTTAGGCATATGGTGTCTTCCTCTAGAGGCTTTCTAAAGTACTTATCAAAGAACTGTTTCCTCTGGCAAGTTAGGAAACTTGTTATTTCAGGAGCAGTTTTTCCCTAATCTTCAATAGCAGTAGTAAATTAAAGATGCCAGGGGCCGCTCTCTGGACTGCAAGCCAAAAGTCAAGGCCAGGCTTCCTACACACTATTAAATTACTTGACTGGGCAAAACACCTTTTGGAAGAGTTTCTGCTAAATCCTGAGGTGTAGTAGTAATTGTTCTGAAATGTGGTGATTTGCCTTGTTGAAAAATCAAAGAAGAAAATTAATGGCGTAGCTGCTGAAATTTCAGTGGCTGGCAGTATTCACTAGTTGAATTTAAGTTACTAGTGTGGAGGGCACATAATGGCTAAGAATTCGGTGAAAGCTGCAGAGCTAAAGTTAGTTTGAATTCCACCATGAAGTGTATTAAGTATATAGAGAATCAGAGAACATTTTAATATAGAATCATAGAATCACAGAATGGTTTAGGTTGGAAGGGACCTTAAAGATCATCTAGTGCCAATCCCCTGTCATGGGCAGGGACACCTTCCACTAGACCAGGTTACTCAGAGCCTTATCCAGCCCGGCCTTGAACAATTGCAGGGATAGGGAGTCCATAATCATCCTGTGCATCCTGTTTCACTGCCCCACCACCCTTCTGGTAAAGAGCTTCTTCCCAATATCCAATCTCAACCTACTGTCTTCCAGCTCAAGGCCATTCCTCCTTATTCTATCACTTCATACCCTAGAAAAAAGTCCTTCTCCAGCTATCCTGTAGCCCCTTCAGGTACTGGAAGGTGATGTAAGGTTTACAGAAGCCTTCTCTTCTCCTGGCTGAACGGTCCCAACTCTCATCCTGTCTTCACAGGAGAGGTACTTCAGACCTGTGATCAATTTAGTGATCTCCTCTGGACTCATTCCAACAGGTCCACGTCTTTCTTGTGTTTGGAGCCCCAGAGCCAGACACACTAATTCAGATGGAGTTCAGATACGAGAAATACCTTTTCCTTCACTCCTGTTCCTATGGCTTCATGTGTTTGGACAATATTCACTGGTTTGGTAAGCTGAAGATACTCTATAGCTTTCAAGAGGAGACTCATCAGCCTGGAGAAGTGTACACCCCATTGATAAGGGATGGGGTTTTGCAGGAGGCAGTTGAGTACATGGGGAGGAAGGTTCTAAGAAGACTGATAAATTCCTGCAGATGCAGCTGTAAAGATAATCTTGCTTCAGTTATAAAAATCCTGTTAAAATTGCACAAGCACCTGAAATTTTCCTTTTCTCAGATAGATTATCTGTGCCATGGTGAATTCCAGGGGCATAATCCCCAAGTTTATCTGAGAAACGTACTTTCAAAACCTTCTTCAGTGCATCAGCAGGGCGTGCAAATAAAAGAATTCACATAAAATCAGACAGACCTTCAGGAGATACCTGCTCCTCAGGTAAACACTGCAAAGTCTCACACTTGTTAGGGGATGAGTCAAAAGAAAACTATCTAGGAGACTGATACAGCAAGAGTAATTAAATGTAAAACTATTCCAAGAACTCAATTTAATATTTAGGGGTATTATTTAGTAAATTTAAGATACTAGAAAAGCATTTACTTATCAAATGTTTTTTGGCACAGAAACAAAGTGAAGGATATCTGAGGGCTCAGTTATGGTGGAAAGAGAATTTAAGGACAATAGGAAAAAGCAAAGCAAGTTGGACTATTTGTATTTGGCTAGAGAAGGAGCTAAGGCAACAAGATATAAAGGCAGCAAGAGGTACCAGGTTGAGAACTGGGTGTTATGATTGTGTAGGCAATGTTCCCAGGACAGTTGTGAGAGAGAGAAGGCCCCTGGAGAGCAATCACAAGGAATTACCCATTTATAGAGACAATTTTGTTTTAGAGAAGACTGCATGGTAGCAATGATTGATACACATTTTATTTATTTACAAGTGCCATGGTTACCCAGACAAGTTTTGGTCTCTCTGTTCTGGGCACTAAGGGTATATGAGGCTGCCCACACCCCAAGAAGCAAATAGACCATTCAAATGGGGTAGAAAGTTTAGATTCAGCTGGAAAAGTGATCTCAGCATGACAGGAAGCATCCCAAAACCACAGAGGTTCATCAACCTGAGCTTGCCTTAGCCTCAGGACAGCGCAATGTCTCAAACTCAAATATATACTTTCTTAGCCATAAGAACACAAGATGCTGGAAACATTTTGGTCTTTAAAAAAAGAACATGGCCACCTCAGGTGGCTGGAAATTCATTACTGGTGCTCTGAGCTAAGTACTGCCTCCTGCAAGGCTGTGCCGTGAAGATCCCAAGAAGAATCAAACAGCCACTTCCAGAGAAAGCTTGTCCTGTGTATCCATCAGTCAGCAGACCTATGAAATGTCTCCCCAAAGGATAACAGATGCAAAAACTTACATGGGCTCAAGGGGAGACTGGACATGAACACAGAAAAGAAATAGACTGAGGATCAGTGACTCAATAAATCATGTCAAATGCAGGAAATTCACTGAAAACAGTTGGAATCTGAGGGAGTATTTGGGGTTGCTTTTGCACCTCTTTAGGTGTTCCCTTAGCCAGTGTTGCAGATGGTGTAACTGTTCTTATGATTTTGTGAGCTGGAGCAGCAGCTGAGGAACATCCTGATTCATAGATGGATTATGTCCAAGGTGCACGTCTTGGTCTTGTGTAACAGGGACCACATGGCACCACATGAAGCAAGAGTACAGCATGTCAGTCTCCTTCTTTCCTTCTTCTTTCACCCCTCCTCCTCAGCAATACTGTGGAAGCAGCTGTTTATGTTACTCCTTCTTGGGCCAAAGAATGAATGATGTCTGCATTAGTTTGAAGGAATCCCTCTTTGAAGGAATTTCTCTTTGAACTGCTTTTTGAGTTCTTACATAAAGGTCATTCATCCTTGCACAGAAAGCAGAAGAACCAAAGTTTATGGTTGTATATGAGAGTATTACGTTAAAGCAGAGATTGATATTTACTACTTGTTTTGAGTGTCAAGAAATAAAGCTGGAGCTCTGGAAACTAGTCTCATAGGTATTGGTTAAATGGAAACATAAAGGAGTCGTATTGAACTAATTCATCATGTGCACTTCTTTTTACTACTATTTCCTAAAATTTTCAAGTTTATTCCTATGTTGAGAAGAAGGAATAAACCAGCATACTGTCATGGAAAAAAATGACACTGTTGCTGAAGGAATAGTTAGTGATAAGAAGATCATTTGGTAGAAGCAAACACCAACACATGGAACTGCCACTTCGGACAAACACCAGCTGTTCTGCATAGACTTCAGCCAAGTACCAAGGGGAACTCTTCCCTTTCTTGTCCAAGAAGCTTTTTCTTTTCAAATAATCTAAAATACAACCATTTTTGCATATTTTTCATGGGCATATATAAATTTATATAGATGCAAATACATATATTTATATTTACATTCCGACATACACACACACAGGCACAGACATACACATATTTTTACAGCTATCCATCTAGGAATAACTACTGTATATATTAAGCTTACTGAGGTATGTGTTAAGTAGGTAGAAATTATTCATTTTTATAATACACTAAAATCCAGAATGCGAGGAGGCAAAAATATAGTTTAGAATCAGCAGAGGTTTGAAAAAAAAGTGGGTTAGACAAAGAGTGCTACAGACGAAGTCAAGCACACCAGAGCCTACCTAATTTATCAGGTTTCCATCGAGATTTGAGAAGATTCTGTAGCATCAACTTCTTCATTTGTTTTTTCTTTTGATTTTTTTTGGTTTCCTTCACAGCATGACTGGTCATTTTCAGAATATCACTAGCCTATTAGGCAGAACTGCTCTTGTGTATATGCGTAAAGATTTAGGTACTTCTTATGGAGATAATTCAGAGCATTATTAAAGTTTTAAACCTAGCAAGCCATGTTAAGTCTCAAGTTTGATCTTATCTTGGCTTCCCTTTGTCTGGGCATGAATTTGTGTTCTCTTACATGTATACATTCTATTTATACAGCTTTTAAAATTTGTTCATGCTAGATGTTTGGATAACACTGCATATCCTTGAAAGATATAATCAAATCACATAGAGGCATCTTTTTTAAAGGATTTTGCTGTTAATGGAAATCCAGAAAGAAATATATATTCTTACAATCTTCTAAATGCAGTCAGGCAAACAGGTTCAATAGAACTCATGTTCTGCTTCCAATTCAACTTGAATCAAGCTATAATCAGTAGATCACAAAGGTTTTATATATGTATGTATAAAATGCACAAGTCAGTTTAAACACAGAACATATTTTTAAAATTAAGTCTTAATTTCCAGTTCCATATTTACTAAAATAAATAAAGTCTACAGTACGAATATATAAGTACAGCCTGAAATCATGGAAATAAGTTTGACTTAAATGAAAGCTCAAGTTCACATATTTTCCAGGTTATACCTGGAAAATATCACCTTTTATTGCAACTTATCTGTAAGGGCTGGTTTATAAGAATTAATGCAAATAATAAGAGTGAAAGTAAGATTAAATCACCAAGATTTCGCTCCACGTGAAAATGTTCAGATTTTTCACATCCATGTACTATTATTGTCCATGAGCCTGGAAACAAACCCTGATATAAACACAGAATCCAAACCACAGAACATGACTTGTTTAAAAAGTTAAATTCTGTGAAGTAAGGCAGGAAACGAGATTTATCCTTCTGGGATTTTTTTGGCATGAGCCAGGAACTAGGCATGCTCAGTGCATGTCATATCCTTCATCTATCACTGCTCTCTGAAGTAAATCAATTTTTTTTTTTTTTAACTCAAACCAAGGGAAGGCAACACAGCCACCATCTGAAATGTGTAGAAATCCTTCTGTTTGACATAGCATTAAACAGAAGAAGGCAAATTACAGTGTGTTGCCTTAAGGATTATTGTTGCACATTTTGTGCCTTCTGGCTGTGGCAGTATTTGTTCCTCCATGTGAAATTAGCTGGGCCCAAGCCATTTTGCAACACTGTAAAAATAAATTGCTGCACTTGGTAAGTGAATGCTAAACTTGTACTCTAAACTAACTGCAAATTGTTTTTAGTGTCTTCAGGATAAATTGACAATCTCTGATAGGAGCCTATGCAGGTCAGCTTTCTCTCTTTGAAGCGAAGTTTAGGTTGTAGCTCAGGAACCAGAGAAGACACTCCTGCTTATGAGAAGGAATATTTCCAACACAGGCCAAAGCTTTCAGATTAGACAATGTCAAGTAAAAAAATCCGGGATCATGCTAACACTTCTATTACATCACGTTACGCTTGTAGGACAATAGTATTTCAACATCAAGATTACCTGAAGTGCTTGCTTAGGAGATTGGAGAGGAGGGAAGTCCTATAATACGGGAAGATATCAGGAAAAGGATCTTCGGCCAGCTTAATGTGTGGTCAGCAGTTCTTGCTTCTGCAATCATCCTTGGTGCCAGCCTCTCAGGACTTCTCAACCCAAACTGAATGCTGTATCTTCCTTCAAACACCTGCAGGACTGTAGCAAGAAGGAAATGAGGGTGTAAAACCAACTTTATTTGGGTGAAATTTTGGAATTAGGTCCTTTATATGCACAGCCTGTTTGGCATGCACTACATCTGGAATTCAGTGGCCTTTTTCTCATGCAGACTTGTAAATCTGGGAGTCGGTCAGTCAGTCAGTCAACTAGCCTTATGGAAAGTCCCACTTCATAAACTCAGCATGTCTCTGGGGGAACATGGCATTTGGCTAAAATAACACGTGATTTATTTTTATGGAAAAACTGAAACAATGTATTGCTTATTACCCACCTCAGGATGCCTGCACAGAGACAGTTCAGCTGACCCGCAATGCCAGGCAGGCTGCTGGAAGGGAAGTTCAGAGCTGGAGGAGTCAGTGCCAGCATTCCCCATGTTGTGCCTCCATCTCAATACTCCTGCAGGACCTGGCTGGGGCCAGAAATGCAGCAAATGGTTCCTCACGTGTTTGTGGAACAGCCTGGTCAAATCCCCACGTACACCTGGCAATCTTTCCCCGGTTCCGGCACATGGGGGGAAACAGTGCTACTCCACTTCTATTTTTAAGGGAAGCTTCCTGGAAATATTGCGAGGAAGAAAAAGAAGACCGGAAACATTTCTGTCTATTTATTACTAAGGAATCAATAAAATAATGTCAAATGCTAGATTTGAGAATGATTCAAGAAAAGAGAGGAAAAAGAAGGTGGTGGTTTGGATATTTCTCTTCAGCTCCAGTTTTGCAGATGGGTTCCTCTTTTCTCAGTGTTTTTTCTAACTAGTGGGAGCAGTGAGAAATTTTTACCTTCTGTAAAAAGAACAGAGAAATTGAAAGATTTCCAACACGTGCTTATTACAAGGCAATGCAGCCTTACTAGTGGTCTCAAGTGGTCTGAGGGGGTGAGACAGTAGTTTAGAAACTCAGCCCGTGTAGTCCCTGGTCCCTCTCTTCCAAGACTGCAGCCACAGATGCTTGCTCCAGCAGAGGCTTTTGTGATAATGGACACCTCCTCTGGGACCTGGATTAAGCCCAAGATTAAGTCACTATAGCAACAAGTTTTACGGAGTCGTTGCCAGTAAATATTATGGTAATTGGTTACTGAAATCTAGGGTAAGTCATTATTCATGGTCTCAGTATCAAATATAATGAAGAAACATATTTAATGGTGACTTTTCTAGACCAGTCCTTGCAAGTTCCTTCAGGCAGCTGACAACATTTTAAAGCACATAATTAAATACGAACAACAGAAATCTGTAATATAATGGAAATGCACAATATGACTGAAAGTTATAATGGCACTCCAAGATATTTTTGGGGGATTTAAAGTAAAAACCTTGCCAAGAAAAAGGACAGGAGATATCCTGGAGGTTTAAAATAGATTTTCCTAAGAAGACAGAGATAATAATAAGATAAATCAATTATGTAAGCTTTATGAGCTTGTCCACTGAATCATTACCACATATTGCCTTACTCTCTGCCTCACCAGTTTTGCTTAGAACTCGCACATTAAAGGCTCAGAGAGACAAGCTGCAACACTTGAGGCAGTTTAATAAATCTTTTCACCCTTTTCACCATTCCTTCTTTTTAATTTATTTGTCCTTCTTCGTTTTCTTGTCTTTCTCTCCTGACACACAGCATCTTTCACTTTAAGATTACTCCTATTGCAAGTACCAATAAACTGGTGCATGATCAGCTGCAGCTTCTAGAGAATAGCTTTCAATTATGGTGACCATGAAGAAACTTTTAGAATTACTCTGGTACAACTGGAATTGCTGTTCTCGCTAAGTTTCCACATCCACCAACACTCCCAAATCCTTCTCCTCGGGGCTGCTCTCAATCCCTTCTCTGCCCAGACTGTACTTGTGCTTGGGATTACCCCAAGTCTGCTGCTGGACCTCGCACTTGGCTTTGTTGAACTTCATGAGGTTCGCACAGACACGCCTCTCAAGCCTGTCTGGATGACATCCCTTCCCTCCAGTGTCAGCAAACTGGCTGAGGCTGCACTCAATCCCACAATGTTGCCCACAAAGATGTGAAACAGACCCAATCCCGATATAAACCAATATAAACCCCTGGGGATCATAATTTGTTGCTAGTTTCCACTTGGAAATTGAGATGTTAACCATCCAGCCAATTCCTTTTCCCCAAGTGGTCCATTTGTCAAATCCATGTCTCCAGTTTAGAGACAAGGATGTCATGCAAGACAATGTCAAATGCTTTTCATAAGTCCAGGTGGATGATATCAGTTACTTTTCCTTTATTCACCAAGACTGTAGCCCTGTCATAGAAGGCCACTAAATTTTTCAGGCATGATTTGCCCTTAGTGAAGCCCTGCTGGCTGTCACCAATCACCTCCTTATTTCCCATGTGTCTTAGCATAATTTCCAGGAGGATCTGCCCCATGATCTTGCCAGCCACTGAGGTGAGACTGACTGGCCTGTTGTTTCCCAAGTCTTTTTTTCTTTATAAAAAAGTGGGGTATGTTTCCTCTTTTCCAGTCAGTGGGAACTTCTTCAAATTGCCACATCTCAAACAGGTTGGATAGTGCCTGGATCACATCATCTGCCAGTTCCTTCAGGACCCATGGTTGCATTTGATCAGGTCCCATGGACTTTTGCACCTTCATGTTCCTTAGATAGTCTTGAGTATGGTCATCTTCTATGGTGAGACAATGGGGATTCTATTCTTCATTCTCCCAAAATCCACCTTATTTGACTCCTGAAAGGAGAAGAATTTATTGTTCTACTGTGGAAAGTCCTTTAGCCCAGCTGGGTAAACAGAATGCCCCTCATATCTCTTCCTGCTCATCAACAAGAGCTTTTCTGTTTTGGTGGGTTTGGGCAATGAGATTTGATTTTCTAATAGAAAATTTGAGGGTTAAAAACAACTTTGAGGTGTTTTCAAATTGTCAACTCTGCTCCCTTTATATTGAAAGTTCTCCTGCAGTGCTGACACAGATATGTCAAAGGTGGAAATGAAAAACAGGGTTCTTCTGTACCAAGTAAAAGGAGTTGATGATGACTATGGCCTTGTGCATCAGAGACAAGCTGCAAGAAATCCTGCCAAGTAAAGAACTGATTAACCTGCCTCGTGGGAAACTTTGTTCTTCTAGTAGCTGAGGTTACCTTCATCTCTGCAGTATGAATATATATGACAGAGTGTACATGCTGTGAAAAAACTTATTCCTGAACAGAAACAGAGCCACAGGTCAGAAAACAGAAAAGAAAGTTAGAAACAACTCTCCTTTTATTTCCCCCTCCCCATTTGAATATTCTGTGTCTGAAAAAAAATTCTTTATCCTTTTTGATTTATGAGCTCCACTTCATAAAAGAAATTATGTCTGTATAAAGGAAGTTTTTTTCCTTTCTGGGTTAAAACTGTTGGTCAGAGAATGTATATTTGCATATATTATTTTAAAAGAACTTCCTTGCAAACAACAGTGTCTGGTGATGATGTAATCACAGTTCAAGTCATATTTGGAGTGGATATTTTTGTAAGACTTATAATCTGGTCTTGTTTCCATCAACAGGGATTGATTTTGACTAGCATACAATTGTTTTTTATTTCAGTGATTGTTGAATTAATGAGTACTTTACCTTCAACCTAAACGTCTCTTCCCTTTTTTAAATTTTCCTTTAGTTTTATAGCACTAAAATTTGAAGTCACATACTGGCTTAGGCATAAAAATCAGGGTATCTGTTGTGCACTTTGATAGTACACTGAAGATTGATAGTACATTGAAGACCACTTTCTACTTCTGTGTGTCAAGACCTACTCTTGTCCAAAAACTGTGGCATGAGAGCTTGGCCTACAGAGCTTTCTCAAACACAGCATCTCTTGCTAGGCTTCCAAGCATAGGACAGAGCTGGAAAGAACAGAAATTTAGAGCCTGCAGAAGTCCAAGCTGAAGTACTACCAGTGCAGGATACTCCTTAATCTGTTGTCCGGTTACCCAGAGAATGGCCTCTAAAGACAAAAAATCTTGGACAGCACCTGCACTGCATTTTGAGGCAGCATGACATAGCACAAGAACTATGTGAGCTTAACCTGCTTCTTGTCTTGGCAGAACTGCAGCAACTCCATGGTTGTTCCTAAACCAGCACGTGAGCAGGCAGCAGAGCCGGGACAGACGCAGGTGTGGGACAGGGAGCCCAGGCAGGGCTGCAGGAGCAGGAGGGAAAAGGGAAAAGCCATCATCCTGCAGCCAGGGTGGACCTTCATCCTGCTGCCTGCAGCCCCACTCCACGGATGTGATGAAGGTATGAGTTACTGGGGGTGGAGCTGTGGTTACAGCTTACACCACAGCTCAGTCAGTGCATCATACTGGTTGAGTGGCAGCAACTTGATCGTGTGTCTAGGCTGTAACTGGTGTGGCTGTGTCTACTGTGGTGCTATCTGATCTGGTAAGGGACATGACAAATATATGGATTTATTTAATTTCTTCATTCACATTTATGATAATTTAAAAAGATGCCTTTCCAAGGCATCTAGCCTCCCCCCCCCCCCA
>VZRO01008214.1:41615-64921 GCA_013397915.1 Daphoenositta chrysoptera
CTCGCCCCCCCCCCCCCCCAACATTGTTAATAATTCTATAAAATAAAAGCACCATTAAAGTAATCATTTCCACATGCACTGAGTCAGCCAGCTGCCTTCTGAAACTCCTTTCCACTCCTTTATCATTGTGGGAAGGCTACAATCATCCCTCTCCAAAATCTCTATCAGAAAAATTTCTGGACAGAGTCATGCTACATAGCAAGGCTGTAAAACGTCTTCGTGGAAGGCACAAATCTTTTCCAGAGCACAAACAGATAGCATGAATTTATGTCATTTTCAACCTGTAATCTAGAACTGTCTTTGAGCTGGGTGCCAAAAAAAAAGTTACCATTAGCACCATTGTCAGTCTTTCTCACTTAATAGCTATTTCTACCAGGAGTTTTACTCCAGGCAAGAGTGGATCAGTTTCCCAAAGTTCCCTCACCCCACTACCAATGGACAGTTTGCACTGAGGACTGCTCTGCTCACCACTGGCATGATATAACAAAATTCTTTGCTAAAGTTCTCAGGGTGAGGACCCCTTGATTCTACCAGTTTTTCGTTGCAGTGTCCCCAGTACCACTGATGTTTTTGCAAAGGTCTCATATGAGCCCTGTCTTCTGCAAATTTTGGTCAAATTGCAGCAGATAATGCAATAGAGACGATAAATTTAAATTGAGCAGTTCTGGGTTTCTGTCCCTTTATATAGTCCTGAAGCAGTGCCATCCTTGAAGTCAAACTGTACTGGGGTACCAGAGGGTTGGTAGAGGCCATTCTAACAGAAAGTATTATGTATTACTCATGAATTGAAAGCTGATAATAGCAATTATATCTGTCTATAAACATATATGAATGGAAAAACTAACCATAAACAATAATATTGAGATTAAAAAAATAGGTTAAAATTGGCAAAGAATTTGGGCTGATTGTTTCTGAACATCAGAAGAGTTAGTGGATAGTCTCTCAGGAACCATAGTGGGAGCAAAATACTCCGTAATTTTAGATGACAAGCCTAGAAAAATCTGTGCAATAGGAGTGACCTGGCTATGATCCCCCAAACCAGACCTTACTACAGGCTTATTAAAGAGACAAAATACTAAAATATGAAGTTGGGTTAAAATATATTTATGTGTGAAATGTATCCATGTTAGTACTTACCATTATTCTTTATAATATCATATTGTATGATGGTTCTAAATGCAATAACCACTTGTACCTATGACGAGATCTGCATTCACTGAAGAGTTTCCAGTTGAAGCTCCTCAGACTGCCCTTGTCTTGGCAGATCCCCAGGAGCTCAGGAGTGCTCTTCTGAGATTCCTCCATCCAGCTGCAAGTCACTCTCTGAAGAGCAACAAAAGATGTGCAGATTGCACGTGTTTACTGAATGAAGATGCACCATAGCAGTAATTAATCAAAAGGTACACAAATGGCTTATTAGGTTTGCTAAGAGAATGTGAAAGTGAAGTGGATCCTGATTTGGTTCAAAGAGGAAGAGCAGGTTTTCTATGGAGGTTTTTCCCCATCTCATTTACTCTGCTCCGATTTTGTGAGCATTGAAATGTCTTTCAGTAAGCCATGATCTCACTGAAGTTGCATCAGTCCTGCCATGTTTGGGACTAGCAGAGTAGCAAGACAGAGAAATGTTGTGCCAAAAGAAAAAAAAAAATTGTAATTTACTAAATAGGAAATTATCTTTCCTCCTGAAAACCACAGTGCTAAAAAAGGAAAATGTTTCTTTTTCTAATAGCTTTGTGATTATGATATATAGAGGTAATAAAATCCCAACATGCAGAGAAAAATCTTTCTTTTTTAGAAAGCGGCAAATTGTTGTAACCCAAAGTAATTCAAAAAACACAAGCATTTCCTTCAATTTTTCTCCACAGCAGGGAAGAGAGTTCCTAGGGAGGGGTTTCAAGGGCCAGCTGAGCTTTGGAGAAGGTCTATAGTAAACTGTCCCTACATTACACATTTCTCGAGCTCTTATACTACTGGATTGCAGAATAAATAATTCTGCCATGTAGCCATCAAGCCTGAAGGAACAAGCATAAAAAGGAATCACTTTTAAGTGATTCTCTCCTCTATGTTTCCTCAAATATGGTTCTCACCCGTGCCAAGAAAGAATAAAATTTAGCTTTTCAAATTTAAAGACAGACATATGCAGAGGGACAGTAGGGAATTAGGTTTATATGTATTAGTGTTTTTCTATTTCATGCAAGAAAAACATTTAACAATGAAAAGAAACACATAATATTTCTCCCACCTCCCCAGTTTTTCTTTGGTTCTAGTTACTTCATAGTTCAGCTTGGGAATGGCTTTCCCCCATTATTTCCTTCCTGCAAGCAGGACCCTATAGGACTGATCCCTTCATTTTTCCAAGTTTTGAATTACCTTTACTAACTATCAAATACTAATTTATCTCAAATTGAAGTTCCCTGATCAACCATTGCTATTCTTCTCTCATCTCCACTAGAACTGCACCCACAGATGCATAATATACATTACAAAGTTTTCACACAACAACACTGCTCTTCGAAACATTCACTTCCATATTTGGCCTTCCTTTATGATTGTGTGTGAGTTACACAGAAGTACATGTAACTGAATACCCTATCTCCTCAATCTGCTCCCTCATTTCCCCATAGCACTTTACTTTTACATTCCCCGGGAGATAAAAATTATGTGTTTGACAGGAGTCTTAACAAAAAAGGTTGCTTTTGTCACTAAATTATGTGATGTCCTCTTTTTCTTTCTTTCTCCTTTCCCATCCAGGGGGAAACCCTTGATGCCTAATCTCGTGCTAATGCAGCAGCTCCAAGTTTGCTGGTTTGCACACAGATGGTCACACAAGTGCCAAGTGCATTGTTGAATGTTACACTGTGCAGTCAGTTTACTGTCAACACTTTAGATGCCACATTTGGCACCCATAGGGTCTTGAGGGAGTCAACATGTTGTTGCTAAGCTTTTATGCCCTAAATATTTTGGAGTTTATTTGAGGAACTCTGTGATTTCCTTATTCTTCTCTATGTGTTCAAGATAGGGGCTACTCAGTTCAAGGGCAAGAGGCAGTCATTAAAAAAAAAACAAAAAACTCTGGATAATGGGGAAAAAAGATGATCATAAGAAGAGTTAAGGGCTGGAAGAAGTTGACCAGAGAGGCAATGGAATCTCCAACTCTGGGGACTTCCAAAGTCTAATAGGATAAGACTTTTAGAAATGTGATCTTAGAAGTTAGCATGTTTTTGAGCAGGAAGTTGAAATCTTGGCCTGTAGAGGTCCCTTCCACCCTATTTTTTTCTATGATTCTATGATGGAGCTTCTTTAGCTGCTGCAAGCATGTTTTTTGGGAAGAGGACAGGGTTCTTGAGTTTTCTTTCTTGTCATCTCAGAGCTTGGGTTTACAAACCTTCCAGGCATGCTGCAATGACCATTTCTTCTCACAGACTTGTAATGACCTCAGTGATTAGACAGAGGTGCTGTAGTTTGAAGGATTTAGATGAAAGTTTATGACATCGTCAGGCAGCACTTCTAAGAGAGGATATTCAAAACCACTCAGGATTGGCCTAAATAGTTCCACTGACATCACTGGGTATTTCACCATGGATGTGAATGGTGGCAGTGTCAGGGCAAAGCCTGGTGCTTTAGAAAATACTGTATTTTGGGAAAGTCTATGGATTGGAAACCCCACATTGGAAACTTAATGAATCAAACTATCATAATTAACATTGTGGATTTCCTAGCTAGGCATGTTAAATTTTAGGAAGTGCCTCTAACTTCTGACAGCCACCAAAAAAAGAAAAATCAAAATAATAAATAATTCTCCATTAACCACGCCAAAAGAAGATGAAAGGGGCACAAAAAATATTAGAGCTACAAAGGAAAAAAAAAAAAGAAAAGGACCTACAAAAAGAATTTTATACTATTGATAAAAATACAGAATAATTTGAATAATTTTTCAAAATGACATCTGTTTTACTAATGAATCACTAAAATATTTTTCATTCAGTCAAACAATATTTTAGAAATTGTGGTACATAGAAAGGATATCCCTTGCTGTGCAGAGAAACATAATATGTGCTCCATGGAGTAGGAAACTTTAATGATATATGCAGTTTTGTTATTAAAAGTGAGTTATATATTTTGCTGTACAGTGGAAAATTGTGACCCAGTATAACATATCTTCACGTTGTTTATAAGTTGAGGAAAATCAACATTCTAGGTTCTCAGTTCGCACAGTAGGAATTACATTTATTTTGGCCAAATGTAATTTATATAACTGCAAGGAACAATAAAACATGAACTTTATAATGTTTTCTTACCTAAAAATAATATAGAGCTTGTAAAAGTGAAGAGATTATTATTGTAAAGAAAAAGACACTAACTTGAAAGCTGAAACTCATTTTACAGCTATGTAAAACTTACCCCAGCTCAAGTATTAAGGCACCTGTATCCTCATTTTCATTTAAACACAGTGATCTCTGAAAGCAACCTTTGTTTTCTCAGTAGCAGCAATCATTGCTGAAGGAAAAAGCTTAGTTTACCCAATGTATCTTTTCTTATTTATCAATAAGTTGGATTTGCTGGAGTCCTAAGAAACCCAGCAGAGATTTTTACCCTCCAGGCTCCTTTCCTATCCTATCCTACCCTCCCCTACCCTACCCTATCCTATCCTATCCTTTCCCATTTTATCCCATCCCATCCCATCCTATCCCATCCTATCCTATCCTTTCCCATTTTATCCCATCCCATCCCATCCTATCCCATCCTATCCTATCCTTTCCCATTTTATCCCATCCCATCCCATCCTATCCCATCCTATCCTATCCTTTCCCATTTTATCCCATCCCATCCCATCTCCCATCCCATCCTTTCTTAATGGCTTTGTCTATACTAATACTTTAAACAGTATCAAAGCACAGATTAAGTCAGTGGAGCTGGATCTTGTTTGAAGAGCCCAAGCAAACAAACTCGCTCCTGAGTGACTCTTTCAGGGTTTACAGTCTGGCCTAGACCAGGGATTATTCCAGTAAATCATAGGATGCACTCGTTGTTGTGGAGGCAAAAATAAGTTAAATATTATGGGCAGACTTCACAAGTTGTTCCCTGGGACAAGGACTGAGCTTTAACGCTTATTATTTATTATTTATTTCATTAATACAGTGTAATGATTAGGCTGAAATATACTGGGTTTATCAGAATTATTGCTCTTACACAGACAGTGACAGCAATAAAATGTTACAAGTGACTAATTCTTTTTCTTATCCTTTCTTTGGTGGAAGAATATACACAGGGAGAAGTACTACTTCAGTTTTACAGACAGAGAGGATGAGTTCTGGAGATAAAGAAAGGGATCTTCTAAAATTTCATCAAAGATTGTGTCAGAGCTGAGAACAATTGCATTGCTCTCTTGTTTCATTTGCTTTTTTCAGCGTTAATTTAAATTTTTTTCTTACTCAAAGA
This sequence comes from Daphoenositta chrysoptera, assembly GCA_013397915.1. Lineage (NCBI taxonomy): Eukaryota > Metazoa > Chordata > Aves > Passeriformes > Daphoenositta > Daphoenositta chrysoptera. The sequence goes on from VZRO01008214.1 coordinate 47,055, forward strand.
GGATACTATACCATAATTAAAGAGAATGCACTATTGAAAACACAAAAATAGAACAATAAAAAACATAGGCAACACCACAAATGACAGCATAAACTGTAATCTTGCAAAAGCATACCACAACTAAGTCATACATATGCTGTCAATGAGTTTTCCAAATCATCATCACAAAGCTTTTTAATGCCATTTTTAAATCTGGAGATGATTGAGGTGCACCTCTCTGAAGAGACCTCAAATGGGACACGAGTGGTCCACAGATCCACCATTTCCTGCTGGGCCTCCTCCTCCATTCCAGCACGCCCTGTGCTCATCTGAGCTGCTGCTCATACACCACTGGTCCACATGCAGCAGCCACCTGTTCTGAGAGGATTCTTTTGGTTTCTAAAGGGGTGAAGTTAGTGGTCCAAAGACTCTGATCTTGTCACTCTACAGCAAAGAGCGCATTAATCATGAAAAATCAAGCATGGAACCTTCTGCTTTGGAGTAGTACCAGATTTTTTAAAATTTTTTTTTTATTATTTTCATTATTATTATTATTATTTATATCTATATAATATATTATAGAATATATTATATATGATATATTATAATATTATATAGTATATAATATTATGTATTATATATTATATATTATATATATTATTATTATTTCTTATTTTTATTATTTTTAATTTTTTTCCTAATATTTTTAGAAACTGCATTCCTGCTATAGTGCTCACAGATACAGACCTTTTGCACACTTAGCTTTAGGCACTTGCAGAAGGTACTTAAATTAGATATCAATAGAAAGATACAGGGATCTGTGAAGGCTAAATCAGATCACTTGAAATTGAACACCCTTCTGGACACATCCATCTCTTGCCTTTAGATACAAGCAAGCCTTGGTTCTTACTTAAATGACAGAGCTGCATGCCTGAAGTGGGATGAATCTGGAATTTACACCTTAATTAAAACTTAAAAAATAAGTCCTCTGTTGTTTTTGTCTTGCTGGGTTTTTTTACAAAACAGTAACACCAGGAGCAAGTGAAGAGTTTGAAAAGTCCTTGCTGATTTTCACAAAAACCAAGAGGCTTTCCCTTAAATTCTACTCCTCCAGTCTTTTTTTTCTTTTTCTCAATTAATTCCTCACTGAGAATCACAATTGATTTACAGTTGATAGGTAGTAACTATGAAGCAGGATGGCTGGAAAATATGTTTGAGTCCTTAAAAATGGAAGCCAGTCTACACATTTGAAAATCTACATAATTTCAATTACTTTTAGCTTTTAAAAAATTACTTTTTGAGTTGAATACCAGCTTTTATGGGAAATCAGTTTTACTGGAATACTACAGAAAATGCATCTAATGTACAAGAAGCCACTTTTCTTCCATTCACAGTTTCAGATCATTTGGGCTAACTAAACCTCCCTCCAGGCACTTCTCTTTCATGTTATTAATGACAGGGTCCATGTCCTCTGGAAGATTTCTGGAAGATTTCAGACAAGTACCACTAAAGAACAAGGGCAATATCAGACACCTGGGAACTCCAGTTACAAAAGACCTTACAGCTCGCTTGAAGCAGTATTTCAGTTTTTGAAAGAATACTTTTACAATTTTGTCTATCCTCTTTAAAACAAAACAAAACAAACACAAAGCAACACACAAACACACACACAACCCCAAAAAACACCAACAAACTACAACAGCAACAAAAACCCACACAAAACCCACCAGTGCCCCACCCCTCCTCCAATTCTTAGGAAGAAAAGGATGGTTCAGGAAAGAGCCAGTCAATTTTCCATAGAAAAAATTAAAAAGTTTTCTAACAGTACGTTTTCCTCCTTGGCAAGTTGAGTAACTGTCACATCTGCTTTCCTTCCTGTCTTTCTGGACATAGTTGGATATACACAGTAATTTTATCACATCTAGAGGACAAGATTATTCCAAAAGCATGGATTGTCAGTAACAGCCCTAATACCTTGACCAGGAACACTGAGCACTCTTTTGAATAAAAGAGTTTTAAAAGAGATTTCCCGTTTTATTGTGGTTTTATCATTTTTGTGGTTCATTTTTGTTAATTGTCACTAATGACTGGAAAACCCATGAAAAATTACTGAACTGCAAAGTAGCAATAAAGTGGATAAATGCAATAAAAATGAGGTAATGGATCGCTAAATGTACTTTGTGTATTTATTTGGACAATTGTAGTTTAGTTTAATTTTTTAATGACGCTCTGTTGCATCCAGTAAATGCTTCTAAGATCTAGTTTGTGAGCAATAATAAAACTGTGGTAGCACAAGTTGTCAAGGCATTCCTTCCGAAGGGAGGAGGCAGATGGATCACATTTTTTTTCATGGCTTTTCTGGTTTATTTTGTGTAGGGGAAAAACACAGAACTTTTGAAAGGAAGTGTGAAAACAAAGGATTGATTTTCACTTACAGCAAGGTCCATTTACAATATTCCAGCAGTGTAAAGGGTTCTTATAAACTAAATGAAAAGAGACTTCATTGTAATTGATTATCAAACTCAGTGTAACTACTTTGATTTGCCTAAGAAGGAACCCAAAATGCTGGTAAAGTGCAAAACACAGAAAAAAAATGGAATTGCGTTTCGGGTAATAGGGGAGAGGGGAAACCAGCTAGTACATGGCATGTAAAATAACAGGGACAGGGGAAAAAAATTCTCATCAGCTCTGGGGAAAATTTCTGTTTTGAGGTCGATTCCTACTGTCTTTAATTCCTGAGGCAAAGACGACTGCTGTTAAGGAGTGCAGGGCTGGCTCCCTTTTGAAGAGCACTATGAAATCTTTAATGTTCATGGAGTGCATCACTGGCCCCAGCAGAAAAGGTCTGAAAAAGGAGCCTGAAAACTCAGCAGCTCCTCTGAGGTCATCCTGTTCAAGGTGTGGGGTTTCCTGTCAGTGCCATGACCAGGCAATGAGCCCCCACATCCATCAGAGAAATCCTGAGAAGAAAGAATTTCATGGATCTGAGAATATCCATAGGGGGCTCATTCTTTTAATCTAAACTGTTTTACTTTTTGTATTTTCCTGTTTTTTCCTGACAACTGGGGTATTATGTAAGTGCAGTAAACACGTAAGAATGCAAAGTTATGTTTCCCATATGAATGTAATAAAAACATTGAAATTTCTTACTAAAATCTGGTGATATCCTTTGAATGTTGCATGGGAAATATACAGCCCTGGAAAAAAATGTGATTTAAATGCACTTCCTGTCGGGTTCTGATAAGATAGCACACAATTTAGTGTTCATCCCATTGTGGTGTACAGAATTTTATTGCTTAGTTTACTATATTTTGCCTAGTATTTATACACAGTTGCATATAATTGAATACACACACACACAGATCTAAACACAAATGTGTGTAAATGTACACACACACACACATATATATAATGTGTGTATACGTATATATACATATATATATGTGTGTGTGTGTGAATTAGAAGCATGCACTTAGGAATTCTGGAGAACTCTGTCAAGAGACCAGTCCCCTGCTTCCTTCCACAAGCCCATGTACATCCACACAGCTTCAGGAACAGAAGTTACCTTCCTGACATATTCTGTGTAAAGCCATGCTTAAATGCAACCACAATGAAGAACTGTGGTTCCTGAGAGGGATTCAAGATTGTTTTCTTTTACTTTATCACATTTATGATATTATGAGAGCATATTTTGAAAGATTTTGAGTTTTACAATCAAAACTAAGGAGTAAAATAACTTTTTTTTGTTTAGTAAAAGAGGTATAATCACAATACTGTTATTTTGGAATGGGGAATGTTAACTCTCTGTCTAAGAGATGCAAACTTTGTACTAAATTGTGCCTTTTCTCTGGCAACATAGAGAAAAAAGAGGTTCCTGTTCTCTGGTTCATGATATTTGCACTGAACAATGCCTACTTTTATTTTCTTTTTTTTTTTAATTAACTGATAATGGCCTTATTTGTGCAGGATATGAAAGATGAGAGTAGAAGAAACCTGCAATCCTAGCACCATATTCCAAAAAATCATCCATGAAGCTGGATAAGATGAATGATTTCCAGTTATGTACCCACCATAATCATTTGCAGGTTATGGCAGGCTTTCTAAATTGAGAGATTACTGAAAGAGAAAATAATTACCTCTAAACCTTACCCTCCTGTTCTGGATCTAGGAAACCACAGCTACATCCTGTTATATTGTTGAGGCTGGGAACCATTTTATCACAGAAGCTCTTAAAAGTTTAGTTGCAACTGGCATGAAACTACTCTGCTCCCTTTTAAACTATGTGGAACACCTAATGTCCAGGCAGAGGGCGAGGATCATGATTGCTGTCCATTAAATTATTTCCTTTTGCTCAAATAGCCAAAACTCTGCTACATATCAAGCAGAAAATGTGACCTGCAGAAAGTGAAGCCAAATGCAAGATAGTGTCAGTACTCAGAAAATTTGGGAGAGGTGGGGAATGGGTATCTCATGGAAACATATGCAAGCCTTAGAAATGTATTACAATACCTCCATTTCTTTAATGGATGAAATAGTCATATAACTGGGTCGCAGGGTACGAAAACATGCTGTGGGGAAAACTGGGCTCACAAGGGTAGCATAAAACAATTAGTCATGTACAAGAAAAGAGCAACACTACAATTTAAAGGATTTTATATTGAAACAAACATGGTCTGTTTGTTATCTCTGAGAGTGGGATTATCCCCTGTGAGTGGGATTAGACGTTTATGAGCCTGAATGATGAAAGCTATTGCACCATCTTGGATTAGTCCCTTTTTTATCTTTACTGACATATTTTTGCAACATGCTTGAAGTAGTAAATTGCTCTTTTTAATGCTCCATTTGATTTCATAGTGGTCCTGTAAACTCCCACACAAAATTTTTTGCATTTTATAAAAGAAGTAGCCATCTTCTGACTGATATAAACCTGACACCCTTATCTATTTCTTATAGGACCTGTTTTCTAATCATGTTGTTGACACAGGGATCAAATCTGGAGGCTAGTAACAAGACAGTAACAAGATAGAAAGAATTTTACGGTTGTCCCACAGGCAGTAACATGTTTTAAGATTTTGTTCAGTAGGAAGTAGTATTAAAAAACTGATGGACCAAGGAGAAAGCAGAGGGCATGTTTGAAATGCCTTCCCTGAGTCTGAAGGATTTAGCAAATATCCACTAGTGAGCTGATTTTGAAAAATTAAACTTGGTCTGAGCGTGGAATAATTGCTGGCAGGAATAGTAGGGCAAAGAAAAGACAAGGATCTAAGGCCACGACTGACTCCTGGGGGACTAACAGTGGAGGAAAACTTCCACTCTCAGCAAAACACCCCAGACAAAATCAGTGCTTCTTGGGACACTCTGCCCCTCCCTCCGAGCCCCCCTGTCCCAGTGCAGCAGCGGGAGAGCTGCAGTGACACTGATTTTCTGTGGGTACATCTGCAGTGCCTCTTCAGTGGGGATCCCAGCCCTTTCTCAGGACCAAAACAGCACACCAAAAAGCTGCCAACCTTCAGACCTGCACCACGAACACCAGACATCCAGGGCACAGACCAGCCGGGCTCTCGAGCACTCACAGCCTCTGCTGGTGGCTCCCCAGCCCCTTTGGTCAGCTCACCCTTCTTTAAACAGCTTGAAGGTTTCAGCTCAGGCTGAAGCTGAGGAAACAGCCAAAGGAGTGGATAGATAGTGTAGAGATCATCTGGCTCAGACAACTCAGACCCATTTTCAAGACTACTCCTTACCTTTCAGTGTCTCAACCTGGCTTTTACCTCTCAGGGACCAGCCTGAAAAAGTGCAATATGACTTCTATTATCCTACAGAAGTAAGATAAGAGGATCATCAATATGTTTGAAATTACACACGGACCTAGTCCGTTATTAAATAGCATATTATTATTTTTTTATTCCTTTTTTCTTAAACCCACTGCTGCTTTTTGGTTTGTGGTGCAAGTAAATATCACAGACAATATAAGCCTCCAAGTGATGTTGTTAAAAGGTAATCATTTGTGAGAGATTCACTTTAGGATAGCCCAGCTATCCTAAAGTAGGAAGTCAATTCCTCTAAATTAGTCAAACATATAACCCTAAGGGAGCTCTGCAGGAGCCTTGCTGTCTCAGTGGTCTGTAAGAAGCCTGAAATGGATGCCTGCAGTCAGGCAGTGTGAATCACCTTCTCTTCAATCTCTGCCTCCTTCCTCTCTCTCATTCTTTCTCAGATGCCTCTATCTGTCCTTTTAGTACAGGGAATCTTCTCAAAGTGCTTTTATTTTCTTTTTTTTCCATTTGTAGTGTAGTTCTCCGTGTACTTTGAGATGAACACTATCTCCTCTCTGAGAGAAAGGGGAGGGGGGTCTAGTTCATAAGTGATCAGCATGCAGCTTTCTCCTGCAAAACGTGATGTTTTGTTTAAGTGTCACTGCTGGACCTCGCACAGCTTGCAAATATTTCCCGCTGTCTACGTAGCTCAAATTTCATTGTTGTCTTCAGGGTTGCTCTTCGTGCTGAACCTAATGGAAGCATTTACACTGCAGGGGAAAACAACCATGCTCACTAAATATCATCAGATACACAGCAATGGGACTTCTCAGGTAGGAAAAATAGGTCAAATTTCATCTCTATTCAACAGGTGAAGAATATATTTTGAGATGCGTCTATGAGACCCTCGTTGTACCCTGGGATAGATATAGGTGACCTGATTATCTGTAACTAGCTGGGTTTTTCTTTTCTCCAGTCTGTAGATTAGTCTTGTTATGCAGGCAAACCCTGAAATTGGCTTATTGGCATCTGCAAAAATGATGCTGTGTGAACCTTGATCTCCTTATCCCACAAATAGCTTTGTTTAAGAGGCATTCATCAACCACAAATTTTAATATACATATATATGCATATGCATACTTTTAGTGTGTCTTCACAAAGCTTAGAGAGGTCTCAAGCAAAACAGGAGTTTCATGAGTATCTTTACATGGTGGTAGCAAAAACACAGGAGGAGCAAGGTTAAGAGACATCTAAGTGGTGTCACATGAATCAGGAGAGCAGAAGCAGTTGCTCACTATTTTGGCTTTCTCAGGCCTACTTGATCAGACTAAATGTCAAAAGTTAGGTAACATAAGATGCTCTGGTGACCTGAAAATAGATGTTGTTAATGTATTATAGTATTGGCATGGATGACTTAGTAAAGTTGAATTTTAGATAAATTTTATTTGTATTACAAATAAAAATGTCAACAAAAACAAGAGACAAATATGTGAATATATACAGAGACTCGCTCTAGAGAATTTATGAGAACAGATAAATGATGAAAAAAATGGGAGAAAGCACAGCATAGATCCAGTGCCTTGCCAGAAACTTCAGGGGAAAGCATCTGTTGGGGGAAAACTGCTGCAGAGCTGGGAACTGACCCCACATCCCTTGAGTTTTAGCCTGGTGCCTTCACTGCAGTGTTGTGTACACAGAGGTAAAGGCCATGTACAGCTATGGCTTTTGGCAGTTAAAATATGTGTAAAATTCTGGCCCAGCTAAAGTCAAGAAGGGTTTTATCCCTGACAGCAGTGAGGTTAGAGTCCCTCTGACCCAGAGGAGGCTGAGGTGTCAAGGAGGTGTGGAAACTTGCTGTTGGTGGCCACCACTGTCTCCTGACAGGCTGTTCACATGCCCTTAAAGGCTACCAGTGCCCTGAGGTATCAAACTGGCTTAAAGACTCAATGGCCTTGCTCCCTCAATTCTCCTGGCCTTCATCGAGGACATAAAGAAAAAAAAGATGTAGCCAAATCACATGTTTGGGTTTTTTTAATCCTTATATTGATATGCGATGGATTTGGAGCTTTTATAGGAAGCACATTTCACTTCCAGAGAAAGAGTGCCTCAGGCTTTTCAAGGAAGACAGAAACATTCATTACTTTTGTTCTTGAGGTTCACCAAATAAAGCTCTTCTCTTGGTCATGCACAGTGACCTCAACATTCTAGGCTAGGCTGTGAGAGATGCCATTTCAGCTCTTTAGTCTTTTGGACATCTGAACTCAAGGCTCTTGTGTCCCATTAGAAGACTCAAAGTAAGGAGGCTGAAAAGGATGGAAATAAATCTGTGGGTCAAGGGAGTTCTCTCATCTTCTAATTCTCTAGTGCTTCATACAAAGGGTCATTAGAACAAAAAGATACAGGCTGATATACAATCACATAATTTAATAGTTTGAGGACCCACCTCATTTCCTTCATTCATGCCAAGGATGCATCTTTATTTTACCCACTCCTTTAAAGCATGAATTGGCTTTAAGATCTCCCTTTAACACTATGAAATCCCTAATCACTAAACTCAGAATCATGGTTATGCTTCATCATCCTCACTGAACCTTGAGCTATCTTAGAGTATCAGAAATACTTTAAACTAGGGAGGGGGGAGAATAATAGATGAGGAACTTCTGGAATTCCCCAAAAATACCATTTCTCAAGAGAAAAAGCCTTAAAAAAGGCTATTAACTTTAAAAAAGGTTAGGAGCTTTAAAATTTGTTTAGAGGAAACATCTCATGTCAAAACGCAGCTCATGATTCAGTTTTTAAGTTTATTCAGAACTACTAAACTTATATCTGATGAGGTCAATGGTTCACAGTATGTGCAAAGCAAGCCACTGCCCTTCAAAGCTCTGGTCAGTTGGCAAGCTGATCTGATCCCTGCAGGACAGCCTCATTCTCACATCAAAGCAAGAATTTAATTTTTTGTTTAGAACTTTCCCAACACATTTATAGGAACTTTTCTTGCCTAAACATAGGCAAGACTTGCCCCTTCAATAAATGTGTGCATTAAATACTGAATTAGAAGGTAGTTACTGATAACAGATTGAAGTAGACCCATGTTTTCAGGCTTGCATGATCATTTGTCTAGGAAGGTCACATGTGACAATTTGACCATGATTTTACAACCAGGTCAAGACTTTCATAAACACATGTTCCTTGTTGGTTTCAGTCTTAGCTCACTTCCTGCACTGGAAGATCCAAATTATCCTTTTTAATTGTACCACAGGTAACTTTCAGAAGCTTACTGACAGACTGCTCATTAATTGACTGACTTGCATATTGCACTTTTACAATATGCAAGCCATGCTAAGTATTGCTGGTAACAAGACCCTGCCTGCAAGAAAAGCTCATATATGAATTCTTTGGCAGATAATATTCTGTAATATCTGTGGCAGATATTACAGAATAAAAAAAGATCAGCTTATTAGTAAATCCACATACTTTCTTAGAGTAATTCTTCTAAAATAGGACACACACAGATAAGAGGCATTGAAGTAACATAAGGGGAAAACAATATTTTGGTTCTACTACCGCTCAATAGAGAAAATTGAGCTAGACTTGAAAGAACTGGTTCTGGTGTTAAAATAATTCTGTCAGGAGTTGTTGAGCTCTAGTTCTAATTTATCTGAACTCAGCAGTGGCTGACTTAATTTTGAAACATTTTGTTTGAAAATAGTAGCGTAAACCCAGCTGCACCTACACGCACAAAAACTCGTCCTGTGTTTAAAAACTCTAATTCTTGCTGTGCATTGAGATGGTGTCTGTATTTAGACAGCCATCTAAATACTGACAGCTGGTTTCCCAGTTTATTTGTGGACTGATAGAGACAAGACAGTGACATTCTAGACAATGGTACAAGAAACAAAGTCATCAGATCTTAAAAATATTGAATTTTTAAATTATCGCTATGAATCCTGACTATCAAGAAGGTACTAAAAATCAAAAGAAAATGCCAAGACTTTAAATCTAAATTAAAAACTATCTGGTTTTATATGGAATGAAAAAGCTGTAAATACAGTGACTGGTGGGAAAGCATAGAAGCCAAGAAGCCAAACAAATTCCCTCACTTCACAAAAAAAGGCCAAACATATCTGTTAGAAAACACAAGTGATCAGATTCTTACTGCTCTGAAAGATTATATCATTCTTCATTTCCTATAATCATGTTGATATAATGGTTCAATGCTTGCTTGAGAAAAGTAATGTAACTTTTTTAATTGTTAGACCTAGTTTGGAAGTGCAGAAGTTTTCTTATATAGATGCTATGTTCATGCCAATCTGATTCAGCTCTGTTTAACTGTGGAGCTCAAAATGGTGTTGTTCCATGAAATCAAAGTTTCCTTCTTTATCCCTCAGGAAGGCAGCTTCTCTAGCAGTGAGAGAAACAAAAAAAAGACCCACCAAAAATTAATTCAAGGGAAGCAAAACTGAACATATACTTAATCTTAATGCTTCCCTGGAACTTACACTATAGTAAAATAGGAAAGCTTAACATTTATTGTTACGAATGCCCAAGTGGATCAAATTGGAAACAATCACTGGATATTGAACTCCAAGTTAGTTTAGCTTGACTGCCAAATCTAATGACCCTACACCAACTTGCAGTTAAGATCATAAAGTTTTATTTTATCCTGTATTTTGGCCACAAACAGTCTTCATTAGCAAAGGCATGGAAATAAAAATGTGGCTGTAAAACCTTGGAATGAAACATGAAATTTAAGAATAAAAACAAAGATAAATGTAGTAAATACTTCTGTAAATGATGCCAATTTTCCTGATTACCTAATCCTATGTAGTATATTATTAATTAATAGCCAAACAATTAGAGATGAGAGCTGTGGGAGAAGAAAAGCACAGTGTTAGCAGAGAAATAGAAATCTCCTGTTGCATATCAGGCAGAAAAGGGGTAAATATGTGCAGCTGCATGTACTTCAAAGGCATGTCAGCTGCATGCTTTTTCAGGGAGCAAGAGGCCCATAAAGCAACGTTTCCATAGTTTTACAGAGACACAATCCAGCTCAACCACCTCGCAGTTACTGATCCCAGGTTCCTGAGAGAGCAGATACAGACAGGGCTAACCCGTGCCAGGCCCTGGGCTCAGTCTGTGCTTGAGTGCTCGACTGCTCCCCTGACTTTCCTCCGAGGAAAGGATGGATGGGTCCTCCCCTCTGACAGGTTTCATCATCCATGTGCACGTTCTACGCCTGAGTGGAAGAACTTTCCCGTTTGAAATATGACTTGTGCCCAGAGAAGCTGTGGCTGCCCCATCCCTGGCAGTGTTCAAAGCCGGGCTGGATGGGGCTCTGAGCAACCTGGTCCAGTGGAAGGTGTCCCTGCCCAAGGCAGAGGGGATGGAACTGGGTGATTTTGTGGTGCCTTCCAACCCAAACCATCCCGCGATTCTCTGGTTGGGTAGTTGTTGTGGAGACGACTGGAGCAGTGCCCTGCGGGGTTTTGTTCTGTCGTTCTAAACAGCGGTGCTATGAGTAGAAGTGTAGGAGTAAGCTTGGGCTCCTCTTGTTCCCATGTCACAGGACCAATGAGTAGGACTCAGATGAACTTTAGACACCAGTGGTTCAGATTTGTACCTCTGGACCAGTCATCCAGCTGCCTTCCCAGCCGGCAGAGAGAAGTGGCCACCCCTGGCAGTGTGTGCTGCTCTGAATGCCAGCTTTGGGATGGGGTGAACTGCTCTGTTTTTCCTTTCCCCCAAACCCAATCTCCTTTAAACAACCCAGCCCCCTCCCCCACCTCTGCCAACAGAACAAGGAACAGAACACAAGAAAGGGAATATTATGAATAAACTTTTATGTGAAATTTTACTTTGGTGTTACCCAGCTTTAATAATGCAATATGCAGAGATGTGAGAGCCTGAAACAAATTGATGCAAACCTTTTTTGTATCATGTAAGGAGCATTACATCATTTTTAAAAGAAGTAAAGTATATCCAAGTCAAATATTTTAAAACTTCTCATTTTTAAAAGAAGGAAAAATATTGCCATTCTCATAAGTCCCCTTCTTAATGCAATTTCAGTACATTACACTTCAAAAACGAAAAAGGAGGAAAACCCCATTCCAACATTTTTGTCAATTATTTCTTTGGGAAACGTTTGGAAAGAAAAACAGAAACAGAAACAGAAACAGTAAGTAAAGTTCTTCCAATCACTTAAACTTATGCTGTTTTCAGGAAATGAATTTGTGCCTAAATATTGAACATAGGTCAGATGATTCACAGATATGATCATCCTTATTCTCCTTGTCTGTGCATACTCTGTCTGTGCAGACCTTCTCTGTCCTTTCTGCTATCAGAACAGCAAGCGTTTATCAAGATGTGGGAATATGATCTTAGACCATCACTTTTTTCCTTCTTCAGTCTCAGATAATTTTCTAATTTTTTTTTTCTCTGTGCAGTGCATTTTAACATCTGCCGAGGTAAAAGTTGGCATTGGTAGAATTAAGTTCAAGGTCTCTTTCTTCAAAGCAGCTTCTCTAGAGCATGATGGCTTAAGTTATAAGTAAAGTTAGGGTTAATAATAGGTGATAATCATTATCTGCAACATAACTATTTTAACTAGTTCAAATATTTTAACCAACTTAGCATTGATTTAGCTCTTCTTCTCTAAAAGAAATGTAATTATATTAAGTTTTTGAGAGGATTGTTTGTTGGTTTTGAGATTTTTAGTTGCAAAGATGCCAAATAAAACTTTTAATAAATACATTAATTATTATGACAGAAAACCTCAGTTAATCTCAGATTTGTGCCGTCTTATGCTTTTAGTCACTCCATTTATTACAAAGGTAGTTTAGGAAAGTTAAAATACTGATGCAGAAGTGTCAAATGAGTGGTTACGTTTAGAGTGAATGGAACCAATGCATTATTACACATCAGTCTGACAATCTTCAGAATAAGTATTTTCATACAGTTGTTATTGTGATGGATGATTTACACTGAGGAAAAAAAAAAGAAAAAAAAAAAGAAGTTATAAACCTCTTTTCTAGTTTGTTTTTTGTTTGTTTGTTTGCTTTTTGGTTTTTGTTTTTTGGGGTTTTTTTGTGGTTTGAATTATCTACCATTCTTAAAAAGCACAAGAATGACAATAAACAACAAAAGTGAAGGAGAGGAAAGAAAATGCAGTCTTGGTTTATTTTTTCTTCTTGGAACCTGATTTTGTTTTCCTATCCCCACTTCTCCCTTGTTCAGTTGAAAAAAATAAAAATCTGAGAATGAATATCTATACTTTTTAGTCTGAAAATATGAAGAACTTTTAAATCTTAATACCTTAGGAAATAAAACTTTTTGTGCACTTTGTTGAAACAGAATGAAAGAAACAAAGAAGGTGTATTTTTTTTTGGTACTATTTTCTGTGATCTTTCCTTTCTGTAATTATTCCACTCTAAGAAAAGTTAATAGGAAGGTGGAGAACTAGGAAGATACATAGGTGAGCAGGCTGGCAAAAAGGAATGTAAAAAAGCAGGAAGCCATGAAGTAGTGTTTGATTTTTTAAGCTAAAGAATTTTGAAATTTCAATATTTCAGTGTTTTCTAAAAGATAAAAATCTTTCTAACCACCTCAGTTTCTAACACCTTTACAGAGTTTGCTTATCTTTTTTTCTGAGGGCAAGCATCTGGCCTAAATTTAGTTCTTTCTTACTCACTATAGAAGCTTCTGTACATATATAAATGCGTGTGTATGTGTGTGCATGTAAAACCAACTGTAGAGCACTAGTGGATTTACAGTACTTTTATAATTAAGTCCATGCTCCTGCATGTTAAGAAATCACCCTATTAAGTGTTGCCATACAAGCAGTAGGTGGGCTTAGAGTTTATATTTTCTTCCTTATTTAAAATGTATATATTAATGTTTGAAAATTCCCATTCGGTGTACGTAGTACATTGAGACCAAAGCCAGGAGCATAAAACCACTGCCAACAAAAGCTGAATATGTAAAACAGGTTCAGTTAATTCTACATCAAAGTTTTCTATTGCTTCATAAAAGAAATCTACAACAATAGCAGGAAATTGTAACAAATATGTGATGGGGGAGGGGGTAGCTTGTAAACCTAATCTCATTCCTGTTTAAATTAATATATATTGTAATAGTTTAGGGACACTTGTGCATGATTAGTCATATGTTTCAGAACAGAGCAGCCTTACTCCCAAGAACAGAAGGGAGAAATGAGGTCCACCTCAGCAGGAGCAGGAGGGGCAGTTTGTCCAGCTGCCTCCTTAGGCAGAAGAAGGAGGGGTCACTGGGCAGCAGGGGCATTTCCCAGATGACACCAGATTTTGCCATATATAGGATAAATTCAATGAGACCCAAACAAACATTAGGTTTGTTGTGAAAATATGTGAAGTCTGAGGCTGTTTAGAAGACCTTGACTATCCCATGGCTGAGTTTCATGGTGCAAATGTCCATATCCAAGACTTTCAGGCATGCTTTGATCCTCGATAACCAGTCCTGCAATACTGTTGCCATTCATGACCCACATGTAAACCCTTGCACAGTAGTTCCAGGACCTTTCATTAATAAAAGATGTGTTACACTTCTGGAAATTTTGAACAAACCAAGCAGTTTTTTTCAAAATACACCCACACATTATTTGTAGGTTGGACTAAAAAAAGGGAAACAAGATATGCTGGGATAGGAACAGACTAGAGCAAAGGGAGAGTCTGATATTTAAAGTCAGCAAAATTCAGAAGTGATACTTTGAGGAAGTGTTGGCCTGCCCATGGTTCACATCGGTGCTGGGTGGTACTGCCTGACTTTTCCATTATGCCAGTGCCAAGTAAGCTATCACTATATCTCATGGTGTGAGCATTACCCTTAAACCTTTTGGACAGAGGTGAAACACCCTTGAAATACACTTCTCTCTCTTGTGTTTCCACTTGTTGGATGGGAATCTCATGTTGACACTCTCCCTCTCTCTCCACTCACAGCCTTACAAGTTACTTGTACTCTAATAAACTAAATGCTGGCAGGCATCACTCCCAGTCACTGGCACATAATCATCTGTACAGTTACACTGTGAAGTGCCCTTGGTATGTTTAATGCACTTGCCAGCTAGCATTCTCTCAAACAATGTCCAAACACGGTTCAGAAGTCAGCACTTTCCAGGGACCGTTCCCAGCAGGGAATGAGCATATGAGCACTGCTGGCTCATATTCAACCTGCTGTCCATCAAGATCTCTGGGTCTTTTTTCTGCAAAACTGCTTTCTCTCCAACTGGCCTCCAGCTCGCACTGTTGCATGGTGTGAACTCATCCCCAATGCAGGATTTTTCATTTGCCTATTTTGAACTTCTTGAGGGTCTAGTCAGAGCATTCTCTGTTGAAGTCCTTCTGACTGGCAGCTCTGCTCTTCCCAATTTAATATGGACTGTACACTACCTAAAGGTGTACCCCATCACAGTGATCAGCTCAAAAACTAAAGCATTAAAAATTTCTGGGCCCAATATCAATCCCTGTGGGACACCACCAGTAACCACCACCAGCTTGACTTCTTCGTACTAATCACAACCCCTTGAGTAGTGGTACAACCAATCTTTCACCTACATGATCATCCATTTACACAGTCCATCTTTCACCGGTTTGGTTATTGTGATGCTCTGGAATTCTGTGTCAAAGTCACTCCTGTATTCAAGCTAAACAACATCCATTTTTCTCTCTTCGTTCACCAAGCCACTGAAGGCAATTTGGGCAGTCAAATATAACTTCACTTTTGGTAAGTTCCCACTATTGCTGCTCTTCTGTGCTGTTAGAACAAAAATATCACCAGATGGCATGGTCCCAGCTCTAAAGAGAGGAACAGAAGGGAAGAAGGAAAGTGGTAGAGCCACATGTCCAGGCAGCAGATACAGGAGAGGGACTGGGCCAGGAAGAGCACAGAGATGTAAAAATGTAGTATCAGGAGAACTATGAGTGATGTAGAGCTGTTTGGGCTGGGAAAGACCCTTAAGATCATTGAATACAACTGTAAACCTGAAACTGTCATATCCCCCTCTAAACCATGTCACTAAGCATCACATCTACGTGTCTTTAAATACCTCCAGGATTGGTGAGTCCACCACTTCCCTAGGCAGCCTGTTCCAATGTCTCACAACCCTTTGAGTGAAGAAATTTTTCTTAATATCCAAACTAGACCTCCCCTGCTGCAAGTTGAGTCCGTTTCCTCCTCTCCTATCCCTTGTTGCTTGGAAGAAGATGCTGACCCCAGCCCACTACACCCTCCTTTCAGGGAGTTGTAGAGACAGTAAGGTCCAACCTGAGACCCCTTTCCTCCAGACTGAACAATCCCAACTCCCTAAGCCTCTCCTCACAGGACACATTCTCTAGACATAAGTAGCTGCATTATCATTTCATACAATATAAAATTAGAACCATAGCACTGCAGTGGTGTGACTATGTCATCCATCATTAGCTCAGAAACCCAGAACATCATTGTACCTCTGATTTTCATTGTAAACTGTGCAGCTGAGACAGAAATCCTGGTCACTGATTCAGACCCTAGTGATTGTAGTGCCAGGTCTTGCACAGAGAATCCAAGAATACAAAAAATTTTGGTAACTAAATTCCATTGGCTTTTGGTGGAAACAAGAGACTACGTAGGTACTGTTTCATGCAGTATTAGAGTACGAGTGTTCTTGAGAGACAAGCAAAAGGGAACTATTGAGATAAGAAATCCTTTTTAATGGAATTTAAATGTTACAGTAAGTATAAAGGTTTCACACATACAGGCATGACTTGGAAGCACAAATTTAGGCCCATAGGAGTCCAAGACTTACTGCTTTTCACTGCAGTTGCTGTTTAACAGGGCAGCTTAAGACTGCTACATTGGTGGGGCTGGGGGAATAAGTCTTTGTCTAAACTGCAGAAGTTCCTCTTTCCAGACAGGTGACCAAGGGAAAAAGTACAGGAAGAGGAGAAGATTTTTAAGGAATTCTGAAAACAAGTATTTATTCTGCACCTTCATGCAGTCAACTGAGAGAAGGAAAATAATCTAATGGCACACTAAAAAGGGTCTCATCTTTCCAAAAAGAAGCTGCTTTTTCTAACATGACCTTTGAGTGACCCATAATATCCCAGTCTGTGGTCTCTATAATAAAATAAAAAGATAGGGAATTCTACATAAAGCTGTGACATATCCCTGCTGGCTCAGAGACACTACATTGTGCTGATTATGTTGATGCTTCCTTCATATTGCTGTACTTGGCGCAGGATCACAATGAGAGGCTGAAGCTCTATTTTTTGCTGGCATAGAGCCACAGCAATCGTAAGGAATAGGACAGAGAAGTGCTCTGAGATATCTGTAGTCTTTTCAAAGAAGAAAAGTATAGAACAATGCTTAAATGTTGCAAATTCCCCACTTGCAGCCCAAGGGAATTGATCTCATTAGGCCTGCAAGATCAGTAGGGCAAGTATTCTGCTTTAAGCAACAGCAAGCATCAGCAGCACCAGCAAAATGAGCGTGTGATGGGTGATCTTCCCTCAGCAGAACATCCCAGCTCCTGCAAGCCTTTGCCTGTAGGGCAAAGGGCTTTCATCCCTTATCTGTGTATGCAACGCTATGATTCAGGCACTGCTGCAAGCAAGGTTTTAGAGTCCTGTTTTATAACACTGCTCCCTCTTGGACCAGCAGCTTGTGTTATTTTCTCATTTGCTTCATGCTGCAACGCACCATTGGGAGAGCAGAGTTGTTGAGGTTGAGAGACTTGGGCTTATATACCCCTAATCAATGGTTTTGCTTTTTGTCGGTCTCAAGACTCCAAGGCCTGAAGTGAGGTAATTCAAAGTGAACTTTTGCAAGCTCTCCAGAGGTTGAGAGTTGCTGTTCCACAGCTGGGATTTCCTATGAAGTCCTTCCGCCACATTGAAACATGGAGTTTTGTTTGTTTGGATTTTTTTTTAAGAAGCAGAGCTAAACTTCCTCCAAAGGATATGTGTATGGTTCCCTGGGTACTCTCAGTGCAGCTACTAGTATGTTATAAAGGGAAAGGATTGTATGTTCAGAGTCCTGTGACACTCAGGGTGTCACCAAGAGGTCCCTTGCAGCCCAATGTCCTTACTTATTAGGTCTATTTTTTATCTGCTTCTTTTTTTTTTTTTT
>VZRO01008214.1:64926-125264 GCA_013397915.1 Daphoenositta chrysoptera
TTGCTTTTTTTTTTTTTTTTTTTTTTTGCAATGCATAAAAGTTTTTCAAGTGTTAAATTCCACCAATAAAATAATTATTTATACTGTTATACCACCCACTTCTTTGTCCTACCTGTAGCCCAATTAAAGTTAGTTCAAAAGAACTAAGATTTTGCACTGGAACCTTTGCGAAACTTGAAGGGCACATAGTGATAGGACAAATGGGAATGGCTTTAAACTGAAAGAGTGTAGGTTTAGATTGGCTATTAAGAAGAAATTCTTTGCTCTGAGGATGGTGAAGCTCTGGAACAGGTTACCTAGAGAAGCTGTGGATGTCCCATCCCTGGAAGTGTTTCAGGCCAAGCTGGATGAGTCTTTAAGGAACCTGGTCTCATGGAAGCTGTCCCTGCCTGTGACAGAGGGGCTGGAATTAGATGATCTTTTAGGTCCCTTACAACCTAAACCGTTCTCTAATTTTGTGAAAACTGGATAAAATATTCAGCACAATAAATCTGGTATGTTGAATGCATGGTAATCAGTAACTTGTTCATTCAAAACACTTTTTTTCACTTTTCTTGCAGTCAAATTGAGTTCACAAGGACAGGACCTCAATGTTTGCCTAGTCTGTACAGGGGCATAGTGCAAGCCAGTCATGACCTGTATCCATCACGTCTTTGAGCAACAGAAGTGTTATAAATAAACATCAGCTATAAGGAGAAAATATAAGCAAACATCTTCTCTCAATGTCAATAGTTACCATGGACAAAAAAAATGCACAATGGTGAATATCAACTAATCAGGATGTGTTTGTTAGATGGTTTGAAGTTTTAGGAAAGTTATACATCAATATGAGGAACAAATACCTGAACAGTGTAAACATTGGGAAGGATGGCATTAAAGTACTGGTTCCCTGAATGGTGCTGTTCCTATTCAGGCAAGGGGGAGCTCACACCAAAGTCACAGCAGGAATATTTAACTTTCCACATGCCTGTAGTTCTTGTATGTCTTTGAAAGAAAATTTAGCTGTACTGTAGGCTGTGAATATCGTTGAATGATACTATTATGTGTCACATAGAATCAGCTCCCTTTCCAGAAGTAATATCAGTGGTAAATTTCTTTCTTTATATTTTCTTGTATGAGACACTCAGAAAGGGTTCATTTCTTAGTTCCGATTACATATCTATCATTGATGATAAATGCTCAAAATATATAATTTTGCACTCTCTGATATTTTGTGTGATTAAGTACCTGAATTACCAATGAATGCTGACATCTTACAGAGGTCTTGTTGATGAAAAATTTTCTAATGTGTCTATACAGCAAGGTTCTATCTTTGAACACGTAGTTTTGAAGTTTTTATGACCCTGGTTAGAATTGTTCTGGAGTTGAAGAGGGACTGAACTGGGCCTTTGCTTGCAGCTTTAAACTTAGTAAAAAAATCTGGTTTATAAATTCAGGCAGAAAGGACAGAAACTACCAACTTGACAAAAAGCTTTGTGTGGAGGATGTGTTCGTTAGCAAAATGAAAGCAAGACATCATCCCATCTCTCCTCATGGTTTGGCAGTTTATGAAACAAGCCAAAGGAAGCTGCGTGTGGCCTGAGCCTTGCTAAAGACAGCTCCATGAGCAGGCAGTTACTGGCAGTTTCAACACAAGGAGTAAAATGGCTATTCCTAGGACTAGGCCTTTTTTAATAAACAAAAACCAAATGAAAATGTCCCAGTTATTAACATTGGAAGAGTTGGCTACTGTGCACATACAGTATGTTTCCATTACACTTTAAAATCAATTCATAAAGCTGCAGGCCAACATTCCAGAGAAGTACTGCTGGCCATGAATGACGTCCTGATTGTGAAATGGGATGGAAAATGCACTCCTAAATGCACAGTGGACGCATTTTGCTAAATGCTAACAACTGGGACATTTTAATTTGTTTTTGCTTATTACAAAAATAAACAAAGTAAACAAAAGGCATGAGTGCAAAGCAAGGGAGTTATTAAAAAGAGCCTTTCACTTAAGTCCTTCTGGCTTAGCCCTCTTCTGTACAATTTAATTTCTAGAGGGTATTCTCTCAGCTGGTTCCATTTAGTTTTGACTACCAGATGTGAGCATGGGTCCATTCCCTGGCTTAAAGAGACAGCAATGTAGGCAATTAGAGCACTCTCAAATCTTTAAAGCATTGTTTTTGCCATTGTAAGAAACCTTTTTTTTTCTTTTTTTAATTAAGGCAGTTTTGGGAACATGCTGCCTAGTGAAGAGCTGGGTTCATGGCTGAAGCAGTCATCTCTTATAGGTGTGACAGGCATTTCCCTTCATAAATACTGAGCTCAGACTGCCAGCTTACAGTCAGTAACCTGCAGAGTTTAACTGTGCAAAAGCTGCTCACTCTATGGGAACAGGACAGACTGGGGGCTGGAGAGGAGAGGAAATCTATAAAGTATGGTTTATCCTGTAGGGAATACCAGAGGGAAGAGCAGCTTCTTCCCATCATTTATAAGTGCATACGGCATTTTGGACATTGGATTGAAAAGGGCCTGCATGTTTCAGAGGTTTAAAGTACAAAGGTATTCAAGGAAATCCAGGTCTCTTGTGCAGCTGTATGGAACACAGGAATTTAGAATTGCAAAGGATTTTCAGATTTCACAATTTGTCCTCATTCACATTTGGAAAGAAACCTAGTTATTTCAAAGGACTCCATGAAAGACAATGAGAATGGTTTGAGGTCAGTCAAAGCATTGTATTACAGTTTTGAGTTTTGTATTATATAATATACTATATATTAAAAACAAATCAAGAGAAGAGTCACTCTAAAATCGAAACAGCTTGTTCTGGAAAGCTGTAGTGGGAAGCTCTGGCTCTGTCCACATGAACAAATCGTGCAGCCCAGGAGTGGGTCTGCAGTGAGAAGCTGTTGGTGTTGAGGACCTGACATCTGTACTAGACACGCTTTCGGGGGTTTTGATTCACACTAGCTCCAGTCTGTTCCCATGGTTTAAACATTCGGAACTGTTTGGAGTACATTAGCTGTGCTTCTGGAGCACATCTTCCAGTTGAATTTAATCTGAAAGGAATCCAGTTCACTCGCTCGGAGACCGCTCCGTGATGTGAACCGGAGTGTGGTAAGTGGGAACAAATGGGGGATTTGCTTCAAAAGTGCACTCGAGAGCCGAATGAACACGCTGAACCAGACTCTCCCTTTTTCTATCTTTTTAAGGCCAATTTTCAGAGAAGAGGACATTTTTTCCACCAGTTTTTCAACCCTAGCAGAAATACTCTTCCTGACAGAGCACTGTTGGGAGTTCTTTTTGCCAGCTTTATTTAATGCTTCTCCTTTCAGTGGGAAATCAAACAAGAAGCAGGCACCCATTTCAGTGCCCTACCCTACCCCACCCCAAATGTATCGAGGGCAGGAAGGCTTCTTCAGGCCCTGAATTGCTCTACAGCAGTGTCACCAGATCCTGCCGTATCTGGCAAATTCCCAGGGCAAACATATGGGAAGCATGTGTCGTGACTTGGGGCGGGGGTTATTATTTTCTTAATCACTGCCACAACTGTGGTCTGTGTTTTTTCTCTTCCCTGAAATGCCACTGGATTCGGTTTGAACACAAGTGTTACTCCTCCTTGCCCCTCTGCTTCTCTCACACAAAGGCTCTGCTTCACTCAAGTGACACAGAATGAAGACGAACTCACAGAGATATTACATGGTGTCAGACTAAATAATTTTGCGCTATCTGTTCCTCATTTGTCTTTTTCTTTTAGAAGAAAATAACAAAAACCCTTTTCCATTCCCCAGTAGTCTTTCAGAGGCTGTCTATCAGCTAGTTACCGACTCACTCCCCTTGTTTTTCCTGATATTTTTCTTTTTCAGGTACAACAAACCATCAAACATATGGCTGATATCAAAGTGGCAGAAAGGGAATTTCCCTACATTAAGAAGTTTATTTAACTGGATTTTGGTTTCAGGTCCATTCCGTTACATTTCCAACTAAAATAATTGCCTTTGGTGCAAGTGGCAGCTGGATTATGACTAATTTTTTATTATACAAATAAAGATTTTTCTGAAGTGCTTTTGGGCACAAAACACTAAAAGAACCCTAATAGAAATTTCAGAAACACATTCTTGAGTAGTTTTGAGCCGCTTAAATTTGAGTTAGTATTTAGGTAATTAGCAGAACTTAGAATTAGTCCTTACTGAAGTCACCACTAGAATTTTGACTGATTTTAAGCCCATATGTCCATTCAAGCAACAAGATATTGCTGCAATAGAATACAAAAAGGGGATTTTGATGTCAGCTCCAAATCATGATACAGTTTATGGCAGACGTACCTTGATTATATGGAAACCTGCCTGTATACATTTATAAATGTCCTTTGTTTCCTGCTTTCCATTTCTCACTGTCTTTCGTAGTGGATTCAGTCCCCATTTTGCACTGCTTGTACAAGGTCTTTTCTGAGTACTTAAATTGTTGCCCTATATGCCTGCAAATATTCAAACACAGAAAAACAGAGATGAAGTTCCAGGTAGAACCTGGGTCAAAAGTTCTTGAAAATCAGAAAAACTAGAGTGCGAATTTCGATGTGAGGAGTGTATCTGGAATTGGTATGCTCGTTGTTCTGGAAGGTTAGAGGAAAATAGTACTGGGAGCAGAAGCATGGTGTTCAGCTGCAGAGCAATTCAGCCAAGAATACAGCAATTATTATTAAATATTATTGTGTCTTTTAGTCTTTATTTTTTTTTCCTAAATGACCTTACTGTTTAAATAAGGGCATTCACCGAACTAAGGTCTTGACCTGAGATAATCCTTTTGGCTGTGGATATTAAGATAGAAATAACCATAGCAACCATAGAGAATTTCATAAAACATTTGTTTGCTTCTGTTTAGCTAGAAAAGTCCAAATAAAAAATGTCATATATATCTGGTGTGTGTTATACATTGTGCCATAAATGTCATTTGTTAGTTGTTTCTCTTTTTGTGGTTTGGGAGGAAATTCCAAATGTAGCTGAGGGAATCTGGCTTTAAACACACAGAGAGCCCTCATTCACTATTGAAATGCATTCTGGGAGGACTGCAAGATGTTTTGTGCAAGCAAAATTTGCCTGCACATGATAAGATATATTTTAGGAAAGCAAAGTAGATTCAAAGTAACTGAGAAAACATAGACCAAGTTTCTTAAAGCGATGTACTTTTCATGATCCAGAAAAAGATGTCGTTTCATTGATGTATTCACAATAGGAAAAATTCCTGGTATCTCAGAAAGACAGAGATAACTAAACCTTTTTCTATAGGTTAAATTTCTGTGAAAGCTTTGTCCCCAGCAAGGCTTTTTCTAAAGGAATATTCCTCAGAGGGCTTCCCAAGAGACTTCTGGATGGTATCATGTTCCAAACACTATTTAAGGCTACATTTTATCTTGTTTGATTTGTGACATGAAACATAAAATAAACATATCAGCACAGAATAATCCTAGTTTGAGACTGGTTTAATTTACCCCATACCCAAAAGGAATGTAACTGTCCAAACTGGAATTATCTTTCAGCAGTGACAAGGCTGTGTTAATGACCATAGCTGGTAAAAATCTGATTTTGTATCTCATCTGGAAAATGGCATTCACAGTAGCACACTATGGCATGGTAGTGCACTGTTTGGTCAGTGGAAGACAGAGACATCCCCTCAGTGAGTAACCCTGAGTTTTTGAAAAATCCTGTTTTTACAATCTTTCCTCTAAATTTGAGCATTTGGTGAGTCCAACCGGATTTGTCCAGAGGGAAAAATATGCAAAATTGTAGTGAACTACAGGTCTAATTAAGGCATTTTTCACTCACCTCTTCATGTATTAGGTTTCAGTAAGAGCCCAGGGAGACACCAAATTCAGCTATTTTCGAAACAGAGCTTGGTAGGCTTAATAGAGCTGTAAACATGGAGGCTCATGACAGTCTGCTGAAACAAGAGGTAAGTTTTATGCAATATTCTGTGCTTATCTTGTGAGAAGATGAAGTACTTTTGTGACTGAGATGGGATCAGGATGTAGCTTCACTCACCCGATAAGATTTCAGGAACAGAGAGAGATTCTGGCTGTAGGAGACAATTAGGCAGGATGCCACAGGGACCTTCTCTTGACAAGACAGGACACAAGGACATCTTTGACTAATTTCATATCTGGAATTGTCTCTAAACTGCAGGCAGAATGTAAACTTTGATTTGAAGCTAAAGAAATGAAAATTAGTTTCTTAATTTGATCTCAGTACCTACAGAATCCGGTGAAATCCAGCTGTCAGTGAAGCTGGCTTCCTGATGTTTTCACTGCTTGCTATACTTGCACATTGCTCTTTAAAAGCAGAGACAGTGGCCCAGGTACTGGTAACTCTGTGCAAAATACAGTCAGAAAAGAAGCAGGAGTTAATCTCATTCTGGAGATATGCCAAGCACTGCTTAAATCAGGAGCTGAGTCAAAGGAACTGAAGACATTTTGACATCTTGATCCAAGTAGGAAGAAGCCTTCAAAGGCAGCTTGAGGCAAAATTCACTGGCTGCACACATTGGAGTACTATCAAAGAAATCTTTGAGGTAACCCAGCCAGCATCGTGAAGAGAAAACCTCAAGTCTCTCTGCACTTCAAGGCTCACCATAACTCATGCTTATTTTCAGAATGGCTGGTTCCTCACATTATGCATGGCTCAACCATTTCTGCTATATCTTCTATTGTTGCAGAGCTGTATGACAGCTCAGTGACCTTTCCAAAAGTGCAAATATCTGGTATTACATGCTGCAATGTAGCATGGGATATGAGTCCAGGCTGATCACAGGAGCCATATAGAAAAATTGGAATGGATCCTGAATGTGTTCTGGGCCTCAAATTTCAACAAACACAACCCCTTTCTAATAATGATTTGATAATATGTGCTTACCAGGGGGGAAAATTGTCTTTTTTTTTGTTTCTTTTGTAGGTATCATTGCCCATACCATGTATGTCAACATACCGAATGGTTATAACAGGAATCTCGAAGTTAAAAAAAACCCCAAACACACAAAAACTGTCACATGATCAACAGTTAATGAGTTTGGACCTTCATAAAAGTAAAACAAAGCAGTGTGAGGAGCTTTAAGAGTGCTAAAAGGATGATAAATAATATACACCAATTCAGAATGAAGACACGAATTGCAATGCATTTGGAAATGAATGGAGTATTCACACACAGATTCCAGAATATTTTCCGAGAGGGATGAACACATGGTTCTTCTGCAGATATTCACAGAATTTTATCTTCACCAGAATTGCTTACATCATAAAGAACAAAAGCTATCTCTCAGCTTTTATTAGAAAGCCAAGCCCAAGAATAAAGTTTGAGTTTTAGGCTGAAAAGAGAAGCTAAGAGATCTCAACAACTCTGAGCCGTCCTTCAATGCCATTATGTATTTTTTTTCAGTCTGTGTTAATAAGATAATAAAACTGTTATAAGCTTGCCAAAGGAGTATATACTGAGGACATTTGTTTTAAATGCTGATTAAACATTATCAATTGATAGAAAAAATTTAATGCTGTTAATTATATTCTTTAAATACTGCTAATAGAATGTGCATTTGCTTTTAGCTAAATATTGTCTTAAAGCTTACATTTTTCTGCCCCTTTGGAAGTGAAGACCAGCAAATCAATTAACAGCTATAACAAGGAACCCTAAGCTCACATAAGAATGTTAGTTGATTTTGTGGCATTTGATTTTGATTATCTCATGCCACTGATTTTAAAGATGTATCACTCTAATATATTCCTTGAAAGTTTGTATGCTCAACTGATCCAAAATAATGGATGATCACTTAAGAATCCCAGCATCACTATGGCTGTAAATAGTCAGATCATACAGGTGTTTTTCATAGGAGAGGAAGAATTGTGACTTCTGCTATGTCATAAGACAACCTGTCTCAAGTACCAAGTGCCACAGCTTAAGAAAAACATTTGAAAAATCTATTGTCAGACTCAAATAAATAAACAACTTCTTTAAAAGCTCATATTTCTGCTTTACTATTCTTTAGGAAGGATTGAATGTCTTAAATGCTCCATAAAGGACTGTGTTTTGCTTCAAGGGGTGACATTCACTCTACCTTAACTTCATCCATCTAAGTTATTGCTGTGAATTCTCCTGGGGGTGTATCCTACTTTTGCTTGTGACCAGATACTGAATTTACTCTCATAAATTTTGGTTACTGAATTCAAGTTAAATTCCTAAAGTGAACAGCATTTCATTACATTTTTAAGCTGTTATTTTAATCTTTGAGTTAGTAACACTAAAAAACTTACACCTCCATCAGGCACTGCCTAAAACCAGGTTGGCCTCAATATGTCTGTTTATCTATAAGATAAATATGAGCATCTCCAAACTCATGAGATTGAGACTAGTCTCAACAGACAGCTGAAGGGCCTTCCTTGTGGAGAACAGGGACTGCTTTTCTTATCTATTTTCCACAGCCTTAGTGTAGATGAATAAACATCTCATCTGTTCCAGGACTGGATTCTCAGTTATTTTTTTTATTCTCAGTTTTAACCTGGAGACTTGAGCATCTATGACAGGTTCCTTAGACTGAAGATAGGTTCAGTGATTCACCAGAGGAAGTTAGTTAAGGGTATTTAATGCCAATTTTTAATGGGTGGAGGGAATACGGTGGTGTAAGATTTAGATTTATTTTTTTAAGGGAATGGTGTATCACTGTTATCTTTATGCATACATTTTTCATCTAGTTGTATACCAAAGTATTCACTCCAGTCTGAGCTCTATGAATACCACATAATGTATAAAGACAGAAATAGATCTCACTTGAGAAAATTCTCTGCTCAGATTGAAGACAAGTGGTGGACAAAACCCACTATCTTATTTTTTTAGGTTTTATGCCGATATAATTGAAAGAATTCATCTTTAAGACATTAGTAACTGAGTATTGCTCAGTATTGTTGCTTTATGATCTTAGATTTCAACTAACTACCATTTCTGTTTAAAATATTTGAAGATATTTTCAAACAAAACATATAATTCTTCTATTTTTCTGCCTGTCATTTTTGAGATGAAAGAATCACATATGAATCGATGGAAAATACAGTGTTACAGCATCTGAGTGAAGTTTTCAGCTTGGTGGACAAATTTTTTCCAAGTTCTTTCTTTGATTGGGTGTTATTTCATTTTCACTGGTGGGAGAAAGGGACTTACCACCTAAGCTGTTCTAAACCAATAAATGTGAATATTAGTTAAAAAGTCAAGATTGTCTGCTCCATCTACCTCAAGGTTAAATTGATACATTTTGTCATAATCAAAGCTGTGGCTAGAAGTGTTCCTTTGGGAAAGGGTGCCACAAGTAGAACGAACTCTCCTGTGTAACAAAATAAATGACATTGAAATGTGAAGTTATTTCATGCCAAGGAAAAGAAAACATTGCTTAGCAGAGGAAGAGAGACTCAAAGAAAAAACCACAGCTGCAGGGAAGAAGGCTTGAAAAGTTGCCTTGATTTGGTATAACTCTATCTTTGCTCTTGAGAACAAGTTTATTCCCTTCTTATTGTTCTTCTTTAAATAGCTACACAGGTTTCCTTCTGCATTCTTAATATGTCAAAAGAAAATTGGAAATCCTGTAACATGAAACATGAAGCAGATTTGTTCAAACTTAAGGCTTCAGCCTTAAGTATCATGATTAAGTATCATGAGTATCCTTGACCCATCTAGTCCCCTAAAATACAAATTATTTAATATATATTACATCATTCCTTCCACTGCAGTTTTGTGACACACTGAGCTTGAAGAAGATTAAGATCATTAAAGTAATGGAGAATAAATGTGGCATAAGAGGAAGATCCTGCACATACACACCCCGATTCCTTTTTCAAGTATAACATCTTTACTAGACATGAGTGACAATGACAGACAGGATAACAACCAGATTTGAGTGGATTGGGACAAATTAATACTAATAAAATGTGTCACAGGATATAAACAGAGTAGGATTTGTAAATTACCTTTTCACAGATTAATTGATACAGCTGTAAAACCACAAAAACCTTTTGGCACATGGTCCCGTGTTAGGTCTAAGATCTAAAGACTCAACTTCAGGCATGAATAAGCCCTTCCATGCCCAATATCCTGATTTGTTGCTCTAGTTTTTCCAGAAATTCATGTTATTATTCTTGTAATGAAATGAAAAATATCAGGCTTTCCTGAGACTGTATTAGGTTAGCAGATCCCAGACCAGCACCTGAAACCTTGCACTGATTTGTGGAACTAAAAAATTAGGGCTCTTGGCTTGTAGTAGAAAAGGTTTAGGAAGTATTGTTTTGGACAATCATGCCAATTAAGGGTGCAATAAATGATCCAGTATTGTAAAGGTAATGGATCCTACTGGCCACCTCTTTCACCAATATTGCTTTTTATCATCCAAACAAGGTCATGTAATTCAGATGCACCTCAGCTTTCCTTCTTTCATCTATGTTCTGTTCAGAGGAGAATGTGCCTCCCTTACCCCAAAATATTGGCAGGTATATGAGAAGAAAAATTTCTATTAAAAATATTTTTGGATGCCATTAGGACTTTGAAAGATTTGGCATCTATGACACCTGATAGGCTCCCTGTCTATTCTGTTTGTGCTCTTTCTCCTTCATCGCAAGCTTTTACAAGATAATACTGAGTCTTTAAAATTTAATTAGAACCTTATTTGATTCTCTTTTTGGATCTGGATTTGGCTCTGCTAATCATGGTCTGAATCTTTTTCTGTTCTCCATACCCAGTAAAAATATTATTAGATAGCTCTTTGTTGTGGTATTTCGCAATCTAAACTGTATGCTTCTCCTTTGAAAATATTATACACATCACTTCAGCACAGTATTTCAGAGACAATCATAGCTCAGCTGAGGAAATTAATAATTCTCATGTGAAGTGCATACTTTAGGTATATATTTTAATATTGCATTTATTCAGAAGCAGTTCTACAAATTTCTACTCGCTCTTAGCAAAATAATAGACTTTTCCTTGATGATGTTTCCATTGTCTTGGTACTTCTTAACCAAGAGATTGACGAGTGTGAGTACGTGGGGAAATCATGTTCCAGTGAGTTACTTACCCCTGTAGGGATAAACTGTAGGGGGATACTGGCTTGAATATTGGAAAACCATAATGTGAGTGCAGAAACAAGAGTTTAAGTATGAAGACAGAAGTTATGCAGGTCCAACCAGTGGGTCTGACCCATACTAGTAAGTCTAATAGCAGTGTAGTTGTGTATTATTTTATCAAACATAGTATTAAGGGGTTTTTTCACATTTTTAGTTACATGTCGTATTCTATTTTATTGAGCTTCGGCACATTAACCTAAGAAAACTGCATTTACTCTGGCTTGTAGATGGACTTCTTAATTTGAATATGGAACATGCTGCTCCCTGATGCTTATTCTAGGAACATTAATAGTCAGATGAATCTCAGCAAAGACTGAATAGAATTGGGTATAGAATTAATCAGGAAATGTTTTTTCCAATGAGAACATTTAAGCAAAGGCATGTCTGGCATATTTTGGTTGCAATTTTAAATATGTCAGTGTTAAAATGTTAAATCACTGCCACACATTCATTTTCACATATAGGTTGGGTTGGGTTCCCTTCCTAGATGTCCAATACTGTTGTATTCAATGGGACCACTCCTACAACTGGGATTTTGCAGCACATGACAGTTTGAGGAGGCACACAGAGTGTGGAAGCTTGTGAAAAACACACTATAGTACCCCAGTATTGAAAACTCTTTTCAGCAATTGTTACTATTAGGAAAATGTCTGTTTTTCAAAATAGAAATCAGTAAAAAAAAAAAAAAAAAGGCAGCAGGGAAAATCTAGATTCTTCCTTCCGATACGTTTGAAAGAAAAACTTGTGTAGAGTCCCTGATATATTTCTATTTCCAATCTACTTGCTTCATGGATTCTCATTTTGTTATGAATATTTTACCAATAAATGTAATTTGTTTATTAGATGGTAACTCTTAGCTTCAGATGATAGTATTATGCCTACAAAAATGCAGAAACCACCAATGCCAGCACTGTTTCCAAGTCCTTTCTTTAAAGA
The DNA here is from genome assembly GCA_013397915.1 of Daphoenositta chrysoptera. Lineage (NCBI taxonomy): Eukaryota > Metazoa > Chordata > Aves > Passeriformes > Daphoenositta > Daphoenositta chrysoptera. Next base: position 76,985 of record VZRO01008214.1, read on the forward strand.
ATTTCCATTTATCAACCAGAAGAACCACATTCCTGAACCAACCTTTATAGATCTACAAACGTAGGGATCTCCCCTAACTTAAACAAAAATATATACTCCAGAAGAGATGATCCATGCCCCAAATATACAAAAATCTAAATAATTTATGGGTTGAAAACATAAGGCATTGTCATTACCTTTTTACAAACCGTAATTCTGTGCCTATGAGGACAGAGAAATTTGTGTTTTTTACTCCATCCAAGTCTGTCTAGTTCTGCTACTTTGCCTGATGGGATCAACCAGTAGTAGCAATGAACTGACCTTTTGCAAAACTACTGCTAATAGTCCACCACTGACATAAAATATAACGTTACTATAAGGCTTCTCATTTTTAAGGGATACTGAAAGAATGCCTATAAAACAGTAACACAGTTTGGATTTTTCTTCTTGTCACTAAGGTTATCTCTATAACTGCAAAGCTCTGTTTGCCACTCCTATATTAACACTACTGAGTCATGAGCTCTTTAAGAACAAGGGCACAAACCCAGGGAATTCACTCATGTCATACCTGGGGTTCTATCTTTGATATTTGGCAGCACCCCAAGCAATGCAGGACCTTAAGGCACGCTAATGTAGTATTTGCATATGAGCCAAAAGACTTTTTTTTTTGCCTCTGGCCTGTCTTTATTTACCTTATAGCTTAGGCATTCTTAAAATGCATTTGTGTTGACGAGCTAGCACAAAGGAGATTATTAGTGCTTTTTGAGCAATGAAAACAAGCAAGCTAAGCAAAAATCACTTTTGAATTTTTCTAGCTTTACGTTGTAGGTTCACGGCTCCTTCCACATTGTGCTGTCAGCGTATTTTACTAGCCTATATCATTTTTATAGATCATGAACAGTAGAGGCCTAAATTTTGACCCCTGTCGGGCCCCAGTAAATCTAGTTTTCCGCAATCTAACATAGCTTCTCTGTTTTCTGTTTTTCCATCAGCACTTTATCCACTCCCATGTACTTCCCTGGATCCTGGCAACTTTTAGCTTAAACAGAGACCAGTAGTATGGAACTTTGTCAAAATGTTCTGAAGATCCAAATAAATTATGCTGTGTTTTATCAGCTTTGTCTGCAGCCTCCTGAAGCATCAAGTTAGCCAAGACCTTTTCTTTCTAAATCATTCTTGTTATCTCTGTTAGTTTAGCACTATGTATTTACTTTTATAACGTGTCCTTTACTATAGTCTGCATTAAATACCATAGTGATGGGACTGCAGTTCCTTGAGAATGCCCTTTTCAACTTTGTGCAGAGCTGTACTGTATTATCCATTCATTTCATTTCTGGTATGTTAACTGAATAAAACAAGCTTTCCAGTGCTCTACTGCAAGGCAACCCCAAGTGCTTCATGAATCCTTGTGCCTTTTTTTTCCCCTCAGATTTCTATTTAATGCTCCACAGTTCCACAAAGATTTCCACTGCTGCTCCATAAAGTTTGTACAGATTCATCTTTGCAGATTTATACTGAATATTGTGAAGCTAATAAATTTTTTACAGCAGAAGTTTTCAAAATGTGCTCAGCTATGTAAAAAACCTTTGAAAAATAACTGAAATATTGTTGACTATTGTTTTGTTGTCGGAGGACCTCTATGCTGTGGGTTAAATGAGTTTTCACTGCAACATGGATTACCAAATTCTTTAATGATTTTTGATTTGCCATCATTTATAAACTGAGCTCTTGCTGGGATAAAAATTATTTTTATAATGTTTAAAACTGGCTACTTTGTGAATCTCAGTGACTTAACATGAAGCCAAGTTTTGAAGAATATTGGAACAATTCAGTTTTCCAGATATATATAGGTGGAAAAATTCTGTTCTTAAAAATCCCTTCACAAAGCTCATTTTAAAAATACTTATGGATTTTTCATGTTTTAACTTTGAAACTGCCCGGTTTCTTAGGATTTCTTTTTACTTCAAAGCTGAGGTAACGAATGATTAACAGTTACATCTCTGGTTTTTGGAACCATTGGAACTACTTTCAGATTCAGCAGATTTCCTCTTAGTATAAACCAGCTGCACACATGATGGTCAGAATAAATTTTGTTTTGTTAAGTCAGTATTATCAGTGACATTAATATGTCAAGTCAAACTAAGCCTGAAGCTACACTCCTGTTAGCTCTCAGAAGCCAGCAGAGGGTCCTTTATTAAATAAAGGACATTGGTTTTGCTTAGAAGGCTCATATCAGTTGCAAGATGTGGGTTTCCAGAGTCATTTGAGAAGATTCAGGATGTTCTCCAAAAAATCCCCCAGAAAAGGATCGAAGTCACTTGTAGTTTTTGTGCCATGCCTCTGCAGATGTCTCAGGCAATCTGCTGTATCAAAAATGGCATGAGATAACTGAATTCACAACAAAGTTTTAAAGACTCCCATCTTTAGATACACTTACTGAAGACGTTTTGTCTGGTCTAATCACCTTGGATGTTATCTATCTATCTGTCAGTCACCTATCTATTTATTGTTTATGGTCTACTGAGAAATAGGCTCTTCTATTGCTCAACCAATCTTAACTTGCTGTAGGAATCACTGAGGAGAACTCAGCCATGTCCAGGAGTCTTTTCCCCTTTACATCTCTTAGGTTCTGTGTGGATCCTCTGGCAAAGGCTTTGCTGCTCTGCACCTGTAGTACGCCTTGTTCAGGCAAAATAAGAAATCCATCATGGGTGCATGAGACAGAGGGCAGCTCTTTAGCAGGAATATGGCAGTTCTCTGGATTCCTGCTAAGGAAACTCTCCTGCCCGACCATGCAGGAGCCTCTCTGGCAGTCAGACCCAGACCACTGGAGCCGGGACTGAAGCCCCATTGCTCTGGTGAGCTGATGGCTGCCTCACTTCCACGTCAAGCAGCACAACATGCAGGATTGGGAAACAACATATTTGCGTTCACGTGTTCCTCATCCAAGGTATAAACTCCACTGAGGATGTCCATCCACATAGGAGTACATGAACAAACCATGGGGAAGTACCATTGTACTAAACTCCTTTTGTTAACAAAATATTTTCCGAAACAAAGTTATTAGGAGGGCAAGTCTCTTAGTGATACTTCAATTTCTAAACAGAGAAGGGATTTCAGCCCAGGGTTAGACTACTCTCTTTCTTGGGCTATATTTCCTCCTGGAACTAGTACTGTAGTATTAGAGTCTACAAAGAAAATTTTACAGACCTATATAAACAAAGGACCATCTAGATGTGCTGTTTACTTTAAGTGTATTCAAAGAAGCAGCAGCTGTAACACTTAAAAGCAAAATATAAATTGATCTAAATCCTCAATCAATTCACCCTCATCTTTCCTGTAGTACTGTATTTTATGGCATCGGTCAGCATGACTCAGTAATTTAAGAAAAAATCTTGAGGTTACTGGCTGAACTACTGGCCTTTTGGTAGCTTACTATGACATCCAAACTGCTATTTAAATTTTAACATGCAAGCCACCATCCAAAAGGAAAACAAANAAAAAAAAAAAAAAACCCCAAACTAAAAAAAAAAAGGAAAAAAACCAAAAAAAAAAAACTAAACAAAAAGCCCCCCAAAACCACAAGAAAACCAAACCAAAAAAAGAGTGGGGGAAAGGTGCTCAAGACAAGACTGGGAAAAGAGGAAAAAAACTGACTCTGTTCAATAATTCCATATGGCCATTAGCTGTAACATTTTATTTTGGCTTTTTTTTTGTGTGTGAGAAAGTGTAATAAGCCTGCATTGATCTATGGACCTTATTCTTTGGGGAAATATGAGTCACAGATGCATAGTTTGGAGACACTCTTAAAAATATTATCTCTCAAGTGTTGTGTGAAGCTTTACAGACTTCTTCCTGCAAATCTTCTATGTCACTGTTAGAACTAAGTCCAAAATATTTACATCTAAACAACTTATGGCATCTGTCAATAAAAAATCAGTCTGCTCCAAAACATTTCTAAGTGCAACATTTAAAGCTGCATAAACAGGAGTGAACTAGTAGCAGTCTAAAGTTGTCATCATTGACAGTTATGATTTATCTTAACTCTCCCTAGCCATTTGGCTAAAGTTTTAAGTAAACACTTTCAGTCTTCCTCATGTTCTCTTTACTGCCACCTCCCACTAATAAGAGATGTTGCCAAGAAAAGCAGCCAGACAGTTCATTTACCTCCCAAACTTGCCTGAAAGTAGCTTGCCTGGTTTAGACAAGGGTTGAAACTACTACTGCACATTTTCAACAGATGGAACAATGCTTCACAAATTATTTACATTGAAGTTATTTGCTTTCAGGATGTGTGTTTAACGAATGGTTAGTTGAATGAAATATTGCAGCTCAGACAGAGAATGCAAGCAATTCAAGCAAGCCATTTATGGTGATAGATGTAGCTGTGATCCTTAATTTTCTACAAAGCATTGTAGCATTTTGTCCTCATTCTTCACTAGCTCCTTGAATCTGACAAAAGTATGGTTTCTATTTTCACCCTCTTCCTCCTCTGCTACCCCCTCCCCTGCAGGCATAGTTCCATTAATCAGCTGTGTTGCAATAATCCCTTACTCTGATAAGACATTCTCTCATTAGCAGATCTTCAGAGATCTTCACAGATACGATGAAGAATTCATAATTATGCCCATTTAAAAAATGCAGATGTAAGGGCATTACAAATTTTAATGTGTTAATTGAAGCCAGCCAACCAAATACAGACATGAAAGCTGAAAACCCAGATCTTCCTTTTCTGTTCAGTCTCACATACTGTGCTATTTTTCTTAAGAAAGCATTTGAAGTAATATCACTGCTGCTAGCTCTCATCACCATGGTTCTGAAACTTTACCCGGGAGAAAAAATTGCATAGGAACTTCATTTCTAGTGGTTGCTAGAGGAGAAAATCCATATGGAGTTTCTCCTGTCACAATCTGCTTGAATTGGACAGCATATCACTGCTACATAACATCCCATTTCTTCAAAACATTTATGAAAATAACAGAACCCAGCCATCAAATGTGCTTAGGTAATTTTTAGGCAGACTGCAAGAAAATCAGAGAGTAACTTCAAAAAGAAGGAGCACTCCATCTTGAAATATTTCTTCTCCGTATCAACCCAAAGCAAAAAATTCTCCCATTTCATTTAGGTTTCTGATTTAAAGGTGCCTGCAATATTCTGTTTCTCAGTAGACTAATAAATAATTTCTCTAAAACATAAGGCTACTAATAGGATTAGGAAAGTTTGTTCTCAGTCCACTGAAAACAATAGGAATGTTCCTGACATCAGTAGACTTCTGTTTGGACCTTCAGAGAAGGGAACACCATATAGAATCCCAAATAAATGTTTAACATTCTGAAGAATGAACAAATATTAATAAAGGATTTTTCTCAAATTGTGTATTGCCTTGTTACTTTCTGCTCTTCCAAGAGGAACATGAGACAACACTTGCCAGGGGGATCTTCAGACTTTTCATTGGAACTTCATGGTTCTGGCACACTTGTAGGGAACACAAAGTGAAAGTTAAGATTCCCCAGCCATTTCTTGGGCTGTGAACATCAAAATGGGCTTGCCTGAAACATCCGTTTTGTCTAAACTGGTGCCTTAAAATTTTGTTCTTCATGTCTTTGAAATTATCCCTAAATAATTTTACATCTTAGACAAGTTTAGAACAAAAATAATGGGAGTTTTAGCAAAAGAAAAAGGTTAAGTTCTTCATGACAGACTTGAAAACATCTACAAAAGCATAGAAATAAAAAGCCTCATCCTGGGATAATTTAAAAATAACTTTAGCTGCTCCAATATCTGAGCTTCTTTTGCACCCTGTATTCTTCCTTTCCTAAGGACAGTGTCACTGCTTCCTTCTTCATCTTTTCTTTCACCAGAATATTCTTTTATGACCTTTTATTTAGTAGGAATTTAGTTCTGCTATGAAGACATACTTATTGTATGTGTCCTTTTCCCATTCTTTCAGCTTGGACTGGGGTTTTCCTCTTCCTTGGCAGTTTTTTCTGAAATTATATTTATTCAAAGTTATATCCTTTGCTAGCACATTGTTGCTTTAGTGACCAATCTGTAATATGCAACAATTTTCGGGTGGTTGTTAAATTTTATAAATCATATCTGAGAAGGTTTCAAAGGACGTCAGTTTTATCAAACCTAGAGGACCAATCCACATGATCCAGCTTTAGGCAAAAAGTGCCAATCCCTTTTTTCTCCCTTTGTAAGAAATGGGGAGAGCTAGACCCCTCTAGAGCCATCTGGTGTATGCAGCTCGGGGGGATGTCAACCCCTAAAGCTTCTTAGTGGAACCCAGTGCACCCTGGCAGGGATGAAGGCTTGCAGCATGCTGGGCTGCACCAACAGAAGCACAGCCAAAAGGGGGAGGGAAGTGATTATTCTTTTATTTGGCACTCATGAGACCCCATCTGCAATTCTGCATCCAGTTTTGTGCCCTCCCCAGCTTAAAAGACGCCAAAAACTTTGAGAGTACAGTGGAGAGCTACCAAGGTGGTCATGGCTGGAGTTCATGACTTGGGAGAAAAGCTGAGGAAAATGAGGCTTCCTCTCTCAGAGAAGAAATTGCTTTGAGGACCTAAGAGTGTCCTACCATAGCTACAGGAAGATCAGGCACCTCACTGAAGTGTGTGGTGGGAGGATAAAAGACAATGGTCATAAACTGAAACATGATAAATTTTGACCAACTAGGAAAAAAAAGCATTTTCACCATGAGGATCGTTCAGCACTGGAACAGTCTGCCCTGAGAGGCTGTGCAGGTTCCACTCTTGTAGGTTTTCTACAGGTTTTTTCTGGGAAAAGTCCTGAGAAACCTGACCCCACATCTAACCCTGCTCTGAGCAGGACACTGAAGTGGAAACATCAGGAGGTTCTTTCCAATGTGGATAATTTTAATGTTCTGAAAAATCTCTAGTTTCAATGCATAAAAATGGGATCAAATACAGTCTTAAAACCCAAATGTCTTTTGTCTTCTGTCAGTGTAAGCTGAGACATAACTGAAGTGCATGGCTACAAAATGGAACAAAAATGTTATAAGTGAAATAGAAATAGGCCACTGGGTTTCCTGTCTGTGAGGAATATTTTAGGCTGGTGTTGCTTACACTAAAGTGAACATCTCCCTTGTGTGCTCCCTGCCACACCAGAGGACGTGATGCCTCTTTCCTAGAATATGTGCTGTGGCACTTTTAATCTGTTTCCTGTGTAACATTAGGATCAGAAACAAGTAATATAAAAACATCTACCCAGCAGTATACATGGTATGGAGAATGAAGCATTGCAAGCCACTAAAATAATGGAAAAATGAAGCAGAGCGGGACTGTAAGAATAAAAATCAACACAAAATAATTTAACCACATACTCGTTTAAGTACGTCAGAACCTGTGCCCAAGAATGCAGAGTGCTAAAGAGTGAATGTGAAGGATGGAAATGAAAACAATTAAAAATTTCATCTACAATTATCTGAGCTGCTTCTGGCTAAGAGGTTTGCATGATTTAAGAGCTTTTCTAGATACCCTAGTGAGTAGTTCAAGGATATCATGAGAGAAAAAGGCTACTCAGAAAAAATACAAAAATACTAGAAGTCATAGAAATTGAGGAGGGAAAGCATCAAATTTTGTTTGGGTGTCCATCCAAAGGAAGGACAGTTTGATAACTTCCTGCTAACCTTTTTAATTAGAAAGAAATGCTTCAGTTCTCTAACAGCAGAAACTGTAGTGGTTAGAGGAAGCCCAAGGACAGAGGATGTAGGAAACACAAGGACAAGAATGGAGGACTTTGACTCACACCTTAAAAATTTTCCTTAAGTGTCATATAGTGTTATATAGCAACATCCTTCCATCATTTCAGTGGTCATTTCTTTAGAGGGAATTGAACGCAAATTGAATAATGCAAGAAGTGTTTGGCTGAGCTTGGTTGGAATTTATAGTTTGCAATGTTGTCCCCAGCAATGAAAAAATGGCCACTAGTAGGCAATAAGATCTGAATTATCCCCTCTTTCTGAATAGCACATTTCTCAAAACTGGGACTGCTGTGCATATTAGATCACATATATGAAATCTTAATATAGCACACTCTGTCATATGTAACATAATAGCACCCAGAGCATGCCGAATAAAATTAAGTGGAAAGTAATAATTTTATATTATTCGATATTTAATATATTACGTCTATTCTACATGTGTGTAAACTCATTTATCAAAAATTTCTGTGCATGTTATTCAGAGAAGTTATATTCTGTATTTGATAGCATGGCAAAAATACGCAAAAGGGAGTGTGATTTTGATTCATTTTGTCACAAAGTCAGTATTCACACACTTCGGAAAGCATCTACTTTCTTACAGAAAAATGGAAAAGTAGAAGAGCTCACACTCATTATTTACCTTTGGAAATTATAACCCCATCCTCATCTGCAAGACCTACCAGTGAGCCTTGGCTTTAGCAGAAAGACACCATGTTTTGGAGCAACAAGGCAGATAATTCAGTCGTGGATCTCCTTACAGACAGCTTTAGTTTAATTAGCTGATTTTGCCAAGGAGACTGCCCTGAATGCAGGCACACTACTTGGGATCAGTGTCACAGCTGAATTGTGCCAGTGAAAACCAGCTAAACAAAACCATGCAAACACCATGCAAGAGCACCTTAGTAACTGTGGAAAGGAATGGAAGCCAGCTCTGCATTGGGGGACTGCATTGAAACCCTACTAACCAGAAATAGAATTATATATTAACATTAAGTAAAATCAGGTGAAAGAGGGGTTTGATATGATTCAAGTTGTCATGTGAAATGGAAGTTTATCAGTAATTTATAGCAACAAATTTTTTAAAAAAGCCTGATTCTATGTAATTAAACAATTTACTGAGAATGGATTAAACAAATATATTTGCACATACACAATATCTAAACACTTCTATCCTTTTGTTGCATAATTTATAACTGCTTTGTAATCTTGAAAACAATTTTCAAACATCTGACAGTTTTGGGGGGATAATGTCTATATCTGGTCGACTGCGGTCATTGCTGTTGAAGTGTTTGGCCACAAATCACAAATTTCAAATAGCACATGCTGATCTGCAATTGCTAAATCTTGTAGACCACTTCCCCCTCTTTGTATTTTTCCTTGCATTTTGCTGGATGACACACACTTGGATGAAACAGCAAGCCAATAGTTAATTTGCCCATTTGTTTTGTGCGTGCGGACAATGAAAACCACTGAAAGAGTGGAGAATCTCAATTTGGATCAGAATACTGTAGCTTAAGCCCAGTTTTTATATTTTATCTTTGACTCACAATATCATTATTAACAACATGTTTTTGCAGTTTATTGTGTCACTGTTATTATTTATATAGTATCATAAATGTACACCAAGGTTTAAAGCAATGATCCATAAACTGTAACTGAATGAAAATGGGACAGAAATCAATCCTGGCACCTAAACTGCTCTGAGCTTTGGAGAAATGTTGTTGCAAATGCAATGTTAATGGGAGAGCTTGCATTTTGGAGAGGCTGGATCAAACCCACATACTTGAACTTTGGTAAAGTTTGGATCCAGACTTCAATTTTTCTACTTCTCAGTGCAGTTAACTCTGCAGTGCATGGTTACCAGAGGTGGTGTCAGAAAACCTCCTTTACTTTTCAGCTGTGTACATTATGCAGAGGTGAAACATTAATATTCTGGTAAGTTCCATTATTATGGTCTTTTCAGGAACAAGTACTGAAATCACTGTCTGATGACAAAAAGTGCTGAAATGAACATGTATTAAATCATTAATAACTAAACATAGCTATCATCTTGGCTGCTTCTAGAGGCCTCAGTGTGGTGTGGGATAAAAGTGATGTCCCTGGGTTTATTCCTCTGATGACTCTAAATCTTGCCACTCTGAGGCCAGCTGGGCAGCTGCAACACCCACGTGCAACTTCTGGAATTAAATTTTCCAGCACTTAGAAAATGAGCTGACACGTTTGCTTGGCTGGTTCTAATAAAGTAATTTCTGGGCCAGGTCTAAAGCAACCTGGGGGACTGTTTCATACCCAGTTTGCTAGTGGCCTCTTTTATTTTAACAGACCATTATACTATGACAGAATTTGCCTGTTTATAACATGTAAAAAGGATGAAGAATGGTTAAAAGGCAAAATGCATTGAATCTTCAAAATTCTTTATGGCTTTGAGAGAAAAGAGGCACAGATAGTTTTAATCTGTTTTTCTACAATACAATTTTAAGTGAAGACATTTTATACTCCGTAAGATGAATAGTTTCCTAATGAAATGGTCCTGTGGCTTTTAAAAGCAAGTGTTCTAAAGAAATAGACTAAGTTTCTGTAAAAGTTGCTTGAAATAAAAATTTGTGAATAATCAGATATTTAAAATATCTCTAAATCATGTAGTGGAGGGGTTCTATGTGATGATTGCTTTGATAAAAACACTATTGAGGACATACTGTCTAATACTATGTTTTCTGCTGAAGTCTATCAATGTTTCCATAAATCTAAGAAGAAATGCACTTGCCTTTTTTTTCTCACTTGGAAAACAACCAAAACTTTCATCTAGTTAGGAGGAGAGGGATCCATGCCTCATAAACAAGTCAATTTTCAGGTCTCATAAAGTCAGAAATGCTAAAATGGAGTAAATAAGAATAATTTATTTTCACTAACTGGTAAAATCCTGGCTCAAATTAGGTTAATTGTAAGAGTAGCAGTAAAAAATTCTCAAGAAGTCTGTTGTAGTATGATTGGGATGCTTGTGCTGTCTCAATCTCTGATGTTTAGCAGTTTTCTTACAGACCAGATACAAGCATTCTGTATAAATATTTTTAAATATTTGCTAAGAACAAAACCATATTGAAGACATATTTTAAAACTTGCTTTAAACTGACTTTAGTATTTGCATAGCCACTGATGTTTATTCTTTGATCTGACACAGAAAATTTAAATCTTAATCATTTGCCATCACCAGAGGTCATTTGAGCCATCCATACAGTAAACTTCAGCTTCTGACAATTCTCCAATTGCTTAGTGGTGATAAAAGAAAGAGAGAGGGTAGAGAAGACCCTTGAAAATCAGGGCTTTCCCTGCTGGCCTTCCTTATTAATGTTCACTGCTTCAGAGCAAAAGACATCACCTCCTAAGCATCTGGGAACTGGAGATGTATGAGGAAGAACATCCTGCTCTGAAGAACAGCAAGTGTGTGATGATTTTGTTAGGTGTCTTTCTCACTTGCTGCAGGGGTGACTGTATTCTTCCCAAAAGACTGTCTAGATCTTGACTGTTTTTTCTCGTGTTCCTTCTTGAGGTCCAGCTCCCAGACTTGTGATAAGGTGTTTTAATTTGAAAGGCAGAGGGAAGAAAAGACATGTCAAGTGTCAGATTGTGAAGAAAGGTAAAAAAAAATGAGACACCAGTCTGACCTAATGACTAAGAAAACAGTTGGCCTCATTTTTATTTTTTTTAATGGCAAAATATTATTTTGTTTGTTGCATGGCTCATGGTTTCTAAATGATTGAGGGCAGACACAGGAGCTGTATCACCCCTCTGCATTTCATTCATCCACTTGCATTGTACTTTTTAGCCCAGACTTACAAGCACAGCTTTGAACCTGAAAGAATCTCCTTGTTAATATCTCTTGGTTTTATCTGTAACAGAATCTCAAGGCCTTCTGGCCATGTTTCCACATACTCTTCCCAGACCTGTTCAGCCCCTATGAAACATGCCAGGTAGTTCTAACCTTAAAAAACTGGAAAGTAAACCCTGTAAAAAGACATAATTTTTCAGTGTTTCCCTTCCACCTAAATTAGATCAAAATTTCAAAATATTTTTTGCATATATTTTTCCATACAAATTTATTCTAAATAAAATCATATAGAGATATCAAAGGGAAATCAGTTTGTTTTCAAACAATATTCACCTGAATCAATGAAGTGTGTTGAAGAGCCATAATTTTGCTTATTCATTGTCACATTCTTACGTTTTAACCTACCTGTCTAAGCTGTATTTCTGACTATGCACATGCTTTGGCATTTTTGTGCCATTTCTGTAAGTTATTTTTTCTCTAAAAATATTTCTGGAGAGTTTTGGTCTCAAATCATCCTTTAGCTAAGCTGTGATACACAATTCTAGGGATAAGCAGGGAATCACCTTCCTGTAAGAGAAGTCTTACCCTTGTCAACATAAGATCTATTACTACTTATTAATTCCTTTACAGTTATGTGTAGTAAATCCTAAACAGCATTAAAGTATAATCTTGGTACACATTAATATTCCCAATGCTGGTATCTCACCACAAGCAGGTTTTAAGGATAGGAAAAACAACACTAGCCTGACTGAAAATATAGATGAGAATTTCTTCCCAAGCATAAGGGGAAGTGGGAGAGGGTGCAGAGGCGTCTGTGATGATGATAAGAACTGGCACCATTAGTGAAGTGATGGTGAAAGTTGACTGAACAATCCGACGTTAGATTTGATAGGGACTATACCAAGGATAAGCCAAGACCAAGTGTTAGTGAAGAGAGTGGGAAATAGTCCAGACTGGAGCAATGCAGGATTTCTAGTTAAATTTAGATTTGTTATGAATTCACTGGAAACTGCAAATTCTACCATATATATGTAGTACACATATATGGAAGAGTGAAGTTGTGAGAGGAAAATAAGGTGCCACATTGTTATCCAAAATCTTAGAGAAAGGATATTCTGGCCGGGTCACAAAATACCTTTTTTCAATTCCCTTAACCTGGAAATTTTAATAGTTTTTAATTTTTTAGTTTTATAAAATCTAATACAAGGTACATGGTAATACATCAGTAGCAGCAAAATGACAAATTCCTCCTGGTGATAAGACAGTTATAGCTCACCATGACCAATAACAATAACAATAACCATAACAATAACAATGTTAACAGTAACAATGAGTCCCAAAGCACAGATCAGCATTTCCTGGGTACATGGACAATTGCTGGGCCAAAAAATCACTTTCACTCTCTTGTACTCTCTCTTAACAATCATTTAAATGAACGCAGTGAAATAACTCCATCGTGTTTTCAGCCTCAGTGAAGTTGACTCAGCAATGAAGATACCCAGCTGCTTGCTGGTGACTTCGGTTCAAATCCACCCACTCTCAGCTTCAGAACACCACGTCTTCCTCCCACCCCTGTGCCCTGCAGTTGTTTAAGATAAGGAATTTTTCTGGAAGAGGTAAAAGATGGCCTCTGATGCCCTGAAACAAATGAGAGAATTGAGGCAGCTCCAGATTATCTTGGCTGTGTTCTGCAAACCTCTGCTACTGGGTAGGAGAGAAGTGGTGCTTCCTCCTCCCATGGAGTTTGATCAATTTAGTCCTCACTTTCTATTATCTGTTGGAAGGGAAAAAAGTTAATTATGGCCTGAAATAAACTCACTACACTAAAAAAACTTTATTTTATTTTCTCAATATGTCAACATATGTAAAACCAGTCACATTTGCTTCTCTGTGTAGAGCTTGTTAAATTATAAATTTTCACATAGTTCCTATAAACATAAAAAGACCAGTCTAATGAAGTTTAATTTTCATTTTAGCAAGAAAAAATTAAATATATCTATATATATATATATATATTTTTTTTTTTAATATAAAAAAGTCACCAAAGTACCTACCCTTTTGCAACTTCTAAAAAGAAAGGCTTAGGACGTTTATCAGGGAAGGCTGTAGGAAAATGGTTGAATGCCATTCCCAAGTGATATGAAGTCATACAAGTTTATTGCCTCTGATTTTAGCTACTATTATGTTACGCTTTCAAAGTGTTCTGAGATGAATATGACAAAACTTAGGAAAACCTTCTGTAAGGTTTTCTTCCTTTTATGGGATGCTATTTTGTTCTGAAAAGCTTGTGGCAGAGAAACAATTAAACCGGCTTTTCTAACTTTGCTATATAACTAAATTATAACATTATTTTTTTTTATATTTAACTAATGCACTCTTACCAGTAAGACATGATCTGAAGATGCTGTGAGCTAAAGCATCCACTAATTCTGTGGATCTACAAAAAGTTTATTGGTGATCCTGCATTATTTTAACCTAAATTTCTTCTCCAGTTGCTTTCCACAAGCAGTATGATTCCATTGTTTAGCATCTTTCTTCTATATAAACCTCACAAATCTTGACTTCCCTATTAATTTAATGTAAGTTTCTAAAATTCATCTGTAAGTAATTCTAAAATCATATAACAGTTTTCTTTAACCTGGTAATCAACAGAGCTCAGGATCAATTGCCCTTGAAAGAAAATTACTACAGGTTGAAATAATTAATCTATTAGAGGATGAACTACATTGCCAGTAATGGGAACGAATGAGCTTGAACAGGATTTTGAGTAATGTCACAATGAAACAGAATTTTGAGATAATAAATACCATTTGGTCTCTGTCTAATGCTCGGAATTAATTTGTCCAGCCATGTCTGACAATGCACTGTATATTCCTGAACTTATGTGTCCAAGCTCTGTTGTTGTGCTTGGCTATGGCAACAACTGCACTGGACATTTTTATCAGGAACACAGTGGACAGTTGTTTGGTCTTTTTCTGTCTCTTTCTACCCATAACATTTTTGTTGTTGTTGTTTGGGAATTTTTTTTAAAACCTCTTCCCACTGTGCCATTTCAAAAAGCTTATTTTCTGTGGTGACCCTCGGGACTCCCAGAATTTCTCAGTGCCCCAGCTTGGCTTTGTGGTGACACAAAGCAGGCTGCTCTGCTGGAACAGCCTGTGCAACCAGCTGCCACATTTTCTTCTGATAGTCTGTGTCTCACATCTTGATGAGGCAGTCCTGATACCACCTCCCCTTCTTTGGGAACGGTGCAGACCAAAACGCCACTCATAAAGACTGGGACAGTGGCTTGAATAACTGATAGAGAAATTCCCCTGCCAGTAACATTCCTGTTCAACCAGAAGCTTCCAAGTTGCCTCAGGATTTTTATTTAGATTTTCCATACCCTGATGTTGCTGTGTTTGAGCCTTCAAACCTCTTTAAGACAGATGCAGTTGAATTACATGTAGTCATACAACAAGGATGAGAGGAAGTAGATAATTAAATAAGACACATAATTAAGTTTTTCATTAGCAGAAAAAAAAGTGCTGTAAAGAATAGTTGTGATCTTGTTTGAGAACAAAATTTTTAGACTTTCGTATTTCATATTTATAAAAGGTCATTTAAATTCCAGGGAATTCTTAGCTAATTTCCTTTTTTAATGGCTTTAATTTAAATGTAGGCAAATTTTTAAACTAATATATTTGGCAGTCAAACATCTAGCCTGCTTCTTTCTGACAAAAGCAATTCAGCAAAATCAAGATAAACTCATGAAAGTTTTTGTTATTGGGGATCTATATTGCAGTAAACTGTCCAAAAGAAAAACAAATTCTGTATCTACTGAAAAGGTTGGGGTTTTTTCTCTAGAGCAAACAAAACAGTTTAGTATGACAGATTCTGATTATTTCTAAAAGAAGAAGAAACACACATTTCCATACACTTTCCTAACTAACTCGGAAGTTTTTCATATGAAAGGTAAAACATGCAAAGCTGTCTAAAACTTTTAGGCACGAAAATACTATGAAATTTGACAGAAGTTTGTCTCTGTATGACAGGTCAAAATTTGAATATTACAGCTTCTAAAAAACACACAAATATAGATAAAGACGAGTTACATCTTGAAACGTAATGAGTTACATCAGATTATTTAGCTCCAATAACAAAACGCAAGTTTTCATCTCGTCTCGTAAAGTTTTTATCTGGAACATCATTAAAAACGCAGCAAGCCCAATTAGTGATGAAGAAAGCAATGCAATCAAGACCTAAAACAATAGGTGGCAATATCTCCCAGCGAGCCTGACATGTGCAGCTCAGTGCCATGTGCAATCTGCTGCCACATCCACTCTCAACGCTTTCCCCGTGATCCGGAGGCGAGCGCTGAGAGCATCCAGCGGGACGGCACGCGGACATCCCCGCGGGGCTCTGCTCAAAGCCACTGCTGTCTCATGCAGGCACGGGCAACTCCTGAGCTTTCAGGATCTGTGGCAAGCAAGAATTTGATGGTTTCTTTGTTTTTAATAAGTGCTGTTCTATTTTATGCCTCGCTGTTTAGCTGCAGAACCACTACTCAGTCTCACCACTACTCATTGCTCACTTCAATGAAACAGTAAATGAAATAGTTTTCTGCAAAGAGTTAATTTCTTCCAGAGCAGTTTCTAGGCTTCTTTCTTTCTGTCCTTCATACGTTTTCCAGCTGACTGACTCATATGGGAATGGATAGACCAAAGCAATTCGTTCGGTGTTAGTAGCAGGACAGAGGTTCCTGGAAGCCAACAGATCCAGATTTAATTCCTGTTTTTGTCACTGAGCTGATCTTTTTGGAGGTCTCCAACACACTTTCTGGTCTATCTAGAATGTGATTCCTCTGGATTAGGGTTTTGGGGTTTGCTCTCTTCACTACATGCCTGCACAGGGCCTCCTGAAAAAGGGTCCTGATTTTGGCAGAAGTGTTTATTAACTCCTGGAAGTCAACTCAGGAAAACTTCATTGTCTTTGTGCTCCTGGAAGGCAGGATCCTTGTTCAAACAGCAGTGAAACATGGGAAACCAAATATCATCCCTCATCTTCCCTTCTTGTTCACTACCTTCTACTGCATTTGAAGAAGGGACCATGCAAATGATACTAGTGAAAAAAAATCAGATAGCCCTCTCTGGATTTTTCATGCTAATCTAAAAACAGAATAAGGATTTGTGGTACAGAGAGCAGCACTTTTTAGCTTTTGATCTGGTTGATAAAATGTGTTTTGGGGAGAGAGGTAATGTGTACTAAAGTAAGGAAAGAACATAGGGAAATGATTGACCCTCTCTCTATATATATCTATCTGCAGCTTTGAAACAGACACATAAGCCACCTTCAGACATAACAGGATTTTCCCACAAGATCTACTCTTTTGTGCCTATTAACTGGCTGATTTAAAAAAAAATAAATAAACAAACCAAAAAACCAACTAAACAAACAAACCCCCATAACAAGCAGATGTTTAAAATCCTGATTTTTGCAAGCCATAGATTCTGAGCTGATTAATTCTCCAGGACACTTTGCAGTATATGATCAGAGTAAAACCATATACCAAAGAATCACTATCCTCCTGTCTTGGCAGCTGTTTTTGTAGTGATCACTGTCATAGAACAGCCACAGATCGATAAAGTTATACACCTTGTTTTCAAACCTTAAACTAATGAATCAGTCTCCACTTTTGAGTCTGAATTTTGGTCTTCCATTTCTCAATTTTAATTTTCTGTCCCTCTTTAAAATTTACTCTGGTTCAAGCTGGGTTGAAAGATGTGATTTCTAGAAATATTCACCAAGTTCGCTACTTTCCAGAAAACTAAATCACATGCCAGCACTCAGCACTTGCAAAAATCCTTTAAATTAGTTACCTGAAATGAACTTATTTAGCCTGTCAAATGACTGTAGTAAAGAAAATAGGTCCTCATAACATGCTTTATTTAATAATCTAATTAGACCATTCTATGGTGGCACTACAGTAACTAAAATTCAGGTCTGAAAATCACAAATTGTTTATCATATCAACTCTGTTGATATTCATCTGATGCTACTACTTGACTCCAGGTTTTATTCTTAAAAAAAGTTTACTTGTGGTTTGAGAAGAGTGGTGTAAAACCAAGATGAGTCTTTTGAAATTAGCAAAATGGCAAAATGAACTTAAAATATGCATGTATTTGTTACTTTAAAATTTTGTAGTAGATAAGATGTCCACAAAGTATGCCTGGAAAAAAAACTCGTCTTCCACAGAGAGATAAGGATGAGTTTAAGAGTACACATTAAAAGAACAGAAAATAATGGCTGTATGGATTCCTGTATTCCACAGGAGAGTGGATTAGAAGATGGTGATAGTACCATGATAGTTCAAAGCAGTATCTTTTTCCTACTTCACTCAAGAACAGCCTTGATCAATATATTAAAGGGTCATTCTCCATGTTTCTACAGCACCATCTTCTAATATTAAAAGAAATTACAAGATACATATCAGAAGCGAGTGAAGGGCTTGTGTAGGCTGGAGCTGGCACATCCCTGACAGCTTTAACCCATACTCCCATTTGAGTATGAACCCAGTGGAGACTCTCAAAAAGCACCTGCACTGCTAACCCTTGTCACAGCAATGACTTCATCACAACTCTTACCCTTGCTCCTACATCCGAGCAATCATCCCAGCGTCTCGCCTGTAATTATAACCAGGCCTCCACTTGATTACCCATGGGTATCTCTATAGTGGCTTCATTAATTAAAACAGGCTGCTCTCTGTCCCTGGGACAAGTGCAAAAGAAATATTGATTTGGTCTCCAGTCAGAGGTCTGGCCAAGCTTGGACAAAAACTGCAATCTGTTTTGGCTTTTGTGGTATGAGAGGGAGAGAAAGATCTCCTGAAGTGAGCAGTGTGATGAAAAATATTTTCTTCTTTTTTTTTTTTTTTTTTTTTTTTTTTTNGATATAGTTCACGTGTTTTATTTGTATCATCAGCTACTTCATATCTTTGCTCAGTGACAGTTTTAGGTAAGACAAAATGTGTTAAATGAGTTGTTTACATCTCTTTGGAACTGAGCTTTGAGTGATCAAATCTCTTAAGCTCCTCTGAAAGCCCAACTCTTAAGTTTCTTGGGAAAGTTGCTGTTCAAATGGAACAAGAAAAGGAAATGGGCCTGGGGGAGATTCATAGGGTGGGGTCATAATAAAGGAAATGAAAAACTGAATGCTTTTCTTTCTGTAGCTTCACAAACATTTGTTAGATATTTAATTAACATCATATTTGGTTCTGCAGGCTGGATCCCACATTAGTAGCTTCAGTTGCTAAATATGCAAAATCTGAACAGTTATTACTGTTTTAATTA
The DNA here is from genome assembly GCA_013397915.1 of Daphoenositta chrysoptera. Classification (NCBI taxonomy): domain Eukaryota; kingdom Metazoa; phylum Chordata; class Aves; order Passeriformes; genus Daphoenositta; species Daphoenositta chrysoptera. Next base: position 95,850 of record VZRO01008214.1, read on the forward strand.
GCAAAATTGTTATCCATGTTCTCTTGGTGTTGGTTTAGGGAGGCCCCATGAAGTGGCACACAAACATCCAGTGTCCTGCCAGTTTTGTTTCCTATTTTGGCTGATTAATTCAGACACAGAAAGGAGATTAACTTCCTTCCTTTTAATGAATTATTATTATAATGCTGAGTACTAATACCATCCTCAGTCAAGTGCAGACTGTGAGCACTTTCGTGCGCTTGCTACCTTTTTTTTAAATAAAACTACTTTTTTTTTCTTTTTCCACAGCACTCTTCTTTCCTCAGGGGACAGAGCAGATCCACAACCAACAGTGTGTGCTGGTGGCCGCCAGCTGGTCCACAGGGAAAAGGGGTCACCTACTTCTGAATCTCTAAGAGATAGTTTGTGGCTTTTGTTGCCTTTTTTAGTTCTATCTCTATGATTTATGAAACAATCATGTCAACTTTCTACAATATAGGACTTTGTTACAGATTAACACTCAGCTATCAGATCCAAATGGGGGAAAGGCGAACAGTTAATGCTGCCTAACTTGGAGAAATATCTGAAGAACTGTGCCTGTAGAGAGGATTAGAGGCCTGCATTGCTTGCCAGTAAAACCATAGCCTTTAATTTAATAAAAATCACGCCTTGCTCTTATTTACTGCATGCTACAACTTAGTCATTGGTACCTCTCCTTTACTTTGGGGCTTGTTTCTGAAGCTGAAGGAACAGGGTTCTTTTCTTTACTTTAGTTTATGTATATTTGGATACAAAAATATCTTTGTCCCATAGCACTCACTGATTTGTTCACTTGAGTTTCAAGTAACAAGACTATTTTGTAGAAAACCAAACCCATACTTCAGCCAAAGGTGAGTCCATTCTCTTTGCAAATTAAACATAAATGTTAAATTTTCTCCAAACTCAAGCACATAGTTTACCTTTCAATGCAAGTACAGTTGCTTGCATGCAGACTTTTCACAGTACAGCCCGTAGTGGTTTTGACAGTTTTGAGGCTCTAGATATCATTGAAAAATTCACTTTAATATATTATTTCTTGCTAAAAATTTCACAAAGTTATCCTGTTTTAAGTATAGCTGTCAAAACAATAAGCAGATATAGGGCTAAAAAGCATGAGTTTGTGGAAAATAGGTTAAATTTATGGCTTTCTAGTTTTATGCTGCAGAAGCTGTTTGCCTGGCAGAACTTGGGTGAACCTTAAGACCAGGCTATGAAAGATTGGGAGAGACATGGGAAATTGTTAAGCTGACATTTCACTACTTTGATTCCCTAGGTATATCTAAATTATGCTCTGACTTGCATATGATTTTTAAACAGTTGTTTAATTATAATTTTAAATTGTAAATATCAATTTTAAAGCATTTTTATGTAAGTAAATGTAAGTTTACATGGAAAAAACCTCAGATTTCTACCTTTTCTTTTTTTGATCTTTGCTTCACTCAGCTGGTACACTAAATATTTCTGCCCTCACCATAAAATAACTTAAAACGTTTGGACATCCATGATGTGAAGGAATATTTACTATTTTAAAAAAAAAGCTCTGTACTGGATTTTTATCTCCTTTTTTATTTACCAGTTCCTCAATATGTATTATATATTTGTTCTTAAAACCTAAATACAATGCATCGACCATTTGTCAAGGTTCTTTTAGGAACAAGGCCATATCTAGTGTTCCTTGTCCACCTAAAACTCTTTTGTCAGTAGAAGGACTGGGAATATAGAAAGGGATCCCAGGAGGGATATATAGTAGCTATGAATAGTATGTTAGCTGACCACAAAGCAGAGCTGTTACTGGCACAAAACAGAGGCAGCTCATTAGAGAGAAGAATATTGTAGTAGTGGAAGAGGTTTTGCTTCAAATTGCTTTCCAAATGTGGCAGTCAGAAATGAGATGGACTACAACACCTAAAAAGGATGGATGATCTCTAGGTTAAGTTATGGGATTTTAATTCCAGGAGAGATCTTTGCCAGTGAGATTTCTGCTAATGGACAAGCTACAGGCTCTGCTCTGCCTTTGCATTTTTTTTCTACATGGAAGTTATTCCACATGGGGGTACAGACGTTTTCTTCACTCTAAAGCCTTTAAATGTATTGTAACATACAGCTTCATATGTTCTCCTGCCTTCAAAAGAAAGAGTGAACCATGTAAAACTGGACAAAGACTTATAATTATTTACCTGGCATGTGGGTTACTTGTGAAAATATTTGTGCACTAACATTTTACAGGGAGGTTTAAAAATGTGTTTGTTCTGTTGAACAGAATAAAAAAATTTACAGCATTTTTTTGTTTTCAGAAACAACAGTCCTTTCGTATTTCCCAGGCCTCGGAACAGAACATAATGTGGCTTACTCGGTCACACAAAATTTCACAACATAGATCCAGGAGAACAAGAGAGGTCAATGTTTCAATATAAAAAGTCTGCACAGTTTCTGGATGAAACACGAATTTTCCCATCCTTCCTACCTCAGACACAAAAGGAAAAGTTATGCCTTCTTATGACAATGTGAGCTCTCTGTGACATTTACATGATAGCTTAATGTGCTATAAACTACTTGGCATATCATATAAAAATATTCTATTTCTCATTGTTTCCACTTTCATTGTAGCTTTCAACATAAAAATTCAGTCACCTAAGTGTTGGGCTTATTCCAAGTTCAAATTAAATTTCTTAAACACTTGGTATGCCCTCTCATTAAGGAGAGCATAATCCCTTTTGCTATGGCAGGCAACTGTAGATAATAACTAGAAATACTGCATTTCTAAACCCTACTTTTTTATGGATCTAGTGTGCTTTGCAAACCTTTGGTCATTTATGAGCTCTTTTAACTGCATTTTCCTCATACCTTTTAAACTTCATGCTTTATGTAGTACACAGTAGATCAGCTTTGTGTAACCCACCAGAAATATTTGAACTGGGTCATAAGAGGCTCAGTCTAAATTGTTTAGCTTTTCCTTATCTTGTAAGCCTGTCTTTTCTCTAGTTCTAAGTCTAAAGTCCTTTCTTTTGATGGTCACTTTGTTACATTTCAAAATTTAAGTTATTTTTTCCTTCCTTTTACATTTTATGTTTGCAATGTTGAGATTAGTACCAGAGGAACAGAGTATCAGACCTAGGGTCCATCTCTTTAAGCATTTGTCTCCAACAATGTCCATAAGCAGATAGATCAAAAAATAATACAGGGTTTGGCTTTATCCAGTCTCACTAAAACAATGACATGTGGGGTAAGTAAATTTTGTACTTTGCTAACTGTAGTGGGTTGAACAAATGGGATTCAATCACCTAACTATAAACATCTCTAGTCCAGACATGTACATCTGAGCTTATCACTTTAGGCCCCTTAGAGTCTGTGGGGAGAAATAGACCCTGCTAAAGTGCAACTCAGTTTATCCTAGAGTCAGTGTCTAAAATGCCTAAGATGAATTGTACTAAACCATCATTTTGCTCCATTGAATCTGAAGGGAGCTTGGGGGAAGATACAGACAGAAAGCTTTTATATTTGATCAGGAGAATTTCACTTGAAGTTTCAAAACTTATTTTGTAATACATCATCTGAATCTTGTTACTGAAACGGCATTTTTGAAGACTTAAATGTAAGTCATTCTGTTGTGGAAATAAGACAAAACTTGGAGTTTTCAGAGTTAAAATGAAACGGTTCTAGGTCAGTATCCTATTTCATTGGAACATCCTTAAATGGCGGGAGGGTGGGAGTGTGCTGATCTCCTTTTTCTATATATTTATGATACTTTAGAAGAGCTTTTGTTGTCTATGAGTACCCTAAATGGATAGGTTTCCTCACAACCCGGCACCTTGTTGTCCTGCCTTCTTTCCCAGTAACCTGAACCTCCAGGGTGGTCAGACTGCATCAAGTCTTGCCTTCTTTGCCTGATTTGGTCCCAGCTGTGAAACCATGGTGGTTAAAATACAAGCTTGAATCTACATATCAGTCCTTTCTCTACCCATCTCATGCCAATATCTGTAGATAGTCACTCACACGTGTGACATTGAAAATTTCATTGCAAGTTATAGATCTCTTTCAAATCGTTTGTTTTGTATAAAACAGTTTAGATGGAGAAAATTGAAAATTGACAAAAATCTCAGATGACATGTCTGTCTGACAAGTAGGTCATAAAAGCGAGCTGGCATAGTGACATGTATGCCATGCTACAGCAAGCAACAGAAGTTGGGTGGCCCCCAAAAATGTTTATAAAAATCCCTCCCCATATACTTTTATAACAAATTAATTCTTTGCTGATGCTGATTTTGTGCCATCACAGTTTAAAAGTCCAAGTCTCAGAGGGCTTGGGCATCTTAAGTCTATGGGAGCTCAGCACCACAGAGAGCCTGAGCCCAGAGCCATGGTCCAAAACTGTCAGGTTGACTGAAATCCCTCCAAGGGAGACTGAGGATAAACAACTCTGTCCTGCTGTAGCTCCAGTGATGCCAAGAATTGGCTGGCTAAATCCATACCTCACTAGGATGCAAACCAAACTCAGGCCTAGGGAGTTTGTGGTGCTGCCATCAACCAGCAGTGCCCAACAGCCAGCTAGAACCACTCTGCACTGTAGAATTTTCCCACTAAATGTGAGGTGGAAAATGGGTTGATTGGATATATTAAACCATTTAAAAGAGAGAGGGGAACTACTCTCTCTTCCATCTGGAATGGTATTTAGAATATTTTACATTGAAAGTGTTGTGATCTGTAGCACTTTAATATTCTTACCTTGGCAGACCACATATGTACTCCCAGTGGGATAAGTGGCAAATGCAACAAGGACTTCTGAACTATGAGATGGTCTTTTCCAACCTAAAATGATTCTTTGATTCTGTGTGTTCAGGCTGCTGGTGGCTGCAAGTGAGCAGTGGAAAATCTATGCAAACTCTTTCCAGCATAATGTTCTGAATGCACATACCCGCAGAAACATTTAAATGTGAGTGCATAAAATTACATCTAAATGCATCACTTAAAATATTCTTTTATTATAGCATTCTTATTTTATAATTTGAGTCACTTAATGGTATTAATAGAGAAAAGATCTAATTCAATACTTCTACAATGTGAGTCAATGAAAATAGGGTTTTAGTTATATAAACAGAAGCCAGCAATTTCTCTCATAGCTACATGTTTGCACATTCATATAGTGCAGAAAAAGCAGTGTTTTTCTTATAATTAAATTTTTCAGGCAAAAATAATATTTTAATTTTGTGAGAACTTTAGAAATATAAATGCTTTAATTTCTCTTAAACCCATTATATGTGGAAATAAAAATATATCAGCAAAGAAGATATTGCACTGTAGCTTAGGTTCATGGTAGAAATAACTATGTGAAACAGCAGATATAAGGGGCAATTAATCAGGTGTGCATGAACTGTTTTCTAAAAAATATAATAAAGTACAAATGGTACTTTTAGCAACATTTTAAAAAAGGATGTCACTGCAAAATTATCTGGAAAAAATTAACCCAAAGAAGTTGAGTTATATGAGCCCTGAGAGGTTCTTCTTCAGGTACCTTGGTGCGATTCACAAAAAATTTGGATTAAAATTGTCGTAAGACCCCACATTAATATTTATTTTTTCCTGAACACTTCTGCCTCGTTTCCTGTGCTGTACAACTGTTGATCATGGGTTTATCCTTATTTAATAATGTCTACCAAGAGATGGGGAAGGTTCCTCACTGTGCAGGGCTCACTGGTATCCCTAAAGAAAATATTATGGATGGCCTATGAGGTCAATAGCAAGGATAATAGGAAACATGGCAGCGATCAGATACTTCTGAAAACAGCTAATAATAGTGTTCTACACTTTGGTAAAATTATTCAGTGAATGATAGATCTGATGAGGTGATGTAATTCAGCTTTCTGACTCTTCGTTTTCATGATAATTTTCTTCTGGAACTGGGCAGAACTTGATCAGTCTCACCTCAAGCTGCTCGTTCAGCTGAAATATCTCCTTCCCTTGAGAAGAGCTATTGCTGCTCTTCTTTAGTTCAGACTCACAAGTGCTGTGAGGGATTGTTTGGAGTTTTAACATTCAGAGTCCACATGTGAGGAAAAATCAGTTTCCTCCAAACAAACTCATGGTTCCCTGGAGGTTATTCCCTGGATCCAGATTACTAACAGTGGGAGGAAGGCCAGCTCAAAGGCATAAAATATAATGGAATGACTAAAACAATGTGGCATGGTTTTTAGGATGAATTTCCATAACCCAGTATTCATGGATGTTGACTGTTTTTTGCACAAGATGTGGTATAAGATGTTAATTATTTTATTTATAATTGTTGAAAATATTCATTTAAGTTTCCAAATAAATGTGTTTATGCCTTCTTGGTTTTTTTCCTGACTTCCATTGTCAGAATTAATTTATTCATGTGCTCTCCTACTATATGTGCTCTCTCCTACTTCTTCCAAGTGTAGATTATTAAAGTTCTGTACCAAGAACAGGACTTTCTATGTTTTACATCAGCACAGAACTGTAGCTGAAGAGGCTGTAGCTGTGAGAAGATCTGTTATAGAAAATCAAATTGCAACTGGAATGAAATATGCGTATAATATATACATGCATGTATTATATACATATTGGAATACTTGATTTATAAGATTGAGCAGGTAGGAATTAGAACTGATCAGTGGTCTAATTGAGATAATTAATTAAGTTTAATTCATGTTTTTATAGAACAGTTCTATTTCATCAACCTGAAATTTCTCATTCAAAATGCCTCTGTATAATCGGAGCTATTATTTGAGCACATACAATAAAAGAATAAACTCTTTAAAGTGTTTCACAGAATCACAGAATATTCTCAGTTGGTATCTTCGTATTAATATAAACACCCAAAACCAAATTATGGTACAAAAATGACAGTCCACTGACAATTCTCTAGGAAGGGCACAAGTGCTTTGGTGTTGTGTGAGATCGAAGAAGGCATTAAGAGAAAATACAGATATTATGTTGGTCTGCTTGGTGAGCTACTATTCTGCTGTGTCAGCAACTTGGTGACAAGGACAACTACAAATGCTGACTCTTCCACCTCCCTTCAAGGGCAGAAAGAGGGAACAGGCAGGAAAACGTCTGTAATGCCCTTGGCTAGCACGTTCCAGATGTGACTGTGACTCTATAACTTTGTCCAAGGATATTTTCTTTTTTTCAAAATTCAATGACTTTTGGTGTAGCAAGGTCTGGCCTTGCCTAGTTACTTGCCTAGTTACTTGCTCCTGGCTTTGAGCTCTGAGCAAAAACTCAGTTGTAATAGAGAATCTGAGTTGAGCTTTACAGCCCAAGTCAGATCTCAAACAGGGGGAATTTCTCATGGAAACATCTTGGTGATGCCACAGCAAAGGAGCAGAGTGCTACAATAACAAGGACTGGTCACAAGTCCACGAGAGCTTCCATACAACCACTCTGGCCCACAAGCAAGTTAGGGACTGAAGGGTCAGCAGAAATTTAGGAACCAGCATGACCTTTGAAGCACTTTGTGAAAACCGAGCATTCAAACGTCATTCAAATCAGTTTATTTGTTGAACTGCAGTGGGAAGATGGGCACCTGTCCACTGGGAACAATGCTGACATTAATGTCAGAGACTCTTTCCATAAATGCAGCTTGAGAGACTTTAGACAGCATTAATCTGAGATAGACCTCCACTTTCTCCCTAAATCCAAACTGCACCCGTGCTAATGAGGGACTCAGAAGTGAAACTGAGCCTTTGGTGCTTGGCTGGTCTCCAGCAGAAATACTTAATGGCTGTGATCAAAGCTGGACGAGAATCAGGACAAAGTAGACTGGTAAAATCTAAGGATTTCATTACCAATTGCTTGAACCATCCAAACTCTTTTGGACCAGGTTTTCTGCTAGTTTTCTCCCAGGTGACATTGTTTTGCCCCAATGTTCAAGTTATTTAAGAAGCATCTCTTTAAATACATACAGAATTGTATAAGAAATGTGAACCTTTTGAAGTAAAGCGCAAATTTTCTCTTATTTTTTTTTAAAGTTATAAGGAAAAAAACCAACGTAGGCTCTTTCTATGCCAACAGAAAGACAAGAATTTTCCACCTTGCTGCTTAATTGGCAATATAATAGTTTAGAATGTACTTTTAAGAGGTTTGGACACACTAGCTGGTCTTATCCCATCCAAATGGCATTAGTGATTTGTTAACACTCACTCATACTGCACTTGACATGCAAGGAACATTCTTGCTGCTATATCATAAGGCTAATTTCTAAAACGTCTCCAAAATATTAAACTGTTGCTTAGATGAAGACTTAAATGAAGCATTTGACATAACTAAATAATCTGAAATAAAATATAAATTATTATCCCATAAAACATTATACTTTTTCTAGTAGAGATTTAATTTTTTCTGGTCTGGCTTCATCAAGGTGTAGTTGAGCACATTCTGGCTGAAAATGATGTTCCCAAGTTCATGAGGTGAATTTGCAGGCTCTAAGTATGCAGGCGTGAAATCTGGCACCTTCCAAGCTGCACATTTGTACTTACAAATTCACTCAAGATTTATAGTCATTACTTACAGATGATGTCATCAGTCGTTGCACATATTCCCTACCTCATTTTCCCAAGGTAGGATTTAAATTTTTTTGAGGAATGAGGAACTGGCAATGAATACTGATAATGAGCAACAAATATCAGGGACAGTTTCATATTATTTTTAATACCAGAACACAATTCTTTTGCGGTTAATAGTCTGCAAATTGTTAATGCATCAGCAACTTTGTTACTGTGTAAATACATTTACCACAAATTTAGGAGGTTTTTCTCATACCCATAATTTCAAAATTGCTAATGCAGCAAGAAGCTGACCAGCTCAGAGAAGCTACCCACCAGAGAATGGACATAAAATCAAATCCTGCCTTAATCAGGCAGAATTACTTTTAAGATTACTAGAAAATTTTATATGAGTTAGTCAGGTAGGTCTTGGCCTGGTTTTACTCTAAATAAGTATAATTTAGTTGTTAATTTATGGTAATGGGCAAAATTCTGCTCTGTGGTATTTGGGTAAATCTGGAGTAACTGTATAGCTTTTCAGTAGGCTTTTTTCTGGATGGCCACCAGTGCAAATAAGAGTAGGAGAATCTGGCTCTTTTTGCATAAGGTTGCTATTTATTCAAAATATGCTCTAACAGGCTGTTCACATTCTTTCTGCAAATATTTTAGTTGTGACTCAGGGCTATGGATTCAATGTGAAGTGAATCCCAAAAATATCAGACTTCGAATGAACAATAGGTAAAATAAAGATGAAATCTGAATTGAAAAGTAATTTTAAAAAGAGCAGAGACATTTTTTGCTGCCTATGAAGGGCAGTCATGAGTCATAACTTACTCCTGTTTTCTCATAACAGCCTGTTCTACCCAAAACCTCTATTTTCCCAAAAGCCTGTATTTCTAATACACAGCATTTGTGTACAGTTCCTACATTGACCTTGAGTTGGATCATATCCTTTTTCTGTGCTGGCAGCAATGCTGAGGCAGTTCCTGGTAAATTCTTTGCGATAAATCATGTATTAAATATATTTATCTTTTATTCTGATTACTGGTCTTCCAGTAACACAGTTTCAAAAAAATATGTGTATTTTTCATGTGTAAAATAACTGTCAGTGTCTAGCTTTAAAGTTTTTAGTACTGAAAACCTAAATATTGAGTTAATGGGGGAAAACTTTTATAGAGCTATTTTGGTTTTGCAACCATATTGAAAGATCATGACTTACTGACTTACCTCATCTAATATTATGCTTCATTGACAGCAGAATAGCACTTCAAGGTCAACATATTCCTGGGACTGACTCCTGGAGGCATTCAATCTCTCCATTGACTATAGAAGGTGATTAGAATTACTCCATTTGTACCATAGTAACATCTTTAATTTTCTGGAATGAACTGCAACCAAAGTGTCTGAAACCAAATTTTATTTATACCAGAAATGCCTATGCTTACAGATACTGATATTTATAGACACACAAAACTACCACTTCAGAAAAGTGTCATCATCTTTTTAAATTACACCTAAATATTTCCATAATTTACTATGTCAGCTCATCAAAATAAAGCATTATGGTTTGTCACATGAGATATTTTCTGGTCAGTAAACTGGAGTCATACAAACAGTATGGTTTAGGTCTCCAAAGCACACAGGATTTTCTGGATAGCAATACTCACTATTTACCCAAAGGGGTTTTGTTTGTTTCATTTTGTTTTGTTTCAGTGAGGGTTTTTTTTTGTTTTCTCTTTGCAGTGAAAATTCAAAATACATTAATCAAAAAAATTCTTCTGGGAATATTTTTTTTCATTTATCTCTATAAATAAATAAATAAGTAGGGGATTTGACTTCTTCCCATATTACACATTAAAACCTATCAAACATAATGAGCATGATACACCAACACTGTGAGCTCTAAGGTCTGTGAAGTATGAAACTTCTTACTGTGTTTGTTTGAATCACCAGTTCTCTTTGGGCAAATCTGGTTGCAACACAAAATGCTGTTAATTAAAATATCAAAGTCATGGCCCAGATAGTCAGCTGCTGTGAGCTGTTTGAGACTCAGCCATTTAAACACTCTCAGGAAAGGAACCTCAATTTACAACTGCTTTCACTATGACCCCTTATGGCTCTGGTTGTTGAAATTCTGCAAAAATAATTACTCAGAACTGCACATTGTTCTTGTTTTTCTTTCTTCCTTTCTTCCTTTCTTTCTATTTGAAGCTGGACTTCTTTACTGCAGAAACCATCCATTATAATTTGTCAGTGTTCAGCCTGGGCACAGCCTTGTGTGACTCTGTTTCAGTTCAGAAGAACAGAAAATCCCAACAGCCAGCTCAGTGTTCAGGCTTTCTATCTGGTCCTCATATTACATCTTTTTTTTTTTTTTTTTTTTTGTGTGTGTACATCTGGTAAAGTAGTTTTCTAAATTTGTCACTATTAGAGCAATGCAAACTATTTATGAGAAGATCTCCAAAACACATGTAACTCACCTGCTTCCATGTTTCATTATAGAGATGAAATTCAGCCCAGTTTCATCAAACATTGTACATAGTTCACAAATCTTTCAAATACACCTGGCTGAGGTATAGTTCTGTGTTTAGGTTATCCAAAGCCCAGAGTGCATGTGAAGCCAAAGGAGTCTCTTTAGTTTTTGCTTTTAAATTCAGGTTTGTTCTCTACTGGCTCAGTTTATTCAGGCTCCAAATTTGAAATAAAACTTTTCCTTCTCCTTGAACTTTCACCCAGCTCTTCTCTGTCTGCCAAAAATGTGATCAACAGGAATAGCTCTAAAGACCTCACCTCAGGCAAAGCTCCCATTTCCATATTCCTCAAGGGAAGCTCGATCTGGCTAAGATGACAGATAATGAGCGAGAAATAGGAGGGGCAGTCTGAAGTATTTTTAACACCAGAATGCTACTCCTGTGTCATCAATAGCCTGCTGTGAAATACATCAGCAATTTTGAAACTGTGTAATAGATGCTTCCCAACAGAAAATCAGTATTTTTCTGCAGTTATTATTTGCTATTTGTTTAGCACGGCCTGCTCAGAACAGTATAAGGCACAAGGATATGTAATCTCTAACCAGTAACTCGGAGCATGAACTAACATTACAATATTTTTATCTGAGAGTTTAATGTGTCCAGGTTGATCTGGCAGGAAAGAGGCTTAGCAAACCCAATTTGTGTGTGTCCTAAAGTACCAGAATAAAATATAGACAGTTTCTATTCCATTCAGTCCTAGGGATAATCTTATTTCTCTTCATATCCCAATGTCTTTCTAAAGAAGATGATGTCATGTAACTAATAGCTGTCATATGCAGTTCATCTCTCTGCAGGGTGAGGAGGTACTCCGTGCATATCATTGCATTTGGGTAACAGTTTTGGGGAGGAGTGGGAGAGCTGAGTGATAAATGTGCTGCATGTATCTAGAAGAAAAGTGGGTTGGATGAACGGCATGTGATAGGCAGGTCAACACGAGTTGTTAGGGGGTTTTTAACATTTCTTTTCCTGTGAGAATTAGTTCCAGAAACTTGGACCAAACTCTTAAAAGGAATGTTTTCTCCTCTGCTCAGACAAGTGTTACCTTCTGGGTAGAAAGCCTTGCTGTGCCTGGGGAGGGGATTTTTCATCCCAGGTTCCCACCCTGGTTCCAGAGGGATTCTTTGAAAGCCTGTCCACACTGCCAGCTGCAGACAGATTCGCTCCTCCTGTGCTAACCCCAGAACCAAAAGGGTGGTTCTGGAGAAGCTGCCAAATCAGGCCTGGAAGGAGAATAGTCACGTTCACACACAAAGGGCAGGGTATATTAGCTTGGGCATGGTGCCAAGTACATGCAGCTCTACTGCTTCCAGATGCAAACTGGTGAGTCCACAAAGTCCTACTCTGCACTTGCATGGACTCACTAATGTGGATCTCTGGACCATGGTCTATTTTGCCCTTAGCTATCCTGAGCCTGGGACATCAATCATCTTACAGGAAAGGGGAAAGACCTTCAGCTCACTTTTTTTCCTTCTTCGAGGAAGCCAGTGGAGGGAGAGGACATTCTGGGATAGTTATAAAGTTTGTGTTGGTGGATTATGCTACTGGATTTTGTTGCAGATTCCTGGGACAGATGGCTTAGGGCCCAGGTATATCACATTACTGAATTCCAGATGGGAAAAGCTTGTATAAACTCAGACCAAGGTCTTCCTCTACCAGGAGAGATTGAACCTACTTGTCAGAAACCAGGAGCAGAGGAAAAGGAAAACCAGCTCTGCATTGAACATTGGGTGTTTTGAGGATATTGCCTAAGAATTGAACAGACTCAAATGGAATTGAATAGAATAGAATAATTTCAGCTGGAAGGGACCTACAACAGTCACCTAGTTTAACTGCCTGAGCTCATAGAAACACAGAATCATTTAGGTTCAAAAGGACCCTAGAGACAATTTACTCACCTGTAAACCTAACACTGCCAAGTCCCCTACTAAACCACGTGCCTAAGAGACACATCTACACATCTCTTAAATCCTCCAGTGATGGTGACTCAATCACTTCTCTGGGCAGCCTGTTCAGTGCTCGACCATTGTAAACCTCCCCTGATGCAACTTGAGGCTGTTTTCTCTCATTCATTCCTTCTGGGATGAAGTTGCTAAGGCCAGAGCAGTTGGGCTGCACACAGCTGACAGCACTGGATTGTGGTGGCACAGCTTGGCGAGGAAGAAAAGGTGGCAAAACACCAACAAATATCAGCTTTATTATCTGGAAGAATTACAGAAATTGTACCAAATCTTTGCCTAAAATTATTTTTAGCCAGACTAATTTCCCCATGCACATAAAAGGGGGAAAAGTCTTACCCAAGAACATGGAATGAACAACCAGACCTCTTAGTGACAAAGTCTTGGAGGATTCTGACCAAACCGCTGCCTGTCTGAGCAGAGTGGTTTCTTTACTCTGTCCCTTCATTCTGACATCGGGATTTCAAGTTAATGAAAGAAAGCCAGTGGCATTTAACTCAAAATCATGCTGTGTTCTTAATATCCAGGAAGAATCCTAGATGCCAAGGAGTAACTAAGGTATGGTTTTATAGAAACAATTAGCTTTTCATCCAAGAATGGGACTCTCAAAAGAAACTGATGACAGACAAAACAACAGGCAAGAATTGTTTCCTTCTAGAAATATTCCAAGCTAAATAACCCAAACCAAATTTGAATCTTAAAATCTAACCACCTTTTAGAAACCAGCTTGAAAAGGGATACAACTACTCAGGAAACCACATTGCCATCCTTCAGGCAAAAATGAGATATTGAAAATTTTTCCTTTGGAGAATTAGGGTGAAAAAGCAAAACTGAAAACAATATTCAGAATGTCCCACCCAATTTGTAGAAAGATTTTATTGTTCTGATAATCTCTAAACAGTTTATTTTAATTATGACCTAATAGTAGCTGAAATTATGAAACAAAAGGCTTGAGAAACTGAAAAAGATTATATTTTCCATTTTGAAATATTTAAATGCATTTTTTTCAAAAGTACTTTTAAAAGTCTGATTGTTGTCCAAGTGTTAAAAAGTTATTTCAAGTGATCTTTCTCCATAGAAAATTTCAAGCTGAAAATGGTAAACACACCAGATTAAAATCTCTGTGAAATCCTGCATCAGCTGTGGAGATAGTGGTAGCTGGAGATGCACAGATTATAGTCATCATCATCGGCTTTCACCTGCAACAGGCATCATTTTAGCAGCCTCTTACCAGTCTGGTGTTGTCATTACAATCCCACAATTTTCTCCTAAGGTCAATAAAATAACAGCCATAAGCTTCAGTCCCCAATGACTGGCAACGCAGAAGCTAAAGCTAAGATTTCAAGACATAAACAATTTCAGCTTTGTGATGGAAATCCTCAGCTACCCTTAAAGTGGATTGGAGATTAGAGGAAGGGGAAGCAGATGTGTAGGTAAGGGCTCACTCAGGAGAGGAAGGGGAAATCTCCTGTGCTCACAACATCCACCTGCTGATTATCCACTGAGGTAAAAACGTCTCCTGCTTTAATCTGCCTTAACTATTAAACTGAAGGGGAGTTAAGAGAATTTAGCTCCACAGAGGACTGAGATGTTAAAAAGTAACATTCCTTCCACTCATTTTGTCAACACTAAAGGCAATTTTCCAGTATGTGTGTTTTGGTTTTTGTATCTTGCTAAAGGCAACCCAAATTACTGGGGTTAGAGGGAAGAAGTTGCAAATCCATTCATTATGGGCTAAGGTGAATGAAAGAAAGGAAATTGGAGAAAATTGGTTTAAAATGTAGTTTGTGTAAGTGACCAACAGACAGTATATCAGAGTTATGGCAAACACAACAATTTAAAAATGAGAAAAACTTGTACATAATAGTCTATTTTCTTTTGAAAAGCACTGTTACTGAAAGCTATTGATATTATGAGATTAATATGGCTCAGAAAAAGGAATCTAGAGTCTATGTAAATCTAATAATAAATATTTTAAAAAAGAACTCTGTTATGTCTGGAAAAAGCAAACATACTTTTACTTGAGCTACACAAATTTTGTGAAATCAAAACAGGGGGGTCATTCTTGGGCAAAATATGGTCTCTTGTCCTGTCATGGTCGCACATCCACTTTTCAGGTTCAGTTTATTCAGTCTTCATCTTTGGGGTTTTTTTTTTCTGCTTTTAAGCATATAACACAATTCAAAAGACACAGCAATGTTTGTGAGGCTTGACATCAAGTCTGACACATAAGTTATTGATTTTTAAACAGTACAGGACATTGGTTTTTCAGAAAAAAAGTTTTGTCATACAATTCAAATCAGATTCATCATAACACCGTAAAATTTCTGTGGCATCCTCATGATAACTAAGACCAAATGGAATTTGAACAACATCATGATTATTTCATAAAAAATATGATCCTACCAAGAACTTCCAGCAAGGAGAGTATTTGTGTCTCTAGGCAAGCGGCTCTTTCTTCAGTTACTATAGCATACCATCAGCTTTTTGCAGGAGAAGAGATTTCTTCACTGAAAACTGAAGACTAAAATTTGTATACATGTTTATAGGTATATGGTAATTAGCATGGATTTTGGAAACAATTTTTCCGGTAGGAATTTATCTCTACTAGATATTGAACAGCTGATTGATAGTGAAAAACAAGAAAAAGACTTAAAAATCCATTAAGTTTTTATTTTTTTTTTTTTTCTTTTTTTAAATACTAGCTTTTTGATGTTTTTAAATAATAATGAAGCCTAGTGTAATTACTTCAGTATCAACTGCACAACTGACTTTTTATATATTTTCCAAGGAGAAATTAAAAGTTTGAAGATAAGGGATCTTGGTTTGTTTTCTCTCTGCAACTCAGAAGAAACAGAGAGAAAACCAACCCAAAAAAAAACCAAAAAANCTGTGTAGGTCTCATCCTCTGGGAATCCAGTGGAAAAGGCTGCTTGTGGTGTTCGAAATCTCAGTTTATATCCCGTGTGGAATGCTTGGTTCCTCCCTCTGGGCGGAGCATCTCACAATGGGATGATGTAATTTTGTCAGTCATGTGGCAAAACCTTGATGAGCCCATTAACAGAAGATAGTCTGGAGGGAGGAGGCAAGGAACACCACCCACCTGGTTTCAACAGTTCATGTGGATGGTAATAGAATACACTGCAACCCAGGACAGAAAAACAAACCTAAAAAAAAAAAAAACCCAAGCAAAATCCCAACTTGATAGAGATTTCCAAAACACTGTCCAGGAGAAATTCTGCTAATTACTTTGATTTGCTGAAATATACTGCACGGTGCTACAACTCTAATTTGGATTTTAGACTGTCAATAACAGCAAAGCAGCAGCTTAGGAACTGATGTGAGTACTAGGTTTGTCAGTGGAAGAGATGGTTGGTGGTGAGGTGTCAGATGAAGGTCACTGTGTAACCTGCAAGCACAACTCAGAGAGAGGTGTCTTTGAAGGAGTAATTCACCCCATCCTCAGATGTGCTCAGGAGAGGTGTGCTGGATCAGCAGGGGAGATGCCATTCCTCTCTACACCCTGAAGAGAGGTCTCGGTGTCAATGTGAGTCAGTGTCTCAGTGACTAGAGTCAGAGCAGGATATATCGTCTTCTGTTATAACTGTGTTCTGAATTGTGTTTTGAATTATAGAGGGAGAAAGCTTGCAGAGACCAGAGCTGCTTCTCAAGAAAACCAAAACAAACCCCTCATTTTTATTCAGAAATGTTCACATTTTAATCAGCACTACAAAACTGCTGTTTTCCACACATCCACTTTCCCATTATGAATTTCCATTGTAAGTAAACTACACAAACACAGCTTAATACATAGGATTTGTTACATTTCTGAATGTCACAGAGGTTGCCTGTGACAACATATCCTGAATCTGAGTTTCTTCTGAGGAGGCAAAAATTACATGATTTTCCAAGTTTTGCTATTCAAGTGGATTCTTCTTCACATACATTTCCACTCAAAATAAGGACAAATCCTTTGGCTGGGCCCGTTTTGTGACTTCTGGACCTGGAGTAGATGAAAAACCCTGCACATATTTTTTTGATTCATCCCTAATTGACACATTTCCCAGAAGAGAACCCCTTGGACTCTACAAGAGACAGAGATTAAGCTCACTGCCATGACTTTTGCCATTACTTGTAGAGGAAAAATTATGACAACAGCTCTGGTACCTCATATATTAAAAAATACAAAAAATTAGAGCTGTATTTAAGTTTTGAAAAATTACAGTTTCAAGTTTTTGGATGAGATTTCAGAGAGGAAATTGTCTGATTTTTTTAAATAAAAGCCATTGTGACAAATATTGCCTAATAGTGTGGTCCTCAGAGTGTTATTTCAAATAGTTTATCTCATTAATTGTTCCGTTGCAGTTTCTAACATCACACAGAAATGTAGCATGTAATAAATACTATTTTTAGATAACACATAGCACTTTAATGTCATTCTTTGCATATGAAACATTCTGCACTGTCTGATATCAACTTTAATTAGTACAGGGCACTCTGGAACACTGGTAAAACTATCAAAATATTTTTGGTATTTTCCTCATAAATTGGCAAGCTGATCATCTCATGCAGGGAAGCTAAGCCTACCAAATTCTTTCTTATGGTACACTGAGACCTGGCACAATGAAAAAAAGAAAGGTATTTTCAAATATTAAACCAAATTTCAAATGGTGCACAGAAGTGTGAGACATTAATTTACAGTATTAAAACTTTTTTCAGATTTTAATGTGGAATAAAAGCATAAGATACTGAAAATTAATGCAATAATTCATCAAAATGACATTGTATTTCTATAGTTAGATGTCCTGTACTTCACAACAATTTTATAATGATTATGAAACACCAAGGCAAAGACAAAAAAGTAACAAAAATATAATTGCTTGAATATATCCAGCATGTCATTCGTTGTTTACCAGCTTTAGTAAAACACTCTTAATAGTGAGAAATACAGAGAGGTCAAATTCCCATTGCTGGTAAAGAAATGCCAGGAACAACCAGCAATATGATGAAGCTGGTTATGAGGAATGGAGTGGGTGGAATGGAGTGGGTTTGGAGTTCAAATGTGGAATCAAAACTGAAATATAAAAACAGAGATGGGAATATAGACCAAAAAAGTAAACCAGGCCTGGTGTCTTCCAAATGTTAAATAATGATGTAATTTTCCATGTGCTTTTTTTTTTTTTGGCACAAGATGCTAGTTGCAAGTACACTGCATCCCATGTCTGGTAAAGAATAGTACAAAGAATTCTGCGTACCTTGCTTGGAGATGTCAAGTTATAGATGCCAGAAGCTGTTTATATCTCAAATACCCACCTTATAGTAAACCTGTACTCTCTTCCAGACCTGGAAATATTAGGATAATTTGGTGACAGGTAATATTTATAAATGCACAGTATGTTTAATCTTACCTTGAAATTTGTTCTTTGGAGCTTAACTGTATGCAGATGTTTGGATACAATCTTTCAAGTAATATCAGGTATATGAGTGGCTGAAAGAGGTGCAATATTGTTCCAGGAATTCAAAGGTGTTATGGAAGTTTACTACCTTTGTGGATCTGAAAAAATATCTTGTTCTTTTAATATATTATCAAGTAAAGGTTATGCAGTTACTCTACAGCAATCAAGAAATAAAAATTGGATCCAGCTTTCAGTTTATGTAATTTTTACAGCTCCGTGATTTCAGTATACCTTAGCCTGCTTGGCCAGAAAAGGACAACTGCTAACCTGTGCTGAAACACCAAAAGGAAAAGAAATGTTTCTGAGTACTGAAGGATGCTGTTGCTTGTTCTAGTTATTCTTTTGGACCACCAATGATAACCAGACCCTCAAAATATTATTAGTCTTGAGCAGAGATATTACACATGATTTAAAAACCAAGAACAATGGCAGAAGGCAGACAACTCAGCTCAGTTCCAGTCCCCTTGTAATTTTCTGGTGTTTCTAAAGGCCAGCTGAAGAGATGCTTGGGGCTGTCTAGAGCTGTCACAAACCCATCTAAGGTCACTAAATGGCCAGGGAAGGGGTATGGGTAACTGCTACCCCATTTCAGTGATTTCCTCCTGCTGGTACTGCCCTTGAATAGATTCATTCTGCTCATAATTGTTGCATTTTAGCACCTTAGGACGTTCCAAACTGTGCTGGGGCCAAGCTGGGAAGACAAAAACATCAGTCAGTGAAGAACCCATCCTTTGTTGTGCTTCTTCCACTGCACAGTTCAACCAAACCTGAAATTTGAAAGCAGCAGTCAATAAAAACTACAGCACATGGTGAGTTATAATCTGGGGATGATTTGGCTCACTCTGCAGGATGAAGGAACCACCCACCCTAGGATTGTGATTTATACCCATAAAAGTCAGTGGGAAAAATTCAACTTGAGTGAAGTTGGATCAAGGCTCTATATCTGTTTCTAGCCTTTTTACTAATATTTTGGGGAGATAATATTCCGGAGTTTGGAAATCTCCAACTATAGACGTTGCATATACATAATGTATATTTCTATACTTAACAGTATTTTTATGTTTTTATCAGGCTGATGAGAGCAGACTCCCTGTTAAACAGGGATATGGCAAAGAAGCACATTGCCCAGGGGTTTTAAGTTAATTATGTCTTCAGCAACCAGAAGGTAAGACCAGTTATCCATTCCAACCTTCACATTGTTGTGGTCAGTAATTGAAATGTCCTGACAGCAGTAAAATTATACAGGGTTCAGTGACATGTTTTAATCCACTGATCACTGCCTGGAGTGGATTTGACTGACCTTGCTGGGTAGAAGAATGTTCTTTTGCCTTATGGAATTAGCAAATTGTAAATCTTTCAAGATTGGATAAGGCTGAGATTAGGGGACAAAAGGCTACATATTGTAATATGAAAACCAAGTATTTTTCCTCCCTTAGTAGCTATTTTTGAGTATTCATTACAATGTTTTATTCAGGATGTTGCCTTGTAAAGTTGTGTCATCACTTCCATTGAAAAACATGTTTCCAGCAATATAATGTGGTTTGAAATTTGTGTCTACAAAGTCTATCTTTGAAAAGAATATTTTTTTTTTAATTGCAACAGACAATTTTGCATTCTAAATTAAATTTACAGTAAGCAATGTCTTCATTATAATTTCTTGGCTATATTAATCCATTTTCATAAAATAAAAAACTGACAGTCAAGCTTGTATGAAAATGAGAAATGAGCCTGAACCAAATCCCAGGAGAAAAGTCTAAGCAGGAAGTTTGCAATCAGGTCATCATCTGCTTCTGAATCTTTCCGTTAGATTGAATCTTTAGTTTAAGACTATTTTGAATGCTTTAGGTTATGTTGGGATGAAAGTGTTACGTCCACGCTGTGATCACTCTTTTCCTGTGTGGGTTAGATCTCCGTGGGTGCCAATGAAACATGACCTGCACAACACTTGGCGAGCAGCCATGCAGCCAACAGGGAGCAGCCCGGGTGGGGTGGCCCAAGGTAGGACCAAAAGTTGAGAGCATTGAACTCAGCTTTAGATTGCAGCAAGGGCAGGGGATGTGGTAATTGCGGCTTCCTGCTACTAATGAAATGTTTATTTTCTCTAGCGCTGTAAGCACAAGTTGTTCACGACACAACATTGGGAATATGGTGCCTCATCCTATAGAATATGACTTTTCTGTTGAGACTACCCTTTTTTCTTAGCTTTGAAGCAGGTATGGAAAGGGAATTGGAAGGCTTAACAAATCTTCTTGTCCTTTTCTTAAATGATGTTTGAGCTCTTTGCCTTTTATGCTTCATCTCCTTACACTGCTGAGAAATAAAAAATGAGACCAGTTCATCATGTTTGCTGTTCTGCTACAGGAATCAAGAATAAATCACTGAAATTATACAAGGAATTTATTTTATCCTGTATGTTTGTGACATTTCTTTTCATCCCTCACCCTGTTCTCTATATGTTGTTGGTCTGGAACTATGAACTGTCAGGAGATAAGATTGCTATTTATGGGGGGTTTTTTTTACATTTGTGGGACCTCTTTGCACCCTCCCACAGCTCCCAGGTCTTCTGGCTATCCAAAATAATTCATATTAAAATGCTTAAGAATTTTTATGAGGCAATTCTGGGCAGGTAATCGCTACAATGGTTTCCCATAAGATCACTCCATTAACAGTTTTCAATGCTCTATTGTGGAGATTCTCCAGTACAAAAAGAACTTCAGGGTGTCCTTTATTGTCAAAGGGCCTTCCTTCTGTGGTGTGCTTTTCCAACAATGCTTCTGGACCTCTCTAAGAAGACAGCCTCTTTCTTTAAATCATATGAAATCAATCTTTTGCTGAACAAAAGAATAAATTGGAAATAACAGCCCACACACTTTTTTTCTTTTAATAAGAAAAGTCCCATCAAATTGCTCTTTGACAAAAGATAATTCAGTTGTATTTCCATTTTGCAGGAAATCTTGATGCTCTTCCACCCTACTTACACTAAGTTCCAGAGCTTTTCCTCAAGCAAACAATGACCTGCAGAGTTTCAAAGGGTCAGTGGTTCAATTCTCTAGTTAGAGGTATGGTATGTTCAGTGACTTGAATATATCTGATGATACTTCAGATATCAAGCTCAGTTTTCACAGAAGTGTTTATTTTATGTTAATATGGCATAGGGTACACTAGGAACTATGTAATCTAGGTGAGAGGGCATTTTTCATTCATAAAGTCAAGGATGAAGATGCAGAGTAAATCAGAACAGTAAATTTACTTGTTCTGTGTGTGCTGTGGCTCAGCATGTACTACAGGCAAAAGATAAAATAGCAAAGACTTGCAGCAGTGTGCTTCAGACTTCAGCTAGGTGTGCTCCTACAGGTGAGTAAGGAATGCATTGACATTTCCAAAGGTAAATAAGCATAACAAAAATTTCCTAATGGTCTAACTCTTCAAAATGTTTAGTGAAAGCCTGCATTGCTTTGGAGCATTACCACTTATTTGGCTAAGATGCCATCCTCTGAAAGTTGGACTAGGATGCTCTTGTCAAACCACTGGAATTACTGACTTTGGAGTTGAGTAATGTTCCATAGTATTCTTTTGGGGTCATCCATTTAAAAAAAAAAAAAAACAAAAGGACCAAAAATATGTCCCTTTTTTTCTGTTTCTCATCAAAATCATTGACACGGGATTGATGGTCTTGGTCAACAGCAGTCTGTGTGAGGCCAGTATTCACACCTGGAGGAAGGAAGAACCGAAGATAACTGTTTTTCCCATACAAAGCAAGCTACACCAATAATCATTAAAAGAGAGAGTGGGAGGGCAGACATATTTTAAAGCATATCCTTTACCATGATACTGTCAAGACTTCTTCTGTACTGATTTTTATTGCTTTTCATACTTTGGGAGATCAGCAGGGTTGCATCAATAGCAATCCTATGACAAAATGAAGCTTCATGCTTGATTTTTGTTACCTGAGCATATAATGGACTTTATTTCAATGTGTGAGTTTTCAGACACTGCCAAATATAAACAAGTTAAGTACATAAATGTGTCCCATCTCTTTTCTTTTTCCTTTTATATTTTTGATTGTAGTCTATTTAAGAGTTACAGACACATCTTTGATACTACCACAGCAACTGCTTTAAGCATTACATTTTTGTGACAAGAGGTGTAGGACTTCCTGCCTTGAACTTTCTACTTTGGTGTCTACAGCGTAGATGGTTCACTAAATCCCCTTTGGAATCTTTGTGTGAAATCTCTGGGGAGAAATAGGAACTATGAGAATGGCTATTCAGCTGGCTAGTTCTAGATATCTAACTTAACCTGAGATAAATCAAAACCTGGAAGTGCCCTTTTTCTTTCCACTGAATACAGTGAGAGCTTATAAGGACCAGTTTAGATGTAAACATCTATATTTGGCCAGATGGAATCCATCTGGGTCTCATTATTTCTATGTATTGTCCAGAAGGCATCTAATTTCAGATGTTAAGCAACTAACAATAGTAACAAATTCTTTACAGAGAATGTAGCAGCAACAGGCTCTTTTGGACACAATGATGTGTGCTGACACTGGTCACAGCTCTCCACAGACAAAAAAATACTCAAGCCTGTATGAGTTCCTGGAAAGTCAAGTGAGGTTTTCCTCTAGAAATGTTCACTGATAAATGAAAACTGTAAGAAATCAAAATGCTTCTGTTTTTGTTTTTTTTTTTGCCTTTTCACTTACATACCACCACTTATCACATTTTTAATGGTTAAAAAACCAGTTACAACTGCTCTGGCAATGAAGTCTGTGTCATGCGCTATTTGGAAGGAGAGAGCGTATGATCGCATTGGCACACAAGCTCCAAAACCAGTCTGTGCAAACTGAGCAAAGAGCACTCCCCTTAGGACAGGGTGATTTTTTAGCAAGGGTGGGGATGCAATCCCAGCCCCAGCTCCATGCTTTCACTAAGCAGCCAGCACTGCACTTGTGCTCTCAAACCTCATAAACTGCCCATGTCTGTCTTGATTCACTTGCCTGATATGTGAATTCTTTTAAAATCTTTCAGAGACAATTTAAATCTTTCAGCATCAAGAGAGCTACTCCTTATTGGACTGAGCCACAGTGCAACTTCTCTGTCAAAACTGCTCTAACAATGAGGTTTTGTGCTGGGTGTCTTTGAGAGGTATTTATTACTTGAGGCCATACAGTCTTTAACAGGCCAACATACACTCTCATTGTTTTATGTGAAGAAAAAAAGTTATGCAAGGCTGGGTTGGAAGCTCCTTGGAAGCAAATAGAGAACTATTGTGTAATAACAGATGTTATTGTATAGCATTTTTCAACATTTACTCTAGACCAGAAAATAACGACCCACTTTTAATGGAGGGTATTGCACTGACATGCCTACAAGTCAAGGCTGTTCTTTCTTCAAGAGTTTTTTAATAAAAAAGAAAAATTATATCAAATATCTAACATGGGCAACTGTGATAAAATCACTAATGGTAATCTAAAATATTGGCAGTCACTGAATGTCATAAATGGGGGTATATATTAGCAGCTATAGCTGCTAATAATTTCTGAAAGTTTTAGATTAAATGAAAATGCCTTTAATTCTGTTGGCTGGCTTTGGCGCTGGAATGCTGCACAGGGATAGCTGTGAAGGATAACATTCACAGGACAGGTATACAGTGTTGCTCATGAAGTGAAATGGCACATACTCCAACAGTAGATGCAGAAGGATATTTGAAAGGAGGTAATATGTGTTTAGGGTTTTTTTAGATAAACACCCCTATTTTTTTTCCCCATTACTGAACACTGGACTCAGGTTGCTTCTCAGTTAAACTGTCTTTACCACAAGCTACAAAGAAAACCATGAGTGCTACTGCTCAACTTGCACTGAGGCAGAGGATTAACCTGTCTTCTGAGAACCTCACAGTGTCCTTGGAACATGTGGCAAGGAGAAGAGGGTTGTTTAAATAAACTGAGACACAGTTTCAGCTTTTTTACTTTTATTAGTAACCCACACATCCTTCCCTTGCTCTGTTTCCATCTGCATGAACTCAAATCTCAGGACATTTTTCAGAGCACCCAAAAGGAACAGAGTGTGAGCTTAAATTTGATATGTCTAAAGCAGAAATCCCCACAAAACTTGCCTAGTCTTATTTTTAGTTTCTACAGAAAACAGCTTGGCACTATCTACTTACTGTGAAACAGCAGTCATAGCTGAGCGGGAATTTTTTCTGGATGCAGCATTTGCCCATATTGAATATTGTAAAGCTTGTAGCTTCTGGTAGCACACCAATAACTTTAAATGTACTAATTTACCCTGCTTCTTAGCTTACAATTAATCTTTTTCTCTCATGGATTCATTTACATATATTTCAGATAACTCTAACTTGCATTTCGTTCTGTTCTGTAGGTTTTTTTTCCTATAACCTATATGTATTAGGCAGAATCAAAACAAGTTGGACGTCAATACAAACTGGACCTTCTAGTTTCCATTCCCTCCCCTTCTGTAATTTTGATATAAATCTATCCTGTTTTACTTAAAAAACTTTGAGAAGAGTGTTCCAAACATCATTTTTTTGGCTATTTCAGACCAAAATTTTTCTCTTTTAAAACTTCAACTTATTCCCTTTCAGGTCCTGCTCCTCTTTCATTTCTTCATCTTCCCCTGACAACAAAATGTCACCTGCCACCTCCACCTTCATGACAATCAGCTGAGGGGCTGGAAGCCTGTAACCAGTGTGGTGACACACCCGCTGTGGCCCATGTTCCAACATCAGCTGATGTGGGAGCAAAACTGACAATAGTGCTTTGACCCCCAAACTGTTCTTTTTCTGTCCCAAATGATCCCCACCTACACCATCTGCCAGCCCAGTTTTACCAAGGATAGCTTGAGGCTTTATTCTTGCTACTTTTGTATGGAAGAAGCATCCACACATATCAGGACATATCAGGATCCTCTTCAAACAGCTTCTCTTCCATAATACCCTCAAACAACATGATAATGGTTGATCTAAAAGTCAAAAGTATTGTTTTCATACTGCCAATAAAAATCTCACTTCTTCCTGTGTTTCAAGCTCTTCAGGTAGGGGCCTATATTTCACTATGTGTTTGTACAGCACTTAACACAATCTTGCTGACTGCCAGCCATGGGTAGCAGTTCAAGCAGAGCTTGAAACACAGGAAGCAGAGCTTGAACAAGATGATCCAAGGAAAAAGAATATCATGTTACTTCTCCAGTTACATATGCTCTGTGGGACAGTTTCTCATTTCAGCCACTGCAGTGTAAATCTGGAATAATTCCACTGGAAAGCTGCTCTTCTGCACCAGAACATGGTGTATTGAATCTACTGTTTGCTGTTAAACATGGGGGATGACTTTTCCATTTATACATCATTTCTTTCAAGCTTTAACATTATTTCAGGCTTTGCATGCTAGGCTAGTTATGATTCATATGGCACCAAAATAAATCTCTTCCTCCTGCCTCTGCCTTTTTTTCTTATTCAACAGAGGGGAAGATGTGCTAATTAAGTCCTTTCTTTATTGAAGACAGATGCACATTTTCAGCAGTTTACTGGAAGTGTCATTTTTTAAAAAATATGGGAAACTGCAAAAAAATCATCACTTCAAATATGCCTGCAGGAAGAAGGGATACTTCTTATCTGCTATTCAGAAGTACTTCTGCAGTACTAACAGAAATTGCTATTGGGTTTCACCTACCCCAGGCAGATCCTGTCCTCATGGGGCCCATCTCAATCTTACTTGCATCCATCCCATGTCCAGGTACGTTCTTCCAAAGCTGTCAGCAAATGTTGATAAGGGCTTGTGGGTGGCAGAAACAGCCACTGGTTGCCCACTGGAGTGTGAAGCAGTTTGGAGGTTTGGCTTTCAGAGCATGTGTAGCAGAAAGGAGGAGCGTGGATGTGGATGGCAACACGATGTGTCAGCTGGCAGGGACCGGGGCAGAAAAGACAAGGGAGTGGGCTGGGAGCCATCAGAGATGTCTGATGAGGAGGAGAGCCCATGGTAGATGTGTTGCTTTGGAGCGGGAAAGGCCTCTGGGGGTTTGGGATGAGAAGGAGAAAGTGGCAGAAGCTCAGGGCTGATAAGAAACTTTGATTTAGAGGCAGAGACACAGAGAAACTTGCCCCTTTCTCACTTCTCATTCCGCAAGCTTTTGCTAGTAGTAAACTGTCAACTAACATTATTAAAGTAATTTCATCAGACAGTAACAGTGCTCAGTTCTGACTGCAGAACACACTTCAGAACAGTATGTTGCATTATAGGAAAAGGTGTGTGAACTGCTGGGATTCTCCAGGTTGTCCTGAGACACTGAGAAGTCAAGGGCTAAAAGAGTTATATTATTTGAAACATAAAGTTCCCCAAACTATTCTTATTTAATAAAATAAATTAGTCAACCTTGGTTAAAAAAAATGAAAAAATCATCAGGAATAAGGGATAACGTCACTGATTTTTTTGAAATTAATTTATTTCTAGACAGACAAATGTCTTCTAAAATGTCATTGATTAACGCAGACAACAGAAATAGGACCTCTTTTTTTTTTTTTCCCTAGATTTCAAGATATTCTGTCCAGTGGCAATGAAAGAAAGAGAGGCGTGTCATCTGGGAAAGAAAGGCACTTCGATAATTCTATTTCTTTTTTTCTGGTAACATCCATTTGGCAAGTCAATTTAAAAAAATAACAAGCAAACATTGCAATTCTTCTAAAAACCGAAGAGCAAATAATGTTTCATAGAAAACAACAAAATAATGACAACAGTTTCAATGTCTAATTATAAATGGTAACTGTTTTGATGATGTTCTAACTGAGAGAGATTTTTAGAGTCACAGAAAGCACTGAGACTGCCAAAGAAGTACCACAAAGGAACTTCTGAAAACTTAGGGATGTATTGGCACAAGAACAGGTTTGTGAATGTGTCTTGAATTTCTTGGTGCCAGTTATCTTCTCTGATCTGTGCAACTTTCAGCGTACAAACCACACTGTGCAAGCATTTTAAACGTCCTGTGTAACTATAAAAGTTAAAGTTTAAACTGTGTCCTTTCCAAAAGCATGTGGAGACTTAACAATCAGACAAAGTATTGGCTATGGCCAAATGTTAGAAAGAAGCTCCTAAGATCTATAAATAAGCAAAACCTGACGGATTAGCTGAGAGAAGCAAATGCATGTCTCTGCTGACTCAAATATTCACTCCTGCTACTAAATAGTGCTTTTATAAAGAAGCAATAAACTATATCCACTAACTGTCAATGTCTCTATTCTCAACTCTATGTTATGAAGATCTCTATCTAGGAATAAACTTCCTCTAAGATAAAACAAGACTGTGAGCTTTGGAGACAATAGATAGATTGTCCCTGTAGCTGAAGAGACTAATCCTTAAGCATTTTAAAGAGTACAGTGTATTCTTCAGATTGTACCTAACACAATTACACTTTGTTAAAAATTGGCTCCTGGTAGTATGGGGGATGGAGGAATAGGTACTGTTCTACCTTTTTTATTTTCTTTCAAAAGACCAAGTGGCCACATTTTGCCTTTGATTATCCTTTATTGTCTTCCCAAAGCTGTATATATGTACATTGAGGGATATTTTTCCATATGGCTTTAGGAAGCTTAGTACACAAATATGTTTTCATTAAATTAGTGACTCTGATACAGATAGCTGGTATTAGATTATTGCAGTTTACAAAAATGAATGTAGACAATATAAATCTAAGCTATACATCAAGAATATAAAAAGAAAAAAAAATCATGTTGCAATAACTATTTTTGCCAGTAATGCATCTGGAAATACAGCTGTGACTTTGCAGAAAATAACTTTTATCTCCAGTCTTTTTTATGTAGAGCAACAATTAAGTAAAATAGAACCATATGATATTACTGATGGGAAGGAGATCTTGGAAATACTTTTCCTTTAAAAAAAAAAAAAGGTATAATATGAAAATTTGGCTTAACATGTACTGGTTCCACTAGATCAATGTCAAAAAGTGAAGGGGACAGTACAGCAGTCTGAGACTGATAAAATGTAATTGGCTCTGCTCTGCCTGTGGCATGTGTAGAACTTATGCTTTTGCATAGTTAGAGCTACTTGTATACTGTGCCATTTCTAACTGCTTCCAGCTCCGGCTTTGTCACACCCATAGTGCTTCCTGCCTGGGAGCTACCGTCCGTGCAGCACACAGGTCACACCGATCTGCTCTGTGCCAGAAAGTCAGGATGGCCTGCAGCTCTGCTGGTGCTGAGTTGCTTTTGGAAAGCAAACACTGTTGTCCAGGGCAGGATGCATTCAGCCTCTCTGAAGCTCACTCTGCAATCTGGAAGGTACATGTACTCTAGCGCAGGTGTTGATGGTCACCATCAGACAAAAGTGTCAGCTCTTCNTGGACACAGTGTCTTGCAACTTTTGGAGGGCAGGGTGCATTCAGCCTCTCTGAAGCGCTCTCTGCAATCTGGAAGGTACGTGTACTCTAGCGCAGGTGTTGATGGTCACCGTCAGACAAAAGTGTCAGCTCTTCAAGTATCTGAACACCATGGTTGATACCCTTTGTGTTGCCCAAATATAGCTTTTCCTGCCTGACACCTGTGTGTGCATCTGTACTAGACAGATAAAGACGCACGGCCCAGAACAGCAGGCGATATGGCACAGACATACCCCTCACATCAGAAGGATGGCCTGGCGGAGCTTTCTGTGAGGCTGTGCTGGAGTTTGCTGGGGTAATTTCCTTCATAGCAACCGGTATGGGGCTGTGTTTTGGAATTGTACTGGAAATAGTGCTGATAACAGAGAGAGCTAATCATTACAGCTGAGCAGGCCTCACACAGAGTGAAGGCCTTTTCTGCTCCTCACCCCACCCCACCAGTGAGGGCTGCACAAGGAGCTGGGGGGGGATGCAGCCAGGACAGATGACCCCAACTGACCCATAGGATATCCCAGGCCGTATGGCATCAAATTCATCACATAGAGCTGGGGGAAGGAGAAGGAAGTGGGAGGTGT
>VZRO01008214.1:125995-150689 GCA_013397915.1 Daphoenositta chrysoptera
TACCTAACACAATTACACTTTGTTAAAAATTGGCTCCTGGTAGTATGGGGGATGGAGGAATAGGTACTGTTCTACCTTTTTTATTTTCTTTCAAAAGACCAAGTGGCCACATTTTGCCTTTGATTATCCTTTATTGTCTTCCCAAAGCTGTATATATGTACATTGAGGGATATTTTTCCATATGGCTTTAGGAAGCTTAGTACACAAATATGTTTTCATTAAATTAGTGACTCTGATACAGATAGCTGGTATTAGATTATTGCAGTTTACAAAAATGAATGTAGACAATATAAATCTAAGCTATACATCAAGAATATAAAAAGAAAAAAAAATCATGTTGCAATAACTATTTTTGCCAGTAATGCATCTGGAAATACAGCTGTGACTTTGCAGAAAATAACTTTTATCTCCAGTCTTTTTATGTAGAGCAACAATTAAGTAAAATAGAACCATATGATATTACTGATGGGAAGGAGATCTTGGAAATACTTTTCCTTTAAAAAAAAAAAGGTATAATATGAAAATTTGGCTTAACATGTACTGGTTCCACTAGATCAATGTCAAAAAGTGAAGGGGACAGTACAGCAGTCTGAGACTGATAAAATGTAATTGGCTCTGCTCTGCCTGTGGCATGTGTAGAACTTATGCTTTTGCATAGTTAGAGCTACTTGTATACTGTGCCATTTCTAACTGCTTCCAGCTCCGGCTTTGTCACACCCATAGTGCTTCCTGCCTGGGAGCTACCGTCTGTGCAGCACACAGGTCACACTGATCTGCTCTGTGCCAGAAAGTCAGGATGGCCTGCAGCTCTGCTGGTGCTGAGTTGCTTTTGGAAAGCAAACACTGTTGTCCAGGGCAGGATGCATTCAGCCTGTCTGAAGCTCACTCTGCAATCTGGAAGGTACATGTACTCTAGCGCAGGTGTTGATGGTCACCATCAGACAAAAGTGTCAGCTCTTCAAGTATCTGAACACCATGGTTGATACCCTTTGTGTTGCCCAAATATAGCTTTTCCTGCCTGACACCTGTGTGTGCATCTGTACTAGACAGATAAAGACGCACGGCCCAGAACAGCAGGCGATATGGCACAGACATACCCCTCACATCAGAAGGATGGCCTGGTGGAGCTTTCTGTGAGGCTGTGCTGGAGTTTGCTGGGGTAATTTCCTTCATAGCAACCGGTATGGGGCTGTGTTTTGGAATTGTACTGGAAATAGTGCTGATAACAGAGAGAGCTAATCATTACAGCTGAGCAGGCCTCACACAGAGTGAAGGCCTTTTCTGCTCCTCACCCCACCCCACCAGTGAGGGCTGCACAAGGAGCTGGGGGGGGATGCAGCCAGGACAGATGACCCCAACTGACCCATAGGATATCCCAGGCCGTATGGCATCAAATTCATCACATAGAGCTGGGGGAAGGAGAAGGAAGTGGGAGGTGTGCCATGTGATGCCATTTGTCCTCCCAACTCACTGCTACTCATGATGGAGCCCTGCTTTCCTGGGGATGGCTGAACACCTGCCTGCCCACTGTTGAATGAATCCTTGTTTTGCTTTGCTTTTGTGTGTAGCTTTTGCTGTGCCTATTAAACTGTCTTTGTCTCAACCCACAAGTTTTCTCACTCTTACCCTTTCAATTCTCTCCCCTTTTCCACCATTGGGGAGTGAGTGGGTTGCTGTGTGGGGATGGGGTTAAACCACTGCAGAGGCACATCTAATTCATGGTGAAGCAAACACTTCCAGCATCCCCAGTAGCCAAATTCAGCGGTGAATATGAAGGGTGCCCCACACCAGTAATCTCTAACACAAAATGTTTTGCCTTCTATAAAGCAGAAAGCAGCTGTAAACAATGGCCATCACTGTGAAGGAATTTTCTAAACTTTCTAATTTCTACACTTTCTAAGTTACAATTCACATATGAGCAAAAATCTCAAAAAAAAAAAGAAATCCCTTCTCCATTTTTATCCAAGCAATGGTTGCCTCTGCAACAGCAATTTTCAATGCAAGATATATCAATCAACTCAGCATTAGAGAACATTGATATTAGAATTTTTTGAGGGCTTGTTCATTTGTGCAAGTGAGTTTGATGCAGGCCCTGTACAGACATTAGCTTTGCAGAAACAAAGGAAGCTTGTGTCACAGCAAAAGTGTTATGACACCAGATGAGATTGAGCCATTTCTGTCCTCCAAAACGTTGCAGCAAATCAGCGTGAAGAGCAAATGGAATAACTCTGTCTGTGTTGTGAAGCTGCTACAAAGCTGGCAGGCGGACTATAAGTATTTGCTCACATAACAGGTCTGTCAGATTTGAGCATATCATGTGGGTCTGAGACAATCATCGAAGGGCTTTGGTTCTTGTCAACTTGTGACTTACACAACTCTGTTCCCATATGTTTTGCATTATTTGAAAGAAAGCTGGATCCATTTTACTTCAGATGAATTCTAAAAGAGATAAACATGCATGAATCTGAGAAAGAAAAATAATTTGGTATTTTGTCTTGCAAGACTGGCCTCCTGAGATGGAGAGAAAGGCATGTCCCCCAACAGGAGTGTAAGCGTGGGCTAAAGATTATATCCTAAAAGTCACAGTGGGATGTAAAGTAGTGGTGATGCAAAGTCACCCTCTTGGTCCAGTCGGGCAGTAGGGTTTTGTCTCATTTTAAGTTATGAGAAAACTCCTGGAGCAGCTCTTATTTTCTCTTTTCTGTGAATCAGATTTGTCAAGACTCACCTAAGTTTTCAGCATACGGAAATATTCTGTTTTTCACCCCAACCAAAGCTTCATGACAAATCAGGAAATGTGCAGGCCTCTCCAGAGCACAGAAAGCCAGCTTTCTGTAAAATATCCACTCTGATCTTAAATTAATGCGAAAAAACGTGTTTTCAGTGTTCTGTGAGGAAAATTTAAGCCCCAAAGTGCGTCAGAATTTAAAATTGCACTGGGATTTTTGTGGGGATCTTTCTCTTCCAGAAGGGCTCTATAGCCAAGGAAACCAATAACATTTTGCTGGACTAAGTTTGTTTGTTTTGAACTGGGCTGACTCAAACAGTAAACTTCACAACTTCGTTTTTTCTTAATTGTGTTGCACATGTTTTGCCAAATGTTCTTGCTGATAATCAAAGCAGCAATCTCTCCTTGGAGTCTGCCAGGGCCGTTTTCCACTGCAAATCTGTAGATGCTCAACCAAAGTATATGTTTGAGCATAAGAGAGCAAATCTGAAGCCAAACTCCTCATCTATCAGAAGCAGGTGCCACTTGATCCCAAACATTCTGCTCCTGCACCCCAACCCTGCAAGGCAATGAGGGCAATGTGTTGAGATGAGGCCAATGGTAGCTGCCCTTACAGGATGGAAATGCAGCTATTGACCATCTTCTTTAAAAAAAGACGATTGAAACACTTAGGGCTGCAATTGCATATTTTCTTCTTCTGTTTGGTGGAAAGAGAATAGGATGAGGAGAGATCTTGTTAGTTTGCTTTTAGTTTTATAATGAATATTATTTTAGGATAGCTTGCTTAAACTGCAAAGATATGGTTATTAGCTGGGAACTGTTAACTAAAAAGGGAAAATTGCAACAGGTCAAAAATAGAGTTTGGTTCCAAGAAACATTCCAAGATTTCATATTATTTCACCCTGAATTTAGTGTTAAAATTTCAAATATTAAAATTTTTCTCCAAGGGAGAGGCTCCAACTAGCTGTGAGTCACTAACTGATCACTATTATGTTCTGATCTTCTGACAAACTTTTTTGAAAAATAAATTGATATCTCTGAAACTCAATGCTTCAGTTTGGTTTATTGAACAAAGAGGTATGCCTGGTATTCCAAATCAGTTTCACATCAACTCTATCACTCCCAGAACCCTATTGATCCATTGAAGATTCTTTGCTTAAAAAAATCTGGTTTTAACATGGGGATCAGACTTTTAGGCCACAGTATGTTTCCTGCAATGTATTATCAGTTTTATCAAAAGGAGACTGTAAATATTTAATTTAAATATGAATGTTTTGTGTCAAGTCAACTAGTCAAGCTAGTAATGGCAAAACTCAAGAAAGTTTGGGTTAGACAGACCTGAAGCAAAATTTTGAGCTTTGGCTTTCCCTGTAACATTGACATTTACTTATGGAAAAGTGAACAGTACACTAACAGTAATGGTTCATAAGCCCTCATGTAAACCACGTGTATAAACTACCCATGCACTGGATTTACTGTATAAGACTGGTTATATCACCCTGAAAATTTGGGATATTATATATATATATATATAAAAAATATAGATGTGTATATCAGGTCTTGTTATACTTTTTCTAATTATATAACGTTAAGTCACATCACAGGCAAAAACCCCATGTATGTCCTTATAAGAATACAAGGGAAGAGAAACAAGATCTTCTCATTATTTTGAAATGAGAAACTCCACCAAAAATTTTGTTAGATAATTTGTCATGCTGACATTACCATTTCTGAAATGTTTTATTTTTGTAAAAGACTTTTAAAACAAGTTTTTATCTCCCTCTTGGTAGCAAAAGACACTCTGAAACTAGTGAATGTATGTTAGAAAATGTTTACTTGAACTTTCTAAAACAAACTGTTCATCTTGGGTGTAACAGAAATGCTCTCTTTTATATTACTGTTCCCACATCACTCTACAGCAACTGGCCAACCAAAACACCTACTTACAAACATGAACTATACCATTGCAAGCTCCTTGGCTACTCTACCATTGAATTTCAGTCGATAAATTTGCATTTAGCTTATAATTTGTTCAATATGCCTTACTAATTTGGCAATATTTATTTTGGCACATAAAATAGAGGGCAGCTGCTTTAAATGTCCTGCTAAGTTCTTTGTTTTGTTTTGAGAGGTTTCTTTTTTCTTTCTCTTTGTTTTTTTCTCTTACCCTTTCTTTTTCCTTCGTAAAAGGATCTAAGATATGAAAAAGCTCCAGAGTCGTGGACAGGGCTGAGTTTCCTGTTTATGAGTCACCATAAATATGAAAGGTGCTGGTTGACATTTCTCAGCTGAGGGATTCGACACCAGTCTGTGTTGAGAGCAAATCCCCAAGCAGGGTGGTCTTGCATTGACTTGTCGACCTTGTACATTGTTGAACAGAATCACTTTTAAAGAACAGTAGTTAAAGGAAAAGTCAGCTCCTCTAGCAGCTCTTCTTACTGTTATTCTCTTTAGAAAAGTGTGTTATTGTATCTTTGCAGTGTAGGAGTGATGGTTGGATGTTGGCTTTTAAAGAGAGAGCAATTAGCAACATATACTTGGATTTATTCTTGCAGAGACCTTAATTTCCCTCATTTCCTACTGTTTTTACATTCCTTCTCAAAACTCAAGTAGCCAAAACATTGTTGCTAGTGGGCAACCAAGGTAAACAAAAGTAAATTTTTTTGTGTATTTTGTGGGCACACCTGCCTGGTGTGTCTCTCAGCCACACCACTGCTTTCATTACAGGGATTTCTTTAGCCTATTAATTGCAGGTGCAAAAGGGGCATGTAGATATGGTTAATGTCTGCTGAAAGCACTGAGCTAGACAGAGGAGATGTTGTAAAGAGCATACGTGGAGGTTTGTGCTAGGATGTGACTGAGTCATAAATCAAGTGTAAATAAAGGAATGTGTACTGGTAAGAGTGTCACTCAAACTGACTGCTCTCTATGCTGTGCAAGATACAAATTGCTGTGGGTGGGAGTGAGTTTTCCATCTAAACTCCAGGGTTTTTGCATTTAGCTTTAAATAACCCTGGGGCCATTCCCTTTGTGGTGGCATGATGCTGCAATATATCAGTAATTTAATCAGCAGCAGGGATTAAACATACAGGAATATATATGGGAAGACACACTGTGAGATACCTCCAGTAAGCTCTGAGCACCACTTCCTTAACATACACGTGGAAGGGAATGCTTCGTGTCAGTGGCCACAGCAGTAAGAAAAAGATATTTACAGGACTTTTGTATTCCTTGATTTTATTCTACATGTTCAGGAAAAAAACGCCAAGCATGTATTTATGGTTTATAATATTTTGGAGGTGAGCAGCTCTCCAACAGGAATGTAGATTGCAGGCTAGAAAATTAAGAAGGTAGAATGGGGAGGAAGAGATTGAAGTATCTGTGTAAAAGAAGGTGACAGAGGAGATAAACTGACAGGATTGTGAGGAAAGCTGGCTTGGAATAAAGACTGACAATGGCTTGCAGCAGTCATAGTTAACTTTTCCAGTTCCAGAAAACTAAAAGTATTGCCCTCTTTAAGATTTGATTAATTTACCATATAAATTTCAAATAAATTCTATATTTAAATTGAATTTCAAATACATATTCAGAAAAAAAGTAAGAATGTATACTCTCAATATTTAAATTAATAATTAAATTTCAAGTATTATTAATATATTTTATTGATATAAGTATATTGATATTTTATATTCAGATTAAAATTGAAAATGGAAATGTTTCACTCTGTCTGTAAAGGTGTAAGTTTTCTGTATTTAATTACCAGCAGCTTTGGAATACCTCCTTTTTATTTCCCTTTTCTTGTTTTTCTTCCTAGAGTATGTCAGCTAGCATATCCCGGTGATATTCCAAATAACCAAGACTTTGCTTCTCATTTAGCCAACATATGGCTGAAAACTCAATCACCAACATATTATAAGCTTTCTCCTGATCTTACCTTTCCTACCTACACTTGTCCATTAGATAAACATGGTAAATTTACATTGCTGAGTAAGAAAGAGAAAAAAATACCTAAAACCACTTTGGATGTTCATTTGGCATGGATTAAGAACATGGAAATATCATGATACTGCCTCACTGCTGTCATAAATCCATTCTACTGGGTGATACATGAACTGTGATCTGAACAGACTACATCTACCATCATTCACAGGACAATTTTCTTGACAGTAAAATTATCTTTCTGGATAAATGTTCACAGAGTTGGGACAAATGATTTTAATGTTTTCTGCAATGGGAGGGAGGAGAAAAAGTTTCTCACTTCCCTCCTTTTATTTTTCCAAGTGTTCCCTAATACATAACTTCTCCTGTTCACCGTTACATATTTTTGTTTACGCTACCCTAAATAAAATTCTTTTTAAAATAGTAAATCCAGAATTCAGCACCATAAAGGATTCTTTCCTCCTCTCATGTGATTGAAAACAAGTACTCAGTGAAATGGTGCCAGGGTCAAATAGCTTGACTGCCAACATCTGCCCATGTCAAGACAAAACATCCCAAGATACTTTCATATTTTGAAAGAGGTAATCTGTTTTTCTTTCCCAGCTTTGGCCCAAGTCTTTCTTTGATTTAAAAAGCCTGAGTAGGTGGGTAATACTTTTACACATACTCTTGCAATATATTCACAACACAGGAGAAAACATGTTATTCAAACCAACAAAAAACTTCCAAAAGTGCATAATTGGCCTCACTCCATTTTGGGAGTGAGCATCTAAAATGCTGTTCACATTCCAACTCTCCACCATGAGATGCAGTATACATAATATTATACAGAAGAGGAAAAAGCTGAAATGCAATTTATGGGGAAGCCCCTTTGTTTATGCGGGCACATTGAGAGGAAAAAAGAATTCTCACCTTAATTATTCTGTGTTTCATACATTCTACACGTTCCTTTAGCTAAACGTAAGAGAAATTTTAAAGGGAAATCATAATTAAATAGTGCTGTAACTTGAATGCATTATTCTTCAGTTTCAAATATTTGTTATCTAAAGATAACACATTTTGCTCACCAGTCACTTTAGTTCTTATAATGAAACACTATATTAAATAATTCCAGGTAAGAGAAGAGTCAAATTCCAGTCAAATCTAAAATATCCTGTCAATAAAACTAATTCCATATAATTTATTTGCATTCCATGTTTTATTGGTCAGATTGTGGCTCCTGTGAAATAAAAGCAAAGCTTCCCACAACTGTGTAATATTTCCTGGCTTTAAGAGATTAGTTCAAGTTTTTTACAATTCTTATCAGCTGCACAGAGAAGAAATACAGTATCAAACAGATCCTGCAAATATTCCAGGGAAATTATTCAGAGTAGTTTCTGATAACACAACCCTAAAGAAACAGAAAATACATTTCTTTTGATGGTCTGACAATGACAACATGTAGCTCTGGATCCCTGCATGCTGTATTGATATGACCCATAAAGGCCCATGGTTCCATCTCTTGTTTGTATTCTTCATTTTATTATCATTCTCTCTCTAAGGTCAGCGGTGCTGGTCTCCCAGAGACCATTAGCATGCTTTTGCTTATTTAATTCACTAACTGCTGAAGTGCATGCTGCTTTTAGTGGCACTCATACAACTCCAAGCACTGAAAGGTTTGGTTTCATGTACTTGAACTCAAGTGACACAAATATTTCAGTGGTGAATCAATACTGGGAAAGGATGGTCAGTAAGGTAGGGAGTGTTTATAGAAGATGTTTCATCACTACTAGTAAAACATGTCTTATTGTTAGTTCAAGAGGTGCTGGTATTTAGCTCTTTGAAGGAGGCTTCTGACAAGCCAACAATTCTCAGCCTGCTAGTAAAACAAAATTTTAAAAATTGCACAAGCTTAGAAATGTAGCTTTTTGCAAAATGTCTGCAGATTAACTAGGTAGAATTCTGATTTCCATAAAAAGAGACAACTTCTGCTCCCTCCCCATGAACGGCAGTAACTATATCTAAATGTTTAACATAACTATATGTAAATGTTGAACAAAAAGTACATTTGGCTATTCCATTTGACCTTATTAATAAATGAATACTTAATCTTTCCCTGCAAAAGCCATATTGTAACATTTCTAGGAGCACCTGGAAGTTTATGGTTGTCCCACAGGACAATCCTAGCTGCAACAGGAATAGCATTCCTGTTACCTGCTCCAAAACCAGGCTTCTACTGCTACATTCATAATGAAACACCAGTAGCTGTTAAGGCAGTTCTGATTCAGAAATGGCATTTTTGGGAGTTTTTTCAGCTCTACAACAGCCATTTCCCTGCCATATAAAGAAATCCATATAAATTATTCCATACCGAAGACAGCGATCTGCTTTTTGCAGAACTTCTTCAACTTAAAATGAACTTTTCTATTTATTGAGAAAAGAGAGACAAAAAAAGGGAAGAAATACCATAAAATATTTTGGTACTTTAACATTATACCTGGACTGAATAAATTAGACTGAGGCAAATGAAAAGCTATTTTTGATTTCCTGTTAACACCATGAGGAACTGAAGCCCTTGAAGCACACTTGTGGCTAATCTTGGGTAATATAGCTGGCAGAGGGACCAAAAGAAGATTACAGTTATAAAAACACGAGGAGGCCTTTGCCAAGAAATGCAAACAAAAAGGAAATATTTTAAGAAAATAAACAAAGCTACTGAGTAAAACATACACAGAGAGGAAAAAGGGAACAAAAGAACATTTGAGTCTTGATGTCTTAACATTTTGTGGCAACATATGTGATAGTCCAGCCAGAGTGTGTGAAAGAACGTTACAGCTGTGTAAGCTATGAGATATCCACACACGCCTTGAGATCAGCAAGCCATCAGGAAAGCCCACCTAGTTTGTCAGCTTTGCAGGTCTTCTCTGATTCTACTAAAAATAATAAGTTCCATCCAGTCCCATCCATGTGATTGCAAAAGCTACACAGCAAGTCAAGGGGCTGTTTGCAAAGGCAGCTTTAAATAGAAACCCCCATTCTTTTTTCAAGGTGCAATGGTTTATAGCAATTTCCTGAGGCTATAAAGTATATATTTTAAAAGAAGACAATCTTCTTCTGTTCCACCTAGACTGTGTTATTCTACTTTATTGTGGCTATCTGCTACAGATCAGCAAGTGGCTGTTGGAGGAAAAAAGCTATCAAAAATATTTGGTCAGTCGTACAGCAGGCTATGGCAGGTGAATGGTGTTATATAGCACATCAAGGAAAGAATGAAATCAGAAAATATTATGGCCCCCAAAAAATTAAATACACTAGACAATCCTCACATGCCAAATTCTCCCTTCATCTCCGTAGTCTTCCAGACAACATCTGTGTCATCAGGAGCTGTTCTGGAGCTCAGTCTCAGGTTGAGCACATTGCCTGGTCACTGCTTGGTGCTGTGGTTTCTATTTAGAGCAAGCCTTGTGCTCCCTTCTCCCAGGCTCACTCCAGGTGGGACACAACAGTTTCCAGCTCACAGTCTCAGTCTTGGCTGCTGTAGGCTGGACCTCATCTGCCCAAGGGACAGAACAGCAACTACATCACTGTGGTGAAACTCAAAATTTGCCCTTTTTGTCCACAAACCCATGAAAAAAGCACCTGGCTTTAAAGATAAGTTAATCCAATTGAAGATCCAGGATCAGTATCTTAATCTTTCATTTCTCCAGGCTACAAAGCATAGCACATCAAGCCAGGGTGGAAGAATGAATGAAAACAGACTGGAATTGAAGACAAAATATTTCTGTAGCTGCTGTTTGCTTTAAAAATATGTGTATAAGGAATAACACAGAAGCTTCTTTTTAGTGTTTCTCAAGAAGGTTTGGATTTTTTTGTATATTTTGTCATTTTTGCGGCAATTTATTGAAAGATTCCATAGTATTGTACACTATTTCAGCTGGACTATTTTTAATAAAGTAACTCATATATGTTTTTAGTTCTTACTAGTTCTGAACTTTATAATTCTGAAAAATTATCTGCTCTCACTATCCAGGACAGGGTATCTTAGAGCTCTGATGTAGCAGAGGTCCTCCAGAGTTATCAAAAAACCCATGCTGAGGAAGTGCATTATCAAAATCTTTTTAGCATAGCCAAAGAAAAGGAGACTGAGAGAAGAAAAACAACTTTTTTAATATTCATGTCTTATCCTTTATTCTGGCACTCTTTCTAAACTACAAATGAAGATTTGTGACATAACAGTAGGAGAAAATTGATGTCTGAAGAGGCACTGTGTAAATGTGAATAGATCAGCACTAGTGTGGTTTTAACTTTATGTGAAAATATCCTTAAAATGCCTTCTCTTTTTTTTTTTTTTTTTCATGGACTGAATATCAATACAGATATTGATATTCAATACATAATACTGCAATCAAACCTGGCAGATAGGTGGAAGAACTGAAAGGTGTGAAAGATCTGGTACTAGAAAGACCTATTTTGTTGTCATACATTTTCCATATGACAGTCAAAGACATTTTTAGCTATGTAAATTTAGTTGAATTTTTTTCCACAAAAACATTAATTTTAGACTAAATTAGTAATAAATTTGCTATTATGCAAAGATGAGGTGTGCAATATTTCTTCACTGCCAGAGAATGGAAGGCTAAGGCTGGATTTTCTGTTTTACTAGAGACTTCCCACTGAGGAATTGTTTTGCTCATGTTTGCTTTTTTCCTGTAAATTGAGAGTAACAATCTCCCTCTGCCTCACAAGGAGGATGAAAAGTGACTGAAACACTAAACTTAGATGACAATGAGAAGCTTAAAAATTCATATTTCAGTTTAATTCCTTTTTATTTGTCATTAATTTGAATGTATGAGTTTTTTATGCTTATGCAAGAGTAAAATTCAGCTGCCTAAGCACAAACAACAAGTAGCACTTAGGATTTTCAAGCTTTTTTGTAAGTACGCAACATATGTGACCTAGCCAAGGCTGGCAGATACCTTGTGGAGCTTACAGAGTATTTGAATGGCAGCCTTGCAGGTTGTCACAGGGCATCTCAGATGGTGTGGGATGCATTCCCACCCTCCACAACCAGTAAGAGACCCTCAAGCCCCTGACTCATCCACAAACTCTTCCACGGTGGCACCGCAGCCCCAAAATGGATCTTGCCCCGGGTAATTTCGTGAGCCCTCTGAAAACTGCTCCTATTACTGACAGCAGGGTCCTTGTGCTTAAGCATATGAAGGCCTGCAGTTTTAAAGTTTTGGACTCCAGGAGAAGATGGTCAAATCCATCCACACACATACGTAGAAACTGACCTTGCCCTGAAGCTGGCGCTGTCACAGATTAGTAGGCAGAATGTTGGAAAAGAGGTTGAATTAATGTGAGAGGTGTTAACTCACAAGTTCATATATTTTACAGCCAAGAGGAATGCTTATCAGCATCCACCATAGTGATTTTAGATTATTTGTTGCTGTTGATGTTAGCACCTACAGCAAACATACGAAGAGCAGTAGGATTATTTCAAATTTTACTAACAGCCAAGGATAATTATTTCAGCTGTGGCCCTACTTAAGACTTGCTGATATAATTTCATTTGGCATTGTGCATACCATAGACCCAAAAATTTGTCTCTTTTCCAGGTCATAATTTCTATTTGAGGCACAGTGTATTTTTTTGAATAGGTTATTCTAAATTGAAAAAATTTCTAAAAAGTAAGACAATTTTTCATATCTTTATTTAAATTGTACCAGCTTAATGCCAAAAGAGTCTGTTAACTTCCTACTGTGAACTCGAGTTCAGTATAAAATATTTGATAAGTTGTTCCTTCTTAAACATGAAAACATTTGGAAATATTTCACAGTCATAGCCCTCACTCCAATTTAATTGTTTCAGCTTCTTCAGTGTCATTAAAAAGCATTCTTTTCAAACCTTGAATATTTTTAACCCAATTTTTTAGACTTTTTCTAGATGACAAGTCTTTAAGATCCTGGCTCTAGGAACTTGATTAATTTGGTTTTTACTCCCGTAAAAGCTTTACCTATCACACATGGCCTTAAGCTGCAATTCCAGAAAAAAAAAAAAAAAGTCTCCTTTAGATCTGGGGCTACATCTGCTACTCCTGTATGGACATCTTAGATACACCAGGTATTGGTGGCTCAAAGGACAGACACTAGGTGCCTCTTCTTTAAGCAACAGACCCAAGCTCAAGAAATATTGAGAGCATTGCAAATATTGCCTGTAGAATTAGCACAATGTCCCACACCTCTATTATGTGTGTCACGTGTGAAAACAGCCTTTGTTCCCAGGCCTCAGCTCAGCAAGGGCTTGACTGGCTGCCTGTGACGACCAAAGGTTCTGCTCCAGTAAGTCCCTTCTCAAATAGACTTTCATTTTTTTACAGCTGGGATTCTCACTCTGTTGTCTCAATAGCTCAGCTTCAGTAGGAGAATAATCTTTGATCTGAGATCTGGAAGATTAAAGATCTATTACTTTGGTTTACCTGCTTTTCTGCTAATATTCTTGACACTCAAAGCTTTCATTGTCAACAAATACAGAGTTTTTTCTTTCATATTTCTGTCTTGCTTCATTTCAAGACCACTATTTCTTGCGCTGTCCTAAGTGAACAAGGAGAACAAATTATTGCCCAATTCTTTGAAGCACAATTGTACATATTTGAACACTGTTATCATGTCTCCCCTTCATCTTCTCTTCTCTAGACTAAACAAACCCTCTTCTCTCAATCTCTCCTCAGAGGTCACATTTTCTAGACCTCAGATCTCTGTGCTGGACACTGTCTAATGGCTGAATATTCTCCCTGATGTGTGGGTTCCTAAAACTCAGAAAAGCTTTAGAAATGGATTAACAGTGTAGAGTAAAGGGATTACAAGTCTTACACTGAATTTATCCTCTGTGTACTCTTTATATATGATTCTTGCCTTTTTTTCAGAAGACTATGACATCATGTTCCCAGCATCTCCTACAGGAGATGGCCAAAACCAGACTGTAAATGTATTTTAAGATGGAGTAAAATGCCAGCTGAGAATTTTTATTAGTATTTGGCACTAGCATAGAGTTGAATCACATACAAGACCATGAGCACTTCTCCTAGTACTGTTGTTATATTTTCATGACATTCTGGTTTTCTATCAGAAAAAATTGTCTTCAAGCAAANCATGTTTTCAAGAAAAAAAAAAAAAAAAAAAACAAAAAAACAAAAAAAAACCAAAGCAGACGCATTAGTAGGTTTTCAGTAAAAAAAACATTTTACATCACAACTGTAATTAACCTAAATAAAATGTCCTAAATATTAAATATTTTTCCCCTGAAAGTAATTTTATAAAATTTCCCCATACCAGAAATAAGTATACTTGTATTTTTTATATTAAATGTCAAAAGGAGTTCTGCTTTATTATAGTACTATAATACTTGACATGTAGAAAAAAGGAATATGTTACTTTTTGTATTATTATTTTTTAAAACACTCAATCTTTGAATATATTTAGGTGATTACAATAACTTTAATCTTGAATTAAATTAAGAAATAAATTTACTTACCAAATCTCAATATTTTTCTTTAAAAAAACAGTAAATTAAGGAAATTTGCACATGGAGAAAGGGAAATTCCGTGTGGAGCAAAAGGTGACTCATTCACCTATGCCACGTGTGTTCACTCGTTATTTTGACCATCTTGCAGTACTGACATGCAACAACATTTCTACTGCATGTTTGTTGCAAACCTTTCTCTCTGACATGTATACTGAATTATTCCTTGTTCTTATTTAACTACAGAGTATTTTAA
Organism: Daphoenositta chrysoptera; assembly: GCA_013397915.1. Lineage (NCBI taxonomy): Eukaryota > Metazoa > Chordata > Aves > Passeriformes > Daphoenositta > Daphoenositta chrysoptera. The sequence continues at coordinate 140,419 of VZRO01008214.1, forward strand.
CCTTAATCTATGCACATAGAATGAATACAAAAGAATTTGATTCAATACATCTTTCCACAACTATTTTAATGTGAAATGGCAAGCTTAGCCAGCACCCCTCATCCTTGTCCTTCAGACACTGCTACACGTGGCTAACTATGTCCATATGAGTGGTCCCACTAACTTCAGACAGGACCTTCAGACTCTCTGAAGTCACTTAACTCAATCCTGCCCGTCACTGGGAAGCATTATGGATCTGACAGGGAGGACTCAGGAATGAACCTGCCACGTGCTGAACACGTCCTGGTCAAGCAGAAAGTGGGGGTAGGTTGTGTTTCTTGAGCTGAGCCTCATAATCTCAGTCAGGGGTCACTGTTCTGGGTACAGGAATCCCAGCACCTAGCAGTCTGTATTAAAGCACAGATAATTCACGAGGATAATGTAAACATCTGCTTTGCTTTGGTTTTTAGTGGCTTAATGAAAACTTTGCCATTAATAAGCAAGGATTTCTTGTTTCTTTATATCATGAGATTTATAAAACCCATTGCTTCCTCTGAATTTTTAGAAATGAAATTACAGAAATGATGTGACATCTAGTCCCAGTTCAACAGCAGATACCTTAATCCAGGTGTATCTCTTGACATATTAAAGAGACAATTACAAAAACAAATAAGATACTGTCTCTGGAGCAGAAAAGACACTGGAGTTTTGAGGTTCTATCAGCTTATAAGTAATTATAAAGTAATTATTAATTGCAAGTATGAATGGATTAGAAACCACCATTTCTCTAAGTAAATTTAAACAGTACCCTTGATCTCTATCAGTAAGTCTTTTTTTCTGTTAAGTAATAACACATTGAAACCAAACTTTTCACTGCCATCTGTTCAAATGGAAACATGTGGTAGTAGAGCTCTAATACTGTGCCCTTGGTAAAGATATACCTTGGAGATTTCTTTTGGAAAACTTCATCATTAGCAAACAATTTGTGGGCAGTTAATTTGCTCCCTTGCTGGGCTTTGCATTCCCACGTGTGAAATGTGCTATTCTGATGGTGATGTTAAATTAAACGAATGTACACAGGACCATATTTACATAATATGGATTGTATTTACTCCGTGGGAAACTTGACTGTCCTGCAAAATATCATTATTGAACAGAACCGAGAGAATTTGAATTTATTTTTGTTGTTCTTGAGTTCTTCCTGTAGCATACAGTTGTAGAACGAAACGTCCTCTTCTTGCACCAGTCGAAGCCTTATTACATTGCAGAAATGAAAAACACCTTCAATATATGAAAACACACATGGAGCCACACACACTCATCTTGCAGTACAAATTCTCAGGGGGCTATGCAAACTGAAAAAGCATAATGTATTCACACCATAAACACATTTCCTTTGTTGTTGTGGTTTTTTTCTTTTTCCTAACAATCATAAAACAAACTATTTTGAGAACATCTTCAAAAAGTAATGCCAGATTGTGACACTTATGGTGAACATTGTTTCCTCAAGCAGCGAAGTTCTCCTGTGACTATGGCCATCATAATTTTACTAATTGTATTAGGAGTTGAATAGATAGAGCAATAAACAGATTTTGTGATCGAAAGGTTATCAGCAGTAAAAGCTATTAATTTTGACATCACACAGCTTATTGACCATGTTAAACAAAAGAAAATGAAGATTTAACAATGAACACGAGCATTCTGCAAACACTGTTAAGTACTTGTTTTAATAGAAAGAAAAAAAATTGTTCTTCAAGCCCTGAGATTCATAAACTAGTTCAACAGATCACCTGGTCATTACCAAACCAGTAGTTCAAGAAATTGCGAAAATATTTAAAACTTCTGTGGGTTGAAGTCCACAAAATCAGTGCCACAACTACGGTTACAGCTCTCAAGTTCTTGCCTTCCGACCAAATTTTTGTGTATGAGGCAATGCAGCCTTTTTTTTATGTCAAATATTTGGGCCCAGCCCTGCACCTGTGAAAACATTACCTGCCTGCACCCATGGATGAAGACCACTGCTAGCAGGGGAAACTGGGGGAAGGAGTATAACAAGAACAACCTGCAGGAGTATTTCTTTTGCCACATCTTAATTCCATTTTCCAGCAATCAATAACTTAAAGGCTTCCAGAGAGGATGGTCTGTAGCTGCATTTACAAATCTAATTCTTCCACGATTTTTAAATAGTTTTTAAACCCCTCTACACTTTTTATTTATCTGTAATATTTATATGCAACAATGAGTTCCATGTTACAGGGAAAGTCTTTCTTTGGTAGCCTTTATTACAAGTTCATGATATGAAAGCAAGGCATATTCTTATTTGCCATCACTGTAACTTTCTGGTAGAAAACTCCCATGCATTATGTTTTCAGAAGAATATTAACAAAGTCTCTCCCTTTTATAATATTGCAGCTCTCTGAGGCAGCAGGATTTCTACCACGCAGATTAGATGGGACTCGTTTCTCTAACGGGGTGCCAATCATGAGTGTAACCCAGAGAAAATTGTCCCTGCCCATGGCAAGGGGGTTGGAACTAAATAATCTTCAAGGTCCCTTCCAACCCCTTTCACTCTGTGATTTTATGATTACCTTGCCACTTCCTTGCAGGCTAATTCCTGCCCTCTGTGTGTTTGCTCATGCAGCTGTGCTTCCTTCCTGTTTGGCAGCTACACTCTCAAGCCATCTTCATGGAAATGTTTCTTGTTTTCTGTAAATTAGGAAGTGAAGAAGAAGTAAAACACCACTGGGGTGCAACCTTACATCTGAAGAAGGATAGTGTAGCACTCACTCAAATGAAAATGCTACTGGGAACATATTTTTCTTAATACAAAGGCTGTGGTTTGGGAAGAATATGCAGAGAATCTTTTTGTGAATTCGAGTTTTTCTCATTAAAGGAATATCCCAATAAATACATAAAATGCATAGTCTTACAAAGAATTTAACTGAAAATTGCCTTTACTGAATACCATTTCTGCAACTTTTGCACATAATGTTTCCTTGTTTTGATTTTAAGTGATATCCTTGACATTTACAAACAGAACTTTCCAGCAAAAGTAACTGTTGGAAAAGCCACATATTTCTCAAAGCTGAGCTGACCTAACACAATGTTAGACTGAAGTTACATTTACATGACATGCTGTTTTGTTTGTTTTCAGTGGGGTTACCATCTTATAACAACATTTGGAAATGATAAAAGGATAAAGTGAGGACCCCCTGTCTGTTTATACTAACACTGTATATTCATAAACAGGAACGAATCAGTGAGTACAAATCCCCTTAATTGTTTTATGGTTTTATTTATTTTTACTGCATTTTATGTATCCCAATGAGAAGCACTAGGTTATTAATCATGTAGTAAGCCATATTATGAATTAGCAGAACTGTATGTAAAATGCTTTCGAGTTTGTTTGTCTGCCAAAGAGATTACTCTAAATCATCTATAAAATAATTCCACTCCTAGTATTTATTATAAATTGGCTAATATCAGCCATGTATTAAGTATTTATGGTATTTTCTAAAGTCATTTGTCATCATAGAGAATATATAACAAATAATGAAGATCTGAAATATTTCTAAGATCTCAAAATCGTGCAGTTCTGGCACTATTCTTAGCACAATTTCTTAGCTGAAACTTGAATCAGGCTCTGAGGCTTTCAAAAATTATATTGGTATTATAACCTTTTTCAGGAGAATGTGGAAAGGGGATCATAATGTATGTCAGAGACTCCATGCAGTCTTTGAGAGCAATATTCAGTTAGGCGAAGAATCTTCACATGCTAAGAATAAAATTTAGTCTGAGAGAGAATATACTGACAATCTTTTGTGCATGTGATGCAGATGGGCCGGTGATAATTATACGTGTACTAGAAAAGTGGGGGATTTAGGTAGACATGAGAATAGCACTTTTTTATTCATTAAGCTCAATATTCTGACATTGACCATACAGGAACTCACACTGATTTATTTAAGGCAATTAAATATAATTTAATAAATCATGAACTCATATATGAATAATATCTGTTCAGCATTACAGGCTGAACTGTATTATCTGGCAGAATAAGGCATTCTGTCTCAGAAGGCTGGTTTGCCATTAATCTATTGACCCAGAGCATCAGGCTTTGAGGTGCACAGCAATAACTGTTTTAACAGTGAACAGGAAAACCATACAAGAGCTTTGATATTAAGTAGAGAAGGAGCAATACTGAAACCATATGAAAACTCAGGGTTGCTTTTAGAAAATGTGAATGTAATCTCCCAAAATATTAAAACTGTTAGGATAACCAACCTTTCCCGTACAAAAAGCACTGTTGGATCTTTAACAACAAGATAGCTGGACTTCATTTCTGTGAAATGCTGTCCAGCTTTCGCCAGGTGTTGGAATTGTTATTTCAAAAAGAAAGATGTTTTTTTTTACTTCTTGCACACTACCATTGTAGCCAATTGAAAGAAAACAATCATCACAAATTTATTTGCTCTGGGAAGAAAAGAATTCCATACATGAGTGTAGAGTGGAAAGTCACATTTTTATAGCTCTGACTCATTACAATGTTTGATCATTCAAATGGATATAGGATCATTTACTGTATGACAGAGCCAATTCTTACTTCAGAGCTATGGAATAAATTAATTCTTGTCTGCCTGGGAAATCAAGGCACCTGTGATATCCTCATCACTGCAACATTGGCAGTCGTCTTTGCTACCTTTGCAGGGTTCCTTTCCTAAACTTATTTAACTACAAAATCATTCTTATTTTGTAATCAAATCATGCATTTCAAGTATATCTTCAAATCATTAGAGTTTGGTAGCACCAGTGATCAAATAAAGTGAGCACTCGTGGAAATTTAATTTTAAAATATTGTGTAGTAATCTCTGAATAGAAATATTTAAGGAATAAGAACAGATGAGATGTTTCCAACCAATTACATCTTAGCATTACAAAAAAAAAATCTGAACTTACAGAGCAAAGCTTCATAACAAATAGTTTCAGTAGAGAAAAATCTGTTTACTGCCTGGAGCAAAAAAAAAAAAAAAGAAACTAAAGCAATTTGAAAACTTTAGTTGTAATCTATTTACTTAGCTTCAAAACAAACCATAAAGAACATATAGCCATCTCTGACGTGTAGCTTCACTTGTAAGAGAAATATTCTGATTAATTACTATGCACAGTCTTCAGTTCTATAAATACCTTTTTTTTCTGAGGATTTTTGGCTCATTTGGTGCACAATAAAAATCACTAACAGTTTGCTTACATCACTAATACTTTTTAACTTTGACTATGACACAAAACTATAATTTCTTGTTCAGTTGGCTGGTTAATATACCCTGAGTCACAAAGGAAATTAGAAGTTCTGACCAAAAAAAAAAAAAAAAAGAATTTATGTTCTGAAATCCATTCCTTCATGATTTCTTGCTTGGAAGGCACTGCATGCATGCATGCCTGGGTTTCTGCACAGAGTCAATGTGAAATACTGTTTCCACCACTGCTGACACCCACGTGGTAGCAAGTGCAGTGGGCTGCCAGAAGCAGCTCTTCAAATACCCATGAAAACATCACTGAGCAACTGCTTTCCCACATCATGGAATGACTTCACCTTATTTTACTAATGGGTGTCCATTTATGTTTGCTCTTGGTTCTTTGCACTCTATTGCACCGCTACTGTTGGCATAGGAGGGGCAGCCTCAGGAAATGGTGGCACATGGTGCAAAGAGCCTCAAGGAATCAGCTGGAGGGGAAGAGAGTTTCCCTGACAGACGAAAGGGTGAGAGGTGGGAAGCAGAGCTCCTTCCTTCGGGCACAGCACAGTGACACCTGGGCAGCATCACCTGCAGCCTGCTGACAGGCAGAGCTAAGGTGTGGCCATCCTTCCACGGGAAGTGCTGTCACCTCTGCTGGCTTGGCACAACCCTGACGCAAAGACTAGGTGGTTTAGAAGAGTTGTTAGATGATTTCACAGTGCCAGAATTATGTAAAATGTCTTTATTTCAGCATATTTGAGCCAGCATCACAGACGTTGTAAACCTATTTAAAGAAACAAGTCCTAAAATTCCAATCTTTTGGTTTCCGAATAGTTAAATTCCATTGGAGCTGCTTCTGATTTGTAAGGGTGCATTAACAAAAGGAATCAGGCTAAAGCTGTGTTTCCCAATCTTTCTTACACATCTTTGTACCTTTAAAAATATTTGTATTTCTTAAAAAGAAATTCCACTTGATGTTGGAGGGAATAAAAAGTTTCCAAAACACATTATTCCCCCAGACTTATTTTGTTTCCGGCAAATGTAGAACAATGCTCAGAACTCAACTGGAATAGCAAGTGTCTTTTATTTGAAAAGAATGCTTACATTGTTATATGCAGTGTTGAGTCTGCATAATAGGAAATCATGAACTTTGCATCCCAGATCAGTAAAACACTCAAGCATTTGCTTAAAATTAAACTCAAGCATTTGCTTAAAATTAAACTTAAGCATGTGGTTAAGTGCTTTGCTGAATCCTAGCACTAATAAAGATGCAGTCTGAGTAGGTAAGCAGCAAGACCTCTAAGATTTTCAAGTTTTTGTTCAGTCGGTCTAGGCTGGTGTATAGCAGCAGAAGGTTTCAGCTGCCTGGTAAAAACTTGTTTAGAGATCTTTGATATTTTAATGGCCTACAAAGCTGTAGGCTTTTATTCATTTTATTCATTTCCTCAGTTTTCCTATCATTAATACCTTGCGTGAGCTTGAGATAGCCATTGAGGGCCAACTATCAAATCTAGTAAGATTTATAAAAATTTCATAGCAAGCTGAACATCCTCAAAGATATTTTTAGTATTTATGCACTCTAAAGACCTAGTCCAACATATTTAACTCTACTTCCTGGGCTAAAATTATTATGACACCTGCAAATATGACCTAAGGAATACTATCCCATTGATAATTTTAACCAAGTATCATTAAGACCATTATTCTCTACAAAATTTTCACATGATTGGCCACAAGATTTTTTTTTTTTTTAATACAGAAATAGATGTGGCATAACTATCTAAATTAAAAGTTAAAATAATTGTCACAATAAAATATTTGTGATAGCACTGTGACATTCAGAGTTAATTTAGAATTATTGAATATTTTAGCCTGAAAGGGATTTGAGGAGGCCAGTGGCACCTCATGCAAAAGATAGCTTCAACATAATAGTTTTCAAGTTGTTTTGGGGACCTGTTTTATCTTGCTTCACTGTGGGATATGTATTAGGGAATCATAGAATCATAAAATGGTTTGGGTTGGATGGGATTTTTCAAGATTACTTTGTTCCAACCCCCCTGCCAACAGGCAGGGATGCCGATCACTACACCAGGCTGCTCAAAGCCCCATCCAGCCCTGCCTGGAACACTTCCAGGGATGGGGCATCCACTGTTTCTCTGGGCAAATTTTTCCAGTGCCTCATCCCCCTCACAGTAAAAAATTTCTTCCTTATATCTGATCGAAACCTGCCTTTTTTCAGTTTTAAACCTTTGCCCCTTGTCCTGTCCCAATCTGCCCTCTAGAAAAATTCCCTCTCCCTCCATTTCATATGTCCCCTTTCAGTACTGGCAGGTGCAGTAAGGACTCCCCGGAGCCTTCTCCAGGCTGAGCAGCCCCAGCTCTCCCAGCCTGTCTCCATGGGAGAATTGCTCCAGCCCTGTGATCATCTTCTTTGAGCTCCTCTGGACTTTCTCCAACAGGTCCATGTCTCTCTCCCCTGTACTGGGAGCCCGGAGCAGGATGCAGCACTGCAGGAGGGGTGTCACCAGAGCAGAGCAGAGGGACAGGATCCCCTCTCAGCCTGCTGCCCTCGCCTCTGGGGAGGCAGCCCACGATGAGATATTGCTATAGCAGCGTTCTGTTGCTCAATATCTCATGGGAGTAGGGGTGGCTGTATCACTGCTTCCTGCACATTGTTCATCTTTGGTGAACGAGCCCTCGGTTCCCTTGTTACCCTTCCTGGTAATATTCCACAGTGTTGAGCCTTAGCACAGGAAATGGTGCCTTTCTTTTGCAGCACATAAACCTCAAATTGTACTCACATTATTTTCCTCGCTCTAATGCATTGCAAACTCACAATGCTGCCCTCCACGATTCTGGCTCCCTTTGATTATTAGGTCTAACATAATTTTTCACGTGATGCCTTTGTATGTTTTCCAAGATGAATCTCATTTTGTCATTCTTCCTGTTCATCTTTCTAATATTTCTGCTGATCTGTTCCAAAACTTACTGAAGTCAGTGTGAACCTTGGATCCATGTCCAGGTTACTTTTTACTATCTGTCTTTCATCACCTTTTGCAACTCCACCCTCTTATTCATCATAGGGGACTTTCATTAATGGGTGACTTACTTCTCCTAGATCATTAGAGAAAATGTTAAATAAAACCATACGGAATACAGATCCCTGAAGTACCTCACTAGGAAAAGACCTTCCCACAGATCTATATTTTAATGTTTTGTCTCCTGCTTTTGTTTATAGTCCTTCAGTCACTTTTCATTCCACAAGATAGTGCTCATGCCCCAGAAAATTTAAATTAATTTAGCATTTTCTATCAAATAGTTTCCACATCCTGGGCCAAACTCTTCCCCAGTTATTCATGCCCATGCTTCTTGATATCGGTCTTTCCTCTGGTCTTTCGTCTCAACTGCAGATTTTGAATTTTTTTTACAGTAATCTTTAATTTGAAAATCAGTACATCTGTTCTCTGCGTTTTCTGTGAGCATATTGCAAACTTTTATCCAAGTAGATAGAATAATCTGATTATGCCAAAATATTAAGAAAGTATTTTCTTAATCTCTAAAGTCTGGACTTAATTTACGATAAAAACAACATGATGAAAACTCCTTTTTTACATACATGAATAATTATATATTACATATATATATATTTATTGGAAACAAAAATTCCTCTCTTTCTACAATCTAATTAATTACATGGCAGTAAACATTTTTGAAGCTGAATTATCTTTTGGAAGACTAATGCCTATATTCAACTTAATATTCGGAACTTTCTGAAGTACTGGAATGCAGCTGAGTTTTTTTTCCCAACATCTTGTATGTGTTGGAACAACTTCATTGCCATTATATGGATCTGACATACTGCAGAAGATGCATCTAGAAATATTTTAACTGACTATATGAGAAAAATGGAATCTGAGTCAGAAATCATAAAATTTAGCATAAGATCAGCCAACACAATGCCTTTTTAATTAGCATCCTATCTGGATACTTAAATAGTATCTTAAGTAGTACTTATAATAGTATTAATAAAACTTGTCTAAAACCAGATCTAGCTGGAATAGTTGAGGAGCCTGTTGGTAAAATTCCTAGGTCACTGATTAAATCCAGTACAGATCAGTAATGACTTAAAACTTTGTTTGGAACCAAACATGGAACATTTTGGTTTATTTAACTTAGTATCCAGTACAAAGGTGACAATATAATTAAAAAAGACATATTTAAAACTGTTGTTACCCTTGGGAATATCTCAACAGAATACAAAGCTTGCAAGGGACTTTCCTGTGATCACAACAGAGAAGTCACAAGTTGCAAGATGAAAAATATTAGCAAATAATCTTGCCCAGCTGGAATCTCCTCTTTCTCTGCTAAGTTCATCAACACATATCAGTTGAATTACATAAAGAAAATCACCATCCATGGGTCTTCAAAGGCACCTATCTCTCCTCCTTAACTTCATCGGGAAATTAGTCACTCATTTTATGCAAATGTCTTTCTTTGGAATCTTAAATTTGAGTGCAAATCATGTGCCTAAATTGGGACAAACAATTTATAAAAGAATTTTTAGATGTGTCTTTTCAAATGAACAACCCCAATCCGCCTAATTAAATGTTTAGGTTCTGTGTTGAAAGTTTCTTTCTTTGAGGAAAGGCAAGCAGACCAGTTAATAAGTTTAGTTTTCACCCATTCAGCATGGAAAAAACCTGTTATTCTACTCACCAGAGCCTGAACAGTTGTATTTTATGATAGAAAACCTTTCAACAAATGACATAACAAAAACAGACAGAAGAAAAATTTTCCTTTCTTCTAGATGTTCTACCCATCAGGATCTCCTTGTGCAAAAGGCAGGTAAGCAACACCTCTGGCACCATCACCTCAACCTCACTCTTCAGTTTTTAGAGGTGCTCACACATCTGTTGGCATGGCATCTAAATTTCAATGGAACTAAAATACAGGCTCGTTTCACATCTTCCCAGACTGGAGCACTTGCAGGATGACCAGGAAATCATCATGTACCAAATTAATATCTAAACACGTTTTTTAAAGAAAGAAAAAAAAAAA
>VZRO01008214.1:150896-173974 GCA_013397915.1 Daphoenositta chrysoptera
AGAAAAAGAAAAAGAAAAAGAAAAAGAAAAAGAAAAAGAAAAAGAAAAAGAAAAAGAAAAAAAAAAAAAGAGAGAGAAACAGCTCCTAGAGAAGGTATAAGATAAATATACCAAAGTCATAGACATGAAACAGACACTGATCAGGTACACAGCAGGATGCCTGTTTAATGTTCACTTTGTACCTATTGCTTGTACAAATAGAAAGCAGTGGCTTCAGACACAGCCTTCACTTTACCTGCTCCGATATTGAACAGACCCACTCTGCTACAGGAGACAAGAAGCAGTGGAAGTACAGGTGCTGAGAAATAATAGCCACAGGAAAAATCTGGACACACAAAATCAAACCAGTGAAACTTGGCTCTCACATCGAGTCAAAAATCAACCCAACACTTTATGTTCTACATCAGATGCAAGAATCCGTTTATATGCACATAGACACACCAAACCGAATATATATGTACGTGTGTATGTATGTAGAGAAAAGGATAGACAAAGGAATGCAGGTTACAGCTTATGTCATTTTACTAATCTTGTTGGATTTCAGTGCCAGCTTGATCGTGTATTACCCCTTTCTTTTCTTCACTGACATCTTCTTGATATTAATATTCTAACAATATGTTACCTTTACAACTGATAGCTTGAAATGAAATTTCAAAAGCTGCCTATATTATATCAGTTAATTGTCCAGTGACTGTGGAGAAAGGAAACCAGAACTATGTATTTCAAGTAATGCCCAACACATGGCAAACATCAAGTGAGGAATGCAAGGCCTATGCTAGTGAAGAATGCAATAAATATAGGCCAGATCATAAACACTGCTATAATAAGACAATTGAGGAAGAAGATTTGGAAAGATATAATTGATTTCTGTACCTTTTCTTGTGCAGGTTCTGCAGGAAACGGATAAGCTCAAAACCATCACCTCCATGTCTAGTTTGACATAAGCTATTTGAGCTCAGTATTCTTGACTTTGAAAAAGGGAGAAATATTCTCTCCACAGCATGAGTTAATCTGAAGAACTCTGGTTTGTGTTATGCAGGAAATAAGAGTTAGATGTTTACAGTGCTACCTCTGGTCTTGAAAATCTGTTAACTTTGAAATGACCTGTGCTTCACATCATTTAAACATGATAGTCCATATCTTACTTGCTTCTGCCATCAGCCTTTCTCACTAAGACTGTTGCAGTGAGTTAAGTGGGGATATCACAGTGCCCATTTGCAGTTTTATATTTCTCAGTCCAAAACTAATAATTTAACAGTGATATCAAAGACAGTTGGCATTGTGTCAGAATAAGAATTATATGACTTGGTCCTGGACTGTAAGATCTTAATGACAAAGTAGTCTTATCCTTTATTTCATTATATTGTCAGTTTTCTTGAATACCAATAACAAAACGTGAATAAAACAGGATTAAATCCTCTTTCCCTGGCCATTGGGAATATTATGCCAAAGCAAATGTTCCCTCTTTTTACAGTTTCACTGATCAACAGAATTGGAAGGTATCACAGAGTGGCTTTAAGTTAGTTGAACATATGCTGCATTACTATGCTTCAAAGTCCAGCTTTGCCTGGTGTAGATCGTGATTGCTTCAATACATACCAAAAGAATGTTTTATACTGAAAGGGGTGTTGGACATATCAGTCTGGTAAAAAGGATTTTTTTATCAACCTGGCAATATGAACAATCCAGAGGTTCAGCTCCAATACTCCCATGCATTTTTACAGGATAAATAATGTTCTTGGTCATCTCCACTAATCATTCCACAGTATAGTATCTGCTGACAAGCACTGAGCCCTTCCATGAAGGTCCTGGTACCTGCAACCCTGTCCACAAGAATTGCTTGTATATTAGTCAGAGATTTCTAATGACAGGATTAGGATATTGGATAACTGGACTCTGCTTCAGCTTTCCACCTCCTAACTGATTCTCTGTATGTGCTACATGACAGTATTGTAAACTGTCTGTAATAAAACTTACGCAGAATATACACATAGAGTGAGGGTTAATTTTAATCTTTCTAAAATGCTTTGAGATTCTCAGATGAAGAGCAGTCACAATACCTGGAAAATATCAAGCTTTTTTCTGTTCTTAAAAATAAGCAGAAAAATAGACAAGATGTACTGCATACAGTAAGCACTGCCATTCTTATTTCTGGTTTTACATATGCAATGTTTTCCTCCCAAAGACAAATGTCCAGTATAGGCAACATCAGGGAGGTTCCACTGACCTGGTGTACTAGAGGTGAGATTTACAAAGTTCATCATTCAGTGTGATGTTGTGTGTACCTGACACTCACAGAAAAAGCAAAATATCTGTGTGTGTAGGTCAATGCTTTCATATTATCTCTAGTTAAATACACAGAGCAAGTGAAAATACACATTCATCTTCTGGCTCCTTTCAGTTCAGATGGGTACTCTTTTGCAAACATACCCTATTTTTGATCCAGGAAGAGGTGTTTTGAGCTTGCAGTATTTCAAGCTTTACCTGAGCTTGAAATCTTAGATCCTAATCTCTTCCACTGACATCAAAGCAAAGCTCCTCTGACTTCTAAGCTGCAAGTTGAGCCCCAACCCTGCCTGTGGAAAGCATGGACAGACAACAGAAACTTGTGTTCCCAAGGCTTAAGGTTTTCACCAAAGGTCCAGGGAAGAAAGTGTTTCAGCAAGGGCTCGTGTCACCTCACATGAGTAGAGACTGGACCTTTAAGACAGGACACAAGTCATCTCTTAGGCTGGGTTGGAGATGGGTACAAATATCTGTCTCTTGCCTTCAATAACAAATGATAAAGCAGAATACTGGCAGAATTCAGCAAGAAATTCCGACACCTTATTTTAACTCTCCCCACAGTCATGTTTGCATGGGCCAGGTGCCTGAGCTCCCTGAGTGGTCAATGAGGATGCAGTTTAAAAAGTCAAAGGAGCACAGAGTGATTCAGCTTCCTACAGGCTACGGACAGACTCAGCTGCTTAAATATAAGTTTCTGGTGGCTTTTGAAACACTGTAGGATACTTGACAGACCTAATACCACATCATGTAACACCTCCTCTCCCTAGGCTAGGATCTGGGTGGCAGCAAATAAGGTTACCACAAAAGCATCATGCTTTGGTATGTACATGTCTGAGTACCTGGCTGAAGGAGATGAAACCAGTCTCAACTTTTATTTCTCAATGTTGTAAGAAAAAATTTGGAAGATGCTCCCAAGAATTGTTAATTGCATAAAATGTATAAGAAGTTTTAAATGACAGTGAATATAGGCCCCATTCAACTCTTGTGGCTGCTGTGCCTTCTGGTACAGATGTTTTTGAGTTTCACTATGCCTAATAAATCCTGACTATTATTCCATTGAATATTTAAGGAGTGAGACTCAACAGCAGGCCATTTCTGTAAAAAACAATGACTGACTCAGCAAGTGGAAGTTTGAGCTGGATTTGCACAAAAAAATAAAGAAATAGGCATGGGCTTTCAGAAAGAAGAGTTGCTAGAAAGCCATTCCAGTTGTCTTGGAACTTTAACACATAGCTTGCACAAATATATTTCATCTTCCAGTTATTTAAAACTGTAATTTACACATAATCATTCCACAGTTTGCCATTAAAAAAAATATGCAGACAAGTAACAGTACCATCCTATTCAGCAGCATGGCTAAATAATTTCTGACCATACATACATAGGATGTAATTAAAACTTTGTTCAGGATGACAATCCATATTGAAAAGAAATTGAATATATGATGCTTAGTTTCTCTGAAATGCTGTATTTCAGGATTTTTTCCCATCATTCGCTGACACATGTGGAACATGTGAGTTTATACTCTCCCTGTCAAAAAGTTGTCCTATGGTCTCTTTAGCTATAAACATATTTAATCCTGGTTTCAAAACCTTCTGGGGTCCTGATCTCCATTGTATTAACTTTTCTGCAGATTCTGGTTATCACTGGCAGCCAAGTGCGGGGCAAATATAGTCTGACTTGAATACATTAGCACAATGTCTGACTACTGTGGAACCAGACTGAAATCTGGTCAGAAAATAATAAATGGTAGAGGAAAGTCACTCAAAGTTGCAATTCTAGCACATGCAGAGGAACACATAACCTCAGCACCAGTGCTTGTTTTCAGACAGATATGGAAGCCTTGTACTCCACCTTTTGCAGTCAGTAAGCTGTTTAAGAAAGGCCCAAAGTTCATCTGCTCAGTTACATTTTCTCACTCCTTTGGGCTATGCATATTCCCTGGTGACCTCATGAACTCTAGCAATCAGAGCACACTGCATCTCACTAAAGTTACCACTCATGCATACCTTTAGATTTTGGATTTGCAGCATTTACTCTCATAGCATGAGTGACAAAATCATATGGTTGTCAGACAAATTTTGATAGTAAGTGGGCTAAGTTTGACTGAAAGAATTGAGAAATAAGTTGCTCTGAAACTCAGTCTGATATTCTGGGTTGTCAGTAACACTGCAGACTCAACTTTGTTGAGGGAGAAAACATCTAAGACAAATTCAACTCCTATAGGTTTCTCTGGGAAAAAGCTACTTTTCCACTTGCTTCTGTTCTGAAGATGTTGCTTTCAGACCAAGAGGTTTCAATGCAAGTTGAAACTATGGGAACATACAAAGAGAAAAAAAAAAAAAAAAAAAAAAAAAAATTAATCACTAGGTGAGGGAGTATATCCTAATTAGTTATGTCTGCTCTTATGTCTGGCTACCAGCTGACAGACCTGACAGCTGATCTCTCTGAACCAATCCAAATTGGAAAAAGATTTGGGTTCGGGTCATTTTTTTGAGTGGGCAAAGGTTGGGGCTGGTTGTTATTTGAACTGAACTAGTTCATTCATCTCTGGTTACCCATATGTCAATACAACAGATTCTCTTAACATAATCTGCCATGGGCTAGAAACTTTCTGTTTTCTTTCTACCTGCACATTTTCCTGGGCTGCTGCCAGGAGATGAGGACAATACATCCTGGGACAAGAGGAAGTTCTGGACACTTCTGGAAGAGCTCCAGAAGGGATTATGAGTACAGACACTTTGGATGTAAAACCTTCAAGCACTTCAGGTCAGAGCTCAGGTCAGAAGCTTATTTAAGTGACTGTGAACAACACAGTCTACATGAAGACTGGGGATGTTTATACTTCATACTCTGTCACTATTTACCTTTTAGGATGTACCATAAAGACTGACAGTCGAGAGTTATATAAAATGCAACTTCAAAATCAGTAGAAATTTGTCTATTAATTTCAAAAGAAACTGATTTAATTTTTCGTCACCTAGGTCCAGGACAAAAAAAAAAATCAAAACACTAGACAACTGCAAAATTAGCAATCATTTTTTAATGAAAACAGTGTGTTTTGCTTATCTTACCTTGATCTTTAAATTTTTAGACTCTAAAAATTCAACCTTGTATCTTCATTATTACTCTTGCATAGTGACTTCTGAAAAAAAAGCTGCTCAATTCATAAATGAGAAGAAACATCATATCTGAGAGCCAACCTAGGTAAATCATTAGAGAAAATTCTGCACTGGTTATAGAACTCGTAAGTCCCCATCTCCACATCTAAAGGCACAGAAGTAATGGTACGAATCAGAACGGATAATCTCCTTTAAATTAGTATGGTATTGCCAAGATAGAGCAGGACTCCAAAGATAAGCATGGTGCCATCATGATTATCTCACTACCATTAACATGAAAACAGGTAATTTCTCTAAATAATAGACATTTTTTCACTACTTTTTCTTCCTGCTTTGAGGACTGAAGTCTGGGAATATTTGCATTACAGATGATAGAGCAAAACAGGATACATCTACTAAGTAAATAAATTAAACAGTGTCTACTATTGGCCCTTCCACGAGCAGTTCCTGGGCACTGTTTGGAAGTACGCATGGGATGCATGCTCCAGGGATTCCCCAGAGGCAGTGTGGTTGTGGTCTTCTGAATCCTCTGCAGACTGAAGGACTTTGATACCTCTTTGTGCCACTGACCCCAAAGCCAGAGAACAGCCTGGTCTTACTTCTATTGATAGGGCCAGCAAGTTCTAGGAAGTGCCTTCAAGAGCTGTAAGCCCTCTGCAGACCTATTAGGAGCAAAAGACAAAAATAAATTAATATTTCATATCACGTGAAAAGAGCAGAAATTTTTCCAGCAAAGCATTTCCATTTTTACATTGTCTGACTCATTCTCCTGAGGTCATAAAAAAGACAAAATATAAACAGGAAGTACAAAGCTGTGTATTATATATGGCATATTTAAAGCCTAAAAAGGATCCTTCATTTAAGATTTTTCCCTTTTCACAGATGGATGACTGGGTGGTATTGTTTTGCTACCTTCCCTTAGCTCTTCACATCTGTCCCCTGACATACTTCCCAAAACTTCCCTCCCCTGACCCAGTCCCCTTGCTCTATCCCACAGCAATTGTGTAGGATGTGCATGAACTTGGCCATTAATTATAAAATCTTGTCCACACACTTTAATAGAATTATGACCCATTACAATACTGATTACTTACCCTACAGTACATAAGCTTATTATCTTCTTCCTTCTTGTGTTGTTGAAGAAGGTAACAGGGGTCACCAAAATAAATTCTGAGCATGTAGACTCTGGATTTTCATCTGGCAAACATTACAAACTTCTCCCTTCATGGTTATTTTCTGTCTTTTTTAATGGTTTTAGAGCACTGTTCACTAGTTCCACTGATTATAAATTATAGGATGGGGAGACATACGATGAAAATATTCACCTTTAAGTGGCCCAGAATTTTATGTCTGTGAGAAAACACATATTTTTCATTGCTAACAGATGCAGCTCAAACCACAGCCAAACAACAACTCATAGCACACAGATATACACCTATATTACGTACATGGCATGTACACGTGAACACATATCCTGACTATCACAATTATTCAGCTTTCACTTTATCACCATAAAAAAAACAATTGATGAACAGTCCAGAAGTTGCAATACTTTGCTGTGCAGATGTCTGGAATGTCCAAGTGGCAAAGAGAAATGGCCATGACATCAAAACGGGTCAAAATAATGAATGACAGTTGCAGAACTCTTTCTCTTTGTGCCAGAACTCCTAAATGCACCACTATTAGCATACTCATCCTGAAGTAACACACTTCAGCTGCTGGAGAGGGTACTGAAAAGACTATCAACTTCTGGTTTTAATTGGAAACTAATATTCAGGTTCTATATTTGGATACCACTTCACAGCTAAATGCTTAAATTTCCACATATGAAAAATGGAGAATAATAGATATTGACCTTCGTAGAGCATTTTGAAATCCAATGCAAAAAATTCTTCAAGAAAAGCTGGCATTATTTTTATTTTTCCCTTACCATCTGTGGAGGTAAAAAAAGAATGAAAGTTGATATAACAGAAACAAAGAAGATGTGTTTTGACAACTTCATATAGGCTCAGATTATCTGGGTGGAGGGTGATATTTGCATGAGATCTTCACCAATTTTCATGAACAAAGACAACAAAAACTAAAAACCAAGAGTTTATACTGTACACCACTAGCATGTTTTAGGTCTGACTTGAAAGAGGAATTGTAGACCAGTTAACATTCTATTTTTGTTTGGTAGTTTGATCCAGCTGTTGCAGACATGTAGCTAGAATTTGGCTTCTGGAGTCCTCCTCCATGCATGTCAAGATTTGAGACTTGGTTTTCCTGTTTTAAATTGGGCAGCCATCCTGGAAACCATAATAAAATGCAGCTCTGTTGACAGACTTTCTCATGGAAAGTTGAACAAAATGCTATAGAAATTGCTATATGCAGAGATGTGGTAACAGCTTTCGGTGTCTCCTAAAAGTCCCTGAATGTTGTCTCTTTTCTACCTTTCTGTATTCCTTTTAGTTCTCTGCTATTTTTTCATAAGTTCACTTTTATCTCACAGTTTACATCAAAAAGTAACCACTTTGTCCAAGTTAATTGTCGAGATCCCTTTTATTATAAATACTGAGTGACAGGCACATCTAGAGGACTATGTGGATCTGTGTCATATAAATCTTTGGATGGGTGAAACCTTTTTTCTTTCCATTGCCTCATGAGGATGCCCAAAAGGCAAGCTCAAACTAGACACCTCTGTGTTTGATGGTTAAACTTAGGTGAGAAAAATCCCACTCCCGGTTGCACATAATAACGTCAAGATCTTCACAGAAAACACCGAGAAGCAAGGTCCTGGCCCCCAACCTGGAAGCTCAAATCAAAGTCATGGACATACCAGAGAAGTGAGGGTATACAAGCAAAGGCAAAAGTTATGGAAATAGCAGTACACAATTACTTATTTTAGGAATCCATCTGGTTAGGTGTGTTGTTTCATTTAAATGATGTGTAAACGCATTTACTTAATGGCCCTCATTTATACATTTATACATGTCATGTGAGCACTGCAACACACACGGTTTTAATTTGAAAACCTAAGGCACAAGTAGCAGACCTCACCTTTGCTGGATGCTGTCGGGTGTCAAAATCGAAAAGTTCAGCTTGTGCCCCTTCCAAGGTAACATAATACACACGCATCTGTGCACCCTGAGGTCTGCACACAGCTGCACAATGTTTTATGAGATGTTGCAGTGGCTTCTGCTAGACTTCCTGACGTAAAACTACAAACAATCAAACCCTCCTTCCCCCACATCCCATTCTCTCAATCAAATGCCTGAAAAAGGAGATTTTTTTAAGCCAACTATGTTCTTTAAACACTTCTGCTCTCCAGAGCAGAAGTTACCTCCTTTTTACAGGAGAGTATGATCTTGGGTATTTCAGCTTTGAGCAGAAGGAAGCCAAACTTCTTAGCTTTGGTTCAAAACAAAAGTTTCTCTCAATAAAGTCTAAATCAACCTTGGAAGGCAGGAATGAGTATGCTCCACTGAGCAGAAAAGCATGAGCTGACATTTAGAAATTGCTCACTGCTCTCCCAGCCACCCAAGAGAGAAATGATTCTGCATTAACAGCAGAAAAATGCAACCATGAAAATTGATATGAGTGTATTTACAACAGGATATCTGCAACATAGTACAATGCCCTGCCACTCTCCCTTTTTTATATTCTAACTTTTTCACTCTTGTATAATTCTTTAACCAGCTCCAGATCAATAAAATAGAATACCACTTTTTTTTTTCCAATTTGATAAACCAAAACGTTTCCTAATTAATGCCAATTCTGGAGAATGAATTGTTTTGCTTTTTAACTCAAAGACTTAATTTTGATATTTTTCAGACTGAAAGGTTTTTATTCAAAATTATGTTTTCTTTTCATAAATGACTTTATTTTTATTAAAAAAAGAAAAAAGGCATGAGCAAAACATTAGATTAAGCTAGCTGCATGTAACTTTGTAGTTAACAAAAAGCCTGTAAATCTCTCTAATCAAGTAAGAATAAAGTGACTTATAACTCCTTATTTTTTAAACTATCAAACAATGAAAAAAAATCAGCAAATATCTCAGCTACCTCAAATACCAGGAACCTGACCCCAGATAAAATGTAGGATACACCTTGAGTGCAAAGATGTTTTAGTATTTATTTTCCCTTTTCCAGAAAATGAACATGAAGTTGTCAGTAAAATATTTTCAAATTGAAGAGCAGGATGCATTAGAAATGAAACTAGTTACCATCAGGACTCCTCTGAGCCACCCTTCAGATGAACATGTCTACATTGTTTTCAAAAATAATGCAGTCATACAATGTTTATTGTACTTGTTTTTATGTAGGAAACCAATAACAGACTCCTGTTATCAGTCACAGTTTCAGTGATTAGGCATCAGAGGCATGAAATGATCAGTCTTTCAGCCATTTCACAGTGCCATGGACTCCTAGTGTTAGTCTGGGATTTCCGAAAAACCTTGGACAGAAAGTGTGCGAATTCTAATACAGTTGAATGAGAACTGAATGACTAATTCCACCAGTCTCCCCTGAAAACTCAAGCCTTATACAGTGCTCTTATACAGTCATTTTTATTTTCACTCAGCAGTATCCACAACAATACACTTGTAGGTGGAAATCCTTTGCTGGTGGCCCTTCTCCTGGGAAATGACAGGGAAAAGAACAAGTTCTGTGAATGACATACCCCCCAGCACAACTTCACCGAGCACAGTTCCTGCATAAAACTTCAAGCACAAAGCCATGGTGGCGTCCTGCTCTACAAATGTTCAACAGCCTGACTCTAAGGGATATACGATCACTCTTTTCAAGTGTTACCCTGGAAACAATTTGCCTCTTGGCAGACATTGCATGCTTACACAGGAAACTAAATTTAAATCCTTAGGCATAACATCTTGGTCATGCCTGCCCTTTTGTTTGAACTCCTTTAATAAAACTCTTGCCCTCACACTTGGCTGTACTAAATCCAAATATGATCTTTGCTTCCTCCTCATTATTAGTTCACAGGGAACACTCTACTAGTTGTATGCGGGGTTATCCATTACCTAAAAGGAAAATGTGCCAACTTGGAGCTCTGTTCATTGACTTACATGATGTTTACCCAAGGATTTTCATGCAAGTGGCTTATAATGGCCATGTAATTTGCCTCTTCTGAACAGCTTTACAGAACTGGTATTCATCATCAACTCAGACTTTTCAGCATACAACAGGTGAGTCAGTTTATAGGTGAGTTGGGAATAAACAACGGAACAAGGTGGAACATTTTAAAAAAGAGAGCTAGGCAAGCAGAGCTGGTGCAATCAATCAAAAATATGATTCTTAAATGAGTAGTTTCAGAGAGGGGTGACGACAAATGAATGGAAATGTTATGTACACAACTTAGACTCATACCTGGCTGATGGCATATAGTGCAACTGGAAATTTTGGAAAGAAATATCTGCCCATCTGGCCAGCAAGAGCAGCACTTTCTAAACAGATGAGAGACCAAGGCAGCTCTCCACCTTTGCTCACACACATGGGCACACCCAAACAGGACAGGGGAGAGGAAAGCATCTTTTCGTTCTACAGCACACATAGCCTTGAACTCACTGCCTATTCTAACAATCACCCCTTCTCAAACATGGAGTGACAGTGGTGGTACACAGCTCAGGAGCCCACATTGTCCTTTAGTGATGGCAAACTGCCAAAATTTGTGTCCGAATGAGCACGCTCAACACCTCAGAGCCCTACTGGAAAAGCTGAGACCTCCCACATTAATAAGGGGGTTTGGGGATTTTTTTCTTGCCTCTTGTCATTTTCTTTTTTTTTTTTTTCGTAAATTGATGTTGAAGCAATCCCAGTAGACCTGGAACCACGTGTAAAGAGAGACTAAATTGGATCCAAGTCTCAAAAGGATGAAACAAGGATTTAACAATACCTCTCAGACTTAACTCCACTGATGAGGTAGGTGCTGGCAGGGGACTGTGAGGAATTATTCAGAGTGCTGCCTCCTGCTTTTTTTTCTTCATAAAATAGCCTGTAAGGCAGAGAGTGCCTGAGACATGAGCAATGTTTTTGTTGGGAACGGATGAGTTTTAGCAGTGGGGCGAAAAACAATTTTCAAAATTTACTTTTCACCACTGTGCAACACCTTGAAAATATTTTGGCAAAAAAGCCAGGTGTTGCACAGTTCCAGGATTCTATCAGAGGCTCAATTTCTTTGGCTGGTAGAATAGAAAATGCTACCAGCATGTCGGAGGAAATAAGAACAGCTCTAGTCGAACTGTTCAACACAGTAACGAGGAAAAAGAGAGTGCATGTGAACTTCTCTGTGCCTCATCTACAGCATCATTAGCCATGAATTAAGGAAAGCTAACCTTTTTTTTTTTTTCCCTCACAAATTCATCACAAATTAGGACTGTGTTGTGCTTTTTCAGAGACATGCCAGGAAGCAGTTGCTGTATGTCACTATTTAATGCAAGTAAATGGGACATACAAAGGATGAAAGAAAAAATTCCACAGTCATTTTACATGTCATGATCAGGAAAATGAAGTCTTGCAGAAGTTCTCACAAAAAGGTTGTGACAATAAGGAACTGCATGCAGAACGCTCAAGTCTCATTCTAAAGCTACAAATAAAAGAATTTTCTTCTCAGAGTCAAGCCCTAACTTCCTCATGCATGTACAAGGTACTACTCCACTGATGGCAAAGGAATTATTTTTGCTCAATGACTACAGTAAAAATGAAAGTTAAAGCTGGCCAAAAGCATAGTCACAGAACCAGATTCACCAATATGGTCCAGTGGTTTTACGTTACCCCAGTGATACAAGACAGCTATAAAACTAGATTAACTAATTTAAGGCTGCTGTGTGTCACCAGAAAAGTACAGAGCAGCTGGAACATATACGGGAAATCTATATTGCAGGGTTTTACCATTCCTACCTTCTCACTTTTCTGACTTTCTCATCAAAGATTAGTACCAATTCCAGATGCAGTGAAAATACATGGAAAATAAATACTGGAAGAAAGAAAAACCAAGCATTTAACAGCAGTAACCCACACAGGTCATAATTTCTGTTTCTTAAGTTAGTATGCAAGCAAATTTTCTCTAATGTCGTTTTTAAACTCACTGCAACCAGATTTCTTTGTAGGAAGAGACAGCAATATTGAGTGGGCTTTTATTAGCACCACGCCATGCTCCACAACTCTGAAACCAAGAGCTCTTGAGAAGCAATACATGAGGTCTAAAGTAGGCTGAGAGCTTGTTAACTTAACTTATTGAAACAATTTCCAAAGATTTCACATCTGCCATCTCTCATATGTATCAGACTCAGGCAATTTCATTTTACACAATTATCGCTGTTTGAAAATCATATAAGTCTGTAAAACACACTTGTAAAACAGTTTCTTGCTGTCTAGGTATAGTCTAAATGACACACAGTGGAATGGATCTAAATTTTTCTTAAATGTGAAATTGCAAAAATTGCAAATATAGTGAGAAAACATATGCAACCTTTTCAAAAATTTCTTTCCCATCTTCAGACCAATAAAAAATTTCAAATATCAATTTCAAAAATGTGAGGAAAAAAATCTTAAAAGTCTGTGTCTGAGGTTGCTTTCCCATATCAATTCATGTAACACTGTATATTAAGACTTTAGACTGAAATCTGAAACAGTTGCAAAAGGGCTGAAAAAAATTCCTTAGAAAAACTTAAATGAGTTAGAATTTCCTAGCAGTGAGAATGATTAAATATTGGAATGACTTATTCACACTGGCCTATCTGTAAGGAAAGACAGGAGATGGCTCACAGCCTGTGTGCAAAGGGGGAAGAAGATCTGGCTGAACATTGTGGAATGTGTCTTCCTGGCGTGGGAATCTCAGGATCTGAAGTCCTCTGTTCATCCCTTACCTTTAGTGCCATGAACATTGCTGCAATGTTTGCTACTCCTTAATAAGATAATGAGGCAGAACATACCCTCGGGGAATTTGAGGATTATAATAAATGAGGGGAAGTCAGTGAAAAGCCAAGTAGCAGAGATTCAGTTCAGAGGGAACTGGGTAAACTTGAGGATAGGGCCAACTTTGAGGGGAAAACTCCTCAAGTACAACGAAGAGAAGTGCAAGGCCCTGCACCCAAGACAGGAAAGTCCAGGCTTCAGCACAGACTGGGAACTGTCTCAGTAGCAGACCTGGTGCAAAGGTGAGAACCAGATTGGACCTGAGCCCACGCAGCACTCTTATTGTGAATAACACATGTTTGGCTGCATCAGAAGGAGAGCAGCTAAGGGTTTTAGGGGCTCACTGTCACCTTCCGTTTGTCCCCCTGTTGTGTCCCTTCTTGAGCCCCTGTTTGAGGTTAGGCAATGGAGTTGGGATTTAAATGTTATATGGAACAATTCCTAGGGGAACATATTCTTGGATTCTGGTTACAGATATTTAATGTTTTGGGACAAACAGGAGGTCGAGATGAAACAGTTTTTGCTTGTCTCTTCTGTCCTTAATTTCAATGAAATCTAAAATAACCAGCTCTGTGAAGTCAGTTCATTTCGCTGACGGTTTTGGCAGAGTTCCTCCTCCACCCTGTTGCCAGAAAACATGGCAGAGTAAAATGCCTGTTGGACTGTCACAGCTTTAGGCCTTATGACTCCGAGGGACAAATGCCAAGGCAATCAGCATGCCGGGGAAGCTGCACAATTCACAGGCTCTGCAGAATTACGTGACCTTGCAAAAGAGAGAACTCACGAGGTCAGAGAAGAAAAAAAAGACATGGAAGGAAAGAGCAAGGAGTTACAGAGCAATTAATCACCCCATTTAGACTGAACTGGACTCCTACTGCCTCTATTTCATCTGAGCAGATGCTATCAAAGTGGATAATCTGAATACAGTAATACAAACAGAGAAATTCAATGATGGTAGCACAATAACCCCTCCCTACTAGGAATGTGATAAGGAATTTTGCTAACCACCACACTCCACCTAGCTTTGCACCTTGCCTATCCTTGCTTTATATTGTCTTAGTTTGTCTTGCCTTGCTTTATCTTATCAAAGCACCACTGCCTGAACTAGCTGAGAATAGCCCAATCCTAATTTTTCCCCCAGATTTTCCAGCCTGTATTAAATTTACAACTCATGGATGAATAATCTGTTATTCTTCTGCAACAAATTAATTGCAGGCTGTTACAGAATGAGTGATGTGGGTACAAATTCTGTAAGTGTCTGCTATATAAAATTCAATATAGCCTTTGCTGTTGGGATAATCCTGTGCCAATATACTTGGCAAAAAATACAGCATGTGTGCACACAACACGAGAAAATTTCAGGTCAGTATTGACAGTTGAATATTTATGTGTTTTTCAAAGAAACTTGAGTAGTTATAGGAAGGATTGTTCTGAAGTATTCCTGCTACCCTCTGTACTTTATAAACAGCCTTGGGTTCAACATATGGTGCTTTTTTCTAAAGTGTATGTAAATAACTGCTTCTGATTGCTTTCAGAACTGCACCCAGCTCATCACTGTAATCCTACCATAAAATATATGTCAGTTATTAAAAAATGAACAAAAAATCCACAGGCATGTGGATGTCATGTTCTGTTAACCTGGCTTTGCCATCTACCCATATGGTGCATGGAGGAGTGGAATAGCTCTGGTATAATTAAGATTCAATCTTGCAAATAACTTCATAAGCTTAACAATCACTGTTTGAGGGATGGCTCTGTTGAGGTCTGTACTATGTCTGCAATTCATACCACTTGTTGAAGCTGATTTGTCTTTAAACTATTGCATTAGGTACTGCTAGGAGTGCAACTATCCCAGTACAGTACATAGTATAGATAAATTCATTGAATCTTTACCCAGTCTTCTAGTGAGCTTTGCATCTTGAATCCCTTCCTACATTTCTAGCTACATTTCTAGTAGGTGTCCAGGCTAGTTTATTTAGAAAAGGCTTATGTCTACATGCATAATTTGTTAACACAGTACAGAAAAGTCCCCAGGCACTGAGAAGTATTTGACCCAATTAGTCTTCTGCAATAGTGTACCCATGAAAATATGTTTACAAGTGGATATGGACCTCTTCTGGGGACAAAGATTCCAGCAAAGGGTGTAGCTGAGGCACCAAAGAACATGAGTCCTGGTCCTGGAGGGAGCTCTAGTCTGAGGTACTTCAGAAACTGTGGTTAGTCTCAGCTTAGCACAACGCTCTGTGTTGTGAATCTGCAGCCTCAGTTGAAGTCAGCAGGAGCTGCATGTGTGCAAGGGAAGAATTTGGCCCATTAGGACCTAATATGGCACATCAAAGGAAGATAGAGCTGGCATCTTTCAGAGGATTTTCTGATATTCACATGCAACTGTTCACTGTGGGTGGCATTGAACTGGGTATGAATGGATTGGAGCATAGACAGGAACCAGAGCAACTGCAGCTAAGAGGAGGTCTGCAGACCACCCCCAGGATGCTGTAGGACCACCAGTTTCCTTCAGAACAGTGAAGGAGGCAGGGGGAAATGGAGACTAGAGGCATTACAGTTTCTTGCAACAGAAAGCAATTTACTGTTACCGATGGGAACTGCAGCTGGGAACTGCNNTTTTTTTTCCTTCAGTATTTGAAACTAGCTCCTGAGACCTTATTGAGAAAAAAATCAGTAAA
The DNA here is from genome assembly GCA_013397915.1 of Daphoenositta chrysoptera. Lineage (NCBI taxonomy): Eukaryota > Metazoa > Chordata > Aves > Passeriformes > Daphoenositta > Daphoenositta chrysoptera. The sequence continues at coordinate 166,899 of VZRO01008214.1, forward strand.
CTCAGCAAGTGATGAAAATGTGCAGCTTGGGCAGGATGGGCTCTCAGATTCTAGTCTTCTCAATTCAGTAGAGTTTTTGTCAAGCCATTTGAAGATCGTATCTTGTTGTTATGATGAAATGCACACAGAGCAGTCTGATGTTACAGTTTATTCTTGCTTCATAATGCACAGGTGTATGAACAGCATCCTAGGCTCCCTGTCTTTGTCTGGAGACTGGTTGCTCTCATCATGGTCACAGCTCATAGATAAAAGGCACATACCTGAATCCAATATGCTGTGTTTAAAACCTTTAGATACACTGCTTTCTACACTCTAAGGCTGTGTTCTGGTTTCTCCTTTCCTTACGTGTGTGGGCCATTCTATGCCCCTCATTACTCCTCAGATTCATCGTGCCAGACCTCTCTCATGCTGGCAGCAGCAGCATGTGCACTTTGGTGATTTATAATACTGGGCTCCTTGGGGAAGAGTGTGTTTCAATGGCAGTAAAAGGGTTGTTGTGCAAGTGGAAACTTGTTTAAACAAATCTGAAGTTGTGATATAATGGAGGTTGGTAGTTTAACATAGGCTCTGAGTGTCCAGAAAACTGATGTTATTTTATGCATAAGAAACCTGCCTGAGCTCTTCATTTTAGAGATTTCCACCAACTGAAAGGAAAAAGAAAAATACTATTGGGGTAAATCTAAAACTGAAATCAAATATTAATGTATATCAGACTGCAGGTGACATGCATGAGCATAAAAACCCAAGTTCGTGCTGTCAGCATGCTTAACGAATTGTGTTTTCACAGCTCACTGAAGCCTTTGTCTTAAAATCCTGCTTCCTGTAAACAAATTTTGGACATAAATGTCTTCCAAATCCAGACATTCTGCAAAGTACTGCAACTATAAGTGGAAGAAAAATAATGTACTGGTAGATAAATGTCAGATGTTGCTGACTTATTGTTCAAGTACTATACCCCTTTGATAACAACACCCTAGATAATGCTATTAACTACAGCCTATAAATGTGATTTTCGATTCTGAAAGTTGGATGGAAAGCTTCAGAGTGCAAGTTTTGCTCAGACAACCATCCAGAAGTCTGAATGTTTATTGAAATTATCTGAACCTATCAAATCTCCAGTTTGAACTGGCAGTCTCCTGAAAACCAGCATTTCATGTGAGATTTCTGGCACTTTCAGGTGCTGGCCAGAAACATCATTTTTGTGGTGTTACAGTTTCAGACCTTGATGGCAATTACTATTGTCATAATAAAAACTCTTTCTCTACTTGCTCCAGGACTTCAAAAATATTTGGTTGCAGTTTGGTTCTGAAAGTGTGAAAAGATTGAGAGAAGGTTTTTATTTCCTTTTCCTTTTTTTTTTTCCTGATTCTTTTTGTCTCTTTTGAATCAGTTCATTATCTCAGATGAAATGTCCCTTTAGTGAAACAACTCTAAATTTTGTTAGATCTGGTAGTTCTTGTGCCTCCTCAAAACATCAGACCTATAAAGCAACTGTTACAGTAGTTTATTTCTTTGTCGTCAGCTCTGTCTGTTGAAAATTAAAACATTTTCCTCAACTTGATGTGTGGCATATCTGACTGTGAAAGGCCTCACCATCTGGTTTAGGGCCTGTAGAACTTAGCATGGAATGTGAACACCATTGTAAGAAACTTACAATGTTTGTTTTATTTCATTTCAGACACAAACTAACTTCACGGAATCTCAATACAGAGCATTTTTTTTTAATATAAACTGCTTTATATTAAAAAACAGATTTCACATCCTATCTTTTTAGGCTCCAGAAAAAAACCCAACTAGGGAACTATTTTTTTTTACTGTACCTGGCAAAAGTCTGTGCTGTAAGGCAAGGCTGAGGTTTGTCTCATCTAACTTTAGCTGTTTGAAACAGATACTCGGCTGAAGTTATTCAGGTGTGTTCCCTCTGCTGACTAATTTCACATCTCACTCGGCCCTAAGCTTGTCAAAAGTCTGACAATCTGAATCCTAATGTTTGGTCCATCTGGGTGGAGGGAAGTATTGTGCTCCCACAAAATTTCCTCTGCTCTCAGTAGTGGATTCCACCTTTTGGAGCTCGGGACAGTTTAGCCTTTAATGTTGAACTTTGCAGTCAAAGAAAAAATTTGTGGCAATAAACTCATTTAACTGATACCAGCTCAGTTGATTGACAGGATTCTATTTACTTGTACAGGAAGATGCTCATTGGTGTGGACCTGCTTCCTCGCTCAAACAGGAGACTGACAAAGTGACTTCTTGGTTATTTGTGGTTAATTACGTCTCAGATTTGCTGTTTGAGACAAGAGAACCGTCTGGATCTTCCTAAATGGATGAAGCCATACTTCATTTTTAAAAAAAGCCATTTCAATGGTACCAAATTAAAGCACACAGATATGTTCCTTAGTCCATAGGTGCTGTATCTTCAAGTATATATGTTGTCATGTAAAAACCTGAGTTTACTTCAAGCTTTCTTTCTAGTGTGTATTTATTTTCCCAGCTTTATCACAGTTAGCATCTGTGTCCATTTCTAATCTTGTTGGGAATATGCCTGTACCAACACACTCAAACAGGAAGAAATTTGTGTTTCAGTTGAAATATGTTTCCTATAGAGCCTGCAGGTTTCCTCGCTAGTTAAACTGTGACAGGTAAAGTTTTGCATCCTGCTTAAAAATCTTCACTGCCAGTCCCATGACTTTAATTTAATATTTCAAAGTGAGTTCTGACAGTGTTCTGTTAACTTTCACAGCTCAGCCACAAACCTGGACGCTGACTATTCTGGCTTATGAAACCAACTGTGAAACTTAAATCTTTAAACAATTATTGAAGCCTTGAGGTTATAGTGACTCCACATCAGTTAAACTAATTCTTCTGAAACATATCAACAGACTTGGCTGCTAGTAAGAATTTCTGCAGTAATGTACAATTTTTCATATACAGAACAGAAGAGAATTATTCATTCTTTATCTCTGATTTCAAGTTTGCTTGCAATCTTCTGCAAAGTTATGTGCCATTAGTCTAACAACTAAGGGTTATTTGGCACTCTTAAAAACTCCAATAACTCCTTTCTGCCTCTGGTACACCATTACCCTGAAGTTAAATCCCCTTCCTTAAAGCACAATTCTGATTTGAAAGCACTGACTCCCAAAAGATGGTTCATAAGTAGCTCAAAGATTAGGACTCATTTGTAAAATAAAGAGAATATAAGCAAGTCATAAACAATATACATAGAGTGGGTTTGAGTGTTGCTTTCAGCTTAACATCTCATCATCTGTTGATTGTGTAGGATAAAAAAGGGCAAATAGTCCAGACATCACATGGATGTTAGCATCTCTTTACTGAGAATATTGACAGCAATAGTGACTGCGCACAAAATCAATGGGAGATTAAAGAATTGTTTCCTACTCTTAGTGTTTAGAATGCAACCATACAAATATGAAACCACTTGCCAAGTGTTCCAAAATATTAACATGCCTGGGAGCAGGATATGTGGTAGACAGAATCTAGTAAGAAATATAGCACAGTTTCTTGACGTCTCATTGTCCTACTGAGACACACTCTTCAAAAAGTAGAAAATCCAACAATCCTGGGACTGCTTCTTCCTGAAATTCCTTAGAGATCAGAAGTTTTCAAAAGTCTTCAGATTTCATGATATTAAGGTAACTGATGCTTTCCTCAAAATTATGTTTGGAAAACTGGCATTCTGGGCACAAACCCAGTTCCTTACCTGGTCTCTCAAACACACAGTTTATGGAGCTATTACTTTCAGCTGTTTGATATGTTGAAAATAATTTTCCCACATTCTGTTTTTTTTTTCTTTTTTTACAAAGAGTTCTGTCAACATCCTAGCAGCCTTATAATGCATTGTGTGGGGCCAAAAATTAAAAGTACATTTATCTTGTAGTTGCAGACACGTCTGTGAGTTGAGTGATATAGTAGCTGGTCAATATTCTGTCAGTTCTTACTCAGGGGAATATCAATAGGAGCCTTCTTGCGGCTGTAGTGGTTAAAAACATAAGGACTTTGGGTTCTGGAGATCCAGAGATTATTTTCTAAGTAAAACCTGAGTATGGGATTGAGAATTTGTTTTAAGATTGTTTAATTCTGAAGCATTGTTGTAATTTTCTACACATGTAGAATTTGGCAGAAAGTAGTGAATGTGCTTTGTTTGACATCTGCTGACCTCATTTAATAATTGTTATTAATTCTTCTATCACAACTTCATTAGGATCATATTCCTTCCCATGTGGATGCCCTCTGGTGGTGGATTAACACCTCACCCTGTGCTGATCATCTCTGATCACGAAAACATTAATCCTTTATTGCCTTACTCATACAAAAAAACTTTAATTTTACGTAAAGATTACAATCAAAGCTTAAACAATTTCTGAAACAAAGATGTTAATTTCAACCTGAGGGTGAAGGAAGAGTGTTTTTTGTAAGCAGAATATTAATGCATAATTGTTCAGCTGCTTAATCAAACTGAAGGTCAAATTTGAACATTGTTGAGAACATACAAAATGGAAAACTGGTTTGGCTTCCATTGAGATTGGATATATTGAAAACAGCCTTGTCCCTTTTTAATCTGCTATTTCTGTTTTGAAACCAAAACCAGGAAATGCAGGGGAGAAAAAGAAGAAAAAAGCCCTATAAAAATGGAAAATCAGAAACAAAAAAAAGTTTGAAATTAAAGGAAATGTCAGTTCTCATTTTATTCAAATCAATTTTGGTTCTAATCTCCAGTGCATTTCCCCATCCGTAAAAGAACTCTGCTCCTAAAATATGTAAGAATTCTGCTCTTAAAATATGTATTTACCTCTTCATGTGACATGATTGCACACAGATTCATCAGACACTGATTTATATTTCCAAACAACATTTAAAGCCATCCAAAACACAGTATACATACAAAGCAAAAGCTAAGTTAGGAAACGAAGCGGTCAGATATTTAGGAGTGTGATTTGGTCAAAACAGTCTAAACAGAGAAAAGTTTTTTTTTTAAAAAAAAAAAAAGAAAAATTAGAATAAACACATTCCTTTCTCTCCTGGGGACAAAAACACGTGCTGATTTGTCAGCTATCCACAGACATGGAGATGATTTTTTTTATTTTTTTTTTTTTTAATTTTTTTAATGGAGGTGAGGAGAGGGGAGGACAGGACAGGACAAGAGAATAAACCTGATGCATAGTGGGAAAAGTGAAGTCTGAAATACCTTCAGAACATACCTCATTAAGACAACCAGTGTTATTGAAACCAGGCAAAACCCTTCACCTGTGACAAAATATTCATAATCAAGGTGAATAAATGTACAGAATTTTAGAGAAATGAAATGCAGAACACTCTGGGCATCTTGCATTCCCTTTTGTTCTCATATGTTGTCTCATGGTAATAGGACAAGTGAATTTTGAAGATTTGTCTCTGTGCCTGACAAGGAAGTACACTTCTCAAAAAGTGAAGAAAAGGAGAGAGATTCAGCTTACCTCTTAGCTACAGTAGCTCATGGTTATTGGGCTGATGGTTCCTGTCCAAATCCTTATTTGTCAGCTGTCAGGGGGACTGTCATGCTAATTTTTCTCTTTCAGGATAGACATTACAACATTTCCTTACTGATGTAATGGAAATTTTACCCTTTGATGGTATGAACATATAGTATACTTAAAAATCTGCCAGTCAAATCTGGAAATTACTTTATAATCCTATCTTAGTGTTACACTTTGTTGGACTTTCTGCATTAAATAATAGTGTTTTCCAATGCTTTTGCACTAAGAGTCTATCTGTTTATTTATCTTACAGTTTCAATTTGTCCTTTGTTTTTGCAGTGTTTGTAAATTACCCATCCCAAACAAAAAGGTCCTCACTGAGTTCATGAAGCCTCTGATACTTCTCTTTTTGTAGCAATAAATGGCTATTTGAGGTCACAGACTGGGAAACGGGGATGATGTGGGGTTTAGAAATAAGGATATTCCCATGATTATAGCCTTCTTGGTGAAAAGACTATATGAGGAAAACTTTAAGACTTGCTTTAAATGTCTCATTCTTGTCTGTGACAGGATCTTTGCCCCAGATCACTGGTGTGAGCTAGTGTGTCTTGATGGACTAAAGTTTAGGGTTTTTATGTAGCTGAAAAGTGGTTCAAAATCAAAATCAGAGAGTAATCCAGCTCTGAATGTAACTAAAAGTCACTGGAGCATTTATATCATTAATCTGAGGCTCTCGTGCTTTTTCTGACTCCAGGAAGGTTGCAGCTATATACTGTGCCAGCTGGAAATTTGGCCACACTCAGTTTCAGATGAAGCCTGTAATGATGTTGCAAAAATATAGATCACTGGCACCTTTCCTCCTTATCTCCAGGGGAGTAAAGGATGCCATTTCCTTAGAGACTGGAAGAGAAAGAACCTTATTTTTCAGTGAATCACTCTGACTACTCTGTCTTGGAAAGATGTGAGACAGAACTTCCAAGCAATGAGAATGAAGGTTACCCCAGTGTTACTGAAGATAATGTTATTAATATTCTCAGCTGGGCTGCTTCATCAGGAAAGAATGTGGTGGAGGTAGCACCTATGGACATAGCATTTAAGGCTGCATGTGATGATACTGCAGCTGGACTAGCCAGCCTAACCAGTTTCCTCCATTCACCAAACGAAGAAAAATTAGATTGGATTCCACTAATCTTCTGCCTTTGAGCTCTGAAAAAGGAAAGGAGAACGATTCTGGGGAGTCAGGAAGAAGCAGCTGGAGCCATTTCTTCTTCTGGATCCTGGGGGAATCTCAAGACTCCCTGTGGCAAAGCAGGAGAGGTCCAGCTCACCAGTCAGTCCTGGAGAGGTTTCTTGTGGGCACAGCTGTGGGGAGGCACCTTTGAGGGTCACTAATGCCACCGCCACGTTCTGGCCTGTGTGAACTGTGGCAATATAGATGGCCCTGGTTTTGAGTTGGGTAGTTAGCACTTTCTCCTTTGCTACTTTGAGTTAATACTCACCTTCAGATTTTTAAGACTTTTCTTCCTTTCCTCCTGCATTCTCACTTTTTTTCTTAATATGCTTCTTTTCATCAATCTTGGCAGTAAAAAAATAAATGTGTAACTG
>VZRO01008214.1:174071-268709 GCA_013397915.1 Daphoenositta chrysoptera
TAAATATATAAATATAAATATAATAACATATAAATATACATATAAATACATAAATATATTCTAAACATAATTCATAAAATGAATCTCATAATTATGATTCCTAGAAAAACAAAATGCAGTGTCTTTTATATTTCTTTCCCTTGAAAAGTGCTCGTGTTCTGGTGCACTGAAGGAGTCAGATCTAAGACTTTCATGTTCTAACATAAAAGTGATTCTTCTGAAGCTCTGAACAGAAGACAATCTGGAAGTATCTACGCATGTCTTCATATATTTTAGCCCAGACTGGTAGTCAATTAAAAAAAAAAAAAATCTTGCAATTATTTTTAAAAGTGAGATTAGAGAAACAATTCCAGTATCAAGATGAAAGCCTGGAATTATAGACTTCATTTGGTATCTTTGTCCTTTTGGAGTTCCTATCTCTTGAGTAGTTCTAATTACTGGTTTCTCTTACATTTTCACTGAAGAGTAGGTTTATAAAATGGTAAACTCACCTCTCTGGTATTCCAGGTGAGGAAGGGACAGGTGAGCACATTTTCCTGCACGAATCAATGTGGTTGGGTTGCATGTAGCTGTGCTGACCTGTGACTCCCTTCATTTCCTCCTCTGGTTGAACACGCACTCCTTACAGTTCTTGTTGCTTTAAATTCCAGATTAGAGAGGTATTTCTGACAAAATCAATTGCCCCACACAACTCCTCCAAAAAAAATACACTTTGAAGGAACTTGCAGTGTATTTAGTAACAATACCATTTAAACAAATCCTTTTCGTGTTTATAACATGGTGGAAATTGAGAACAAAAAGCCTAAATTATCCATCTTGCTATCCTAGAAAAACGTCAGATTTTGAGTCTCACACATCATCAAATCAGTGGCACTAGCTGTCTCGAGTTCTAGGAGTTTTACAAGCCCAGATACATGTTATGATTTTCTGTGCAAAGAGATGGGAAAGTTAAATACAAGAAAACTTTTTAGAATAACTGGAAGATTAGTATCATCAATATTTTTTAGTGTCATGTCTCCTGTTATTTGGACACCTTTGTTATGGCTGAACAACAGCAGAAACCAAGCAATATTTTATTTAATGTATTTAGATCAGAACTCCTTGCAGCCTGAGAATACAGAGTGACTTTAAATTATATGTAAACTGGAGTAAGTAATTTAATGCATCTTTTACAAGGAACATCATAGTATCTTGCTTTCAACCAAAAAAGACAGAGGAAAAGTTAAATGAACTTGCTTAAATGAAACAAACAAACAAGAAGCCTTAGTTCCCTTAATCTTGCTAGATGCAAAAAGTTGTCCATGTTAACAGTGTCTTTCCAAATAAGAGATATTTATATGTATCCATGTTTATTTGGAGTGCTGATATCTCACAGTGTCTCTGTCTTAGCTCTTATGAAAAACTTCACAACAGGACCTGACTATGTGATGACCTGTTACATGTTTAATATCAGACAAGCATCTGATATGGAAGACTGTTGTCCTCACTCATAGAAGGAGAAAAAAACAGTAGAGTGAAATTAAGAGCACTTTGATAGTCTGAGATAAAGACGTGTCCTCTTAGATGCAGTGAGCCTGGCCCTGTCATTTACAGTGGAAGGTTGTTCACTCTGCTCTTCAGGACGACAGGTGATGGAAAAATAAGCAAAATCTTTTTCTTATAGGCCTCCAAAACACTATGCTCTGAATTTGTACAGATGTTTTTGAGGATATCTAGTTGCAGTCTTACTTGCCACTCCTTATTAACCCAGAACGTGCTGGCCTTATTTATACTAGGAAGGTGAACAATCCCAAGGAACATTGCTAAGACCTGGAAGTCGACGGTCACGATGGTGAAAAATGTTAGACTGGTTGCTGGCAACCTTTTCACTCAGACCAATCAACACCCCCTCTGTCAAACAACTCTCAGAATGGTGCAGAAGCCCCTCAGGCCAAAGGCTTCACTGGATGGATAGTTTGGATGGAGCTGGTGTGTTTTAGAGAGTAAAGGAGTTTAATATTCTGCACACTGTCAGACTGTGCAAGCTGACCTTAACATAGAGAATAGACTCTGGGACAGTGATTTATAAGAAAAAGTGGGCTACCAATTCCAGTTCAGTAACACATCTTTTACTGGCCTGTAACACAGGCATCAAGATTGCACACAGGAAGCAGAGCACATGGGTGGAAGCAAGTATTAGTGTACTCTCTGGTGAGCTTTCCCAGCATTCCTGATTGGTGGCTCCCTTATGATTCAGTCCTTGCTAGTGGTACTTCTTTCAGTTACCAGACTTGTATTCCCTTAATTCTTATCATAAGTACATTTGGTCAATGGGTTCCCGAAATAAATCATTTGTTTCTCCACAGATTTGGCTGAAACAGAGAAAAGATTTCCATCTTCATTCCTTCTTGAAGCCAGGGAGATGACAGCTCCTCCTTGAAGCTCCTCACATCCTGAGAACAGGTTTTCCAACCCAAATATGGAATCATGAATCATGTGAAGCTCTCATGGTAGCCTGTGAAACCTTTGACCAAGGTACCTTTGACAACTCACTCACGGGGATGTTTGTCATGTCTGTCTATGTGACATCATGAATATTCCCCTCCTTGTCTTGGTGTCAAATATCTTTAAAGCATTTGAAGCAACCTCTATTAGAGATGTTAGAAAATTGATTGAAGCACAGCAGAACCAGGTTATTCCAAGAACCTGCGGAGAAACCATTTTAAAATTATTTTGTTGTCCAGCATTTGATGTAGACTTCAGGAGCTGACTAAGCCTATTAGGTTAGTACCTAATTGTCCATAATCAGTGGAGAGGGACCTGGCTGAGACAGGTGGGGTTGTGCAACCTGGAGAAGAGAAGGTTCTAAGGAACTCCTTATTGTGGCCTTTCAATATATAAAGGGGGCTTGAAAGAAAGACAGAGAGAGACTTTTTTACCAAGGCTGGTAGTGACAGGACAAAGGGTGATGGTTTTAAACTCGAAAATGGTAGATTTAGACTGAGCATAAAGAAGAAACTTTTTTAGAGTGAAGATATTGGGACAGTGGCACAGGTTGCCCACAAGTTTTACATACCCTGTCATTGAAAATGGAAGGAATTGAATGGAAATGGCCTCAAGCTGCACTCAGGGGAATTTAAATTAGGTAACAGGATTTTTTTTCCACAGAAAGGATTGTAAATCATTGGAACAGACTTCCCACAGAAGTGGTGCAGTCGTCATCCTTGGAAAAGTTGTAAAAATATGTGGATACGTCACTTGAGGACATGGTTTGATGGTAAACATGGTAGTGGTGCTAGTCTGACAGTTGGATTTGATGCTCTAAAAGGCCTTTTCTAATCTTAAGGACTGATGGGATATGTTCAAGGTAAGGTTGGAAGGGCCTCTGAGCAACTTAATCTAGTGAAAGATGTCTCTGCCCCTGTGAGGGGGTGGAATAAGTAATCTTTAAAGGTCTCTTTCCACTAAAACATTCTGCAGTTCTGTGAGTATAAGCACCACTATGAAAGCCATTCAGCCCATCCACACACATGACTGGCCATCTGGAAGCACACATCTTTCCCTCCTGGCTGCAGGTGCAACCCACAGTGGTTTTGCACTTACTTTAGTGTTTGGAAAAAGAATTGTTAGTCAGAAGGGAATCTAAATTTTTGCTCTCCATAATCAGTGTTGCCTGAAATTAATTTATAAATTACAATTAGCAGAGAGTTTCTTTGGAATTATAAAAGAAAGTGAGAGAAAATGAAAGAAAATTTTGTTGCTGAATTATGTTTAATTTAGTAGCATATTTACTAGAAATAGGCAAACAATTAACCAAACAAAAATTGACCGAACGTATTTTCCATACACAATTTCTCCCTATTTTAAAGATCTTGTGGTCTATGCCAAGAACAGACAAGTTGCTCTGGTGCTGAGAAAAATCATCATTTCCAGCAGACTCATTTCTCTGTGGTTTTACTTTGCTGCAAATCTCTGCCTGCATAAAGCTGGATAGTGCACATATGCATGGAATCATTTGCTGTTTCACTCAAATGCAGACAGGTCAAGGAAAGAACAAAGCAACTTTCTTTCAGCTTGAAACAACATCACACAACTGGAGTTAACCTGTTCAAAGAGCAGGTTGTGTTAGAAAGTAATATTGGATATATTTAAATATCCAGAATATTTAAATATTGGAATATTTAAAACATTTCAAAATCCATTAATCCAGTTTAGAACTGCTTAGAAAAAGAAGAAGCAAATATCACTATAATAGTTTCTCAAAAATCTCATAGTCATGGGTTTTTTTTACACTAAAAACATAATATTGTAAAAGTCGGTCACTCCTCACCATTATAGTTTTGGAAAGAAATAAACACAAGCTTAGTTTTTGATTGGATTTGCAAGAGACATTTAGGCAAAAAATAAAATAATAATCACCCTCACAACAGAATTATGATAGAGTTGTTGATAGGGTTATTCAGCAACCCTTTTCTGAGTGTAACTGAATGTTACTTGTGAGTAAGTCCTGGTACATGTTTGTTGGTTGATGCACTGACCTTACATACGTAAGACTTCATATTAAGTTCTGGACATTGAATGCATCCATTTTCCTCACTGTGCAGCACAAATACAGGAGAACGAAGTTTGCCTCACTGCTGTCCATTTGGGCTCCAGCAGGACGTGTCTTTACCAGCAGTGGAGTTCATGGAGCTGCAGGTGCCACTCCCACACTCCACGGCCGTGGAGAGCTGCATCCTGAAGGACCAGGCCTCCACATCTCGAGGGGCTACTTTCAATAGTGTCTCTGGGAATGGCTTCAAGTTCCTGCATCACGAGGACTGCTTCACGTGCTTCAGGTGTGCACTTGAGTGTGCATCATAAGAGCAACTGAAAGGACAAATTTGAACCTAAGAAGGACCCATTCAGTTCAGTAAACCATTAATATATACCCACCCATTGCATACTAAGTATAAAGAACTTGATATTCTAGGATAGTGCAATGGCACAGATTTTATCCCTAGTCAAATTCCAAATGAGAGTACTGTATCTATAGTACTTGGCACCAGTTTTCAAAGAGAAAAATTTTCTAAAAATAAGTTTAGAAACTTATGGCTGGAATGGTGCCATGAATCAAGGCAGTCTTCTTCCCATACTATGGTAATTTCAAGTTTTAGGAACTTTCAAAAATTTTAATAGTTAAATATCTACAAGAACTTGGCTTCTATTTTAGTTTGAAAGTTTTTCTGCTCTCTGGTTATAATTTCCTCTTTTTTTAAATTGTCAATTTATTCTTATCTTGCTTATGAAAGGCATGGAAAAAAGCTCATAATCTTTCTCATCCTAAGTCTTTTACATATCTTATCATGTCACCAGTTCATGTCCCACTCCACTCAACTGCAATCTTCCCTTTAAAAATAGCAGTTCCTTTTGAATTTTCAGAGAGGTCATGTTTTCCTAATCTCCTGGGTTTTTGCTCATCTTTGTACTCTTTCCAATATGTCTATATGTGTCTTTAAACGTGATGCTGAAATGGGGCAGAGTACTCCATCTGAGGGCTCCCTGGTACAGAGTAGGATGGAATAATAATCTGCTTTCTCAGAGGCAACACTTCTGTTCTTACACTCCCAAATGAGAGATCTCTTTTTTGCACTAGTGTCAAAGAGCAATGGATAAATTTTTTGTTCCCTTATAGCTCCTGGAGAATTTTTCACCCCGGTGCTTTCTGACTAGTTTGTGCAGTTGTTTTTTCTTTCTTATTTGAGGCAGAGTTTGAAGAATGCACCTTGATAATAAAGGGAAGAAGCTGATTGATACAGAGAATCTTTCACACTGATAATTATTAAAGGCAAATTATATTCTGAAATTCATAGAGAAAAATGTTTGATGAACTTTTGCAACTTTTGTAGTTATCTTTCAAAATGGGTCACATTCAGTGTGGAATAACTCCACAAATAAAACTGAAAAGCATGTATTTGTTTCATGTGATTTGCACTGTACCGGTCTGTTTACGCATCTGTCATCCAATTTTTGAGTGTTATGCTATTTTGTGATGAGTCAACCTTGGCTAACAGCCCAACACCCACCCTGCTCACTCACGTGTCACTGTCACCACCACCCCTCACTGGGACACAGAGGGGAGGAAACTGGACAAGAAAACTCATGGATCCAGAAAAAGGGAGATTTCTTCCTGATTACCATCACAGGCAACACAGACTGAAAGCTGAGGTGGTGGGGGAAGAAAGAATAATTTATTGTCAATTGAAATAGACTTTGGTAGTGGGGATCAAAAAGGCAAACACTAAACCCAACAGCTTTCCTCTTCCTCTACCAGACTCAGCTTCACTCCAACAATCCAGCCTCATTTGCACCCTCCCCAGCAGCACAGGAAGGATGGAGGATGGAAGTTGGTCAATGCGTAACAGGTTCTCTCTTCCACTCCTTTTCCCTCATTCTTTTTCCCACTCCAGCATGAGTCCTTCTCAATGGCTGCAGACCTCCAGGACGAACCTGCTCTGCAGAGCATGGGTTCTCCATGGGCTGCAGAGAACAACTGCTCTGGAGCTTGGAGCCTCCTTCGTGGGCCCTCTCGTTTCACACCCTGTTCTGCTCCCTCCTACTATCTCACTCCTGTGTTATTTACCCTTTCTTGAATGTGTTTCCTCAGCAGCACCGCTGATTCCCCAGAGGTGCCACCAGCTCCCCAGGTGGGCTGAGCTCTGGCTCGCTGAGCCTGCTGCAGGGGTGGCTGGAAGTGCCCGGGACGGCTGTTGCGGTGTTGTTTTTAAGCGCGGCAGGCGTAGTGACCCGCAGCCTTCCCAGAGAGCGCGGCCCCGCAGCCCGGCGGCGATACAGGAGGCCAGGGAGGGTCTCTGCATGGGGTTCCACAGCAGAACTTTAATTTACACGATGTGAAGGTTCCCAGAAATGAAGGCAAAGGCACAGCAGGGCCGTGGGGTTTTGTATGGGGACGAGGAGGGCGGGGAGAGCGCGAGGGCCGATGGTCCCAGGGCACAGGGGCGGTGCCTGGGCGGGGTTGGGGTACAGGGGCCAACAGGGAAACCCGAAGGAGTGGCCAGGAACGGGGAGCAATGGGAGAGCGGGGAAGGGAGAACAATCTGGAAGGGGAGGCATATAGGGTAGAAAAGGGGAGGAGAGATACCAAACCAATAGCAGTAACAAAAGGTGCATACAGCATGATGAGGGAGCAAAGGATCTGGGGAGGAGCCAATCCGCTCACCCTGACCAAGAGAGATCTCCCGGCTGCTGCCTTTCAGGAGGAGAGGGAGGCTTTGGTTTTGTGGCATTATAGGCCACCACACAGGTCCCCACAGACAAGCACGGGGCAGCCCCTGGCCTTCTCATGCAGAGGCTTCTGCAGCCCCACCAAGGCCCTGCCACATAAACCCAACACATCTCTGAATGTCCCTCTGCCGCTCACCTTCCCCTGGCTGGGGACACACGGTTTTGATGTTATCCAACCCTTCCTACAGCAGCACACAACAGCCGTGCAAAGGCCCCAGCCTTTCTCATAAAGCTCTGCCAAAATCTAGGGAAAAGAGTGAGGAAAGCTAAAAGAAAATAAAGTCTTTGCTTTCAGAAAAGTCAGCAAGTATCAATAGGTACAAACCAAATTCAGCTTACAATATTTAATAAATCAGCTACAACAGGAAAAACAATGCAGCGAGATAACAGCCATTTCAAACCAGAACAGAAGAGAGCTATATTTACTGTAATAGCAGTTTTATGACCAAAATGTCATCCATGTTATCAGTCTGAGCAACATTACACAAATAATTTGTGTTGAAATTGTGAGAGAATTGTTTGCAATAAAGTGGTCTAATCCACATACATTTTATTAGTAAGCATTTCTCTGGGCTTTTTATTTATTTCTGTTATAAAAACAAAGCATGTTTACAGATGTTATTGTCCTGATTTATAGTATCTTTAGAGAAAGAACCTTTTCAGGTTACAAAAATTATGTCGTTTTCAATTATACTAAAATATAACTTTTCTGTGGTCATTAAGCGAATTATATTACTTGAGGTAAAGCATATTCAAGGATCTACACATAAATAAAACCAGGTACATTACAAGCACTATTGTGATATTTATCACTGATGGAGCTTATGATTGCAGAACTATATAAAAATCTTTAGGGGTTACCTTAGCTTAATGGTGTTCTTCCCTTTCACTCACCATCCATTTCTTATTGCAAACATCTGCTTGGAAATAAAAAGGGTTTTATATTTCCCTGGGACATACTTGGCTCTACAAGAACATTGCTCATTTTATTTAAGAAATACTTAAGTTTAATCAAGTTTTTAATTCCAGAAATATTACAGCCACTCATCTTGAATGACTTGCAACTCTAATCTATATATTTAAAAATGTCCTTAATGAAAAAGAATAACGTAATAGCTATTGTTGGATTACATAGCAGAAAATGAACTTCTTTGCTTTCTCTCTTGATTAGTGCTCTGGCATTTATTCAGTGGCTTGGCCTTGCTCATTTTAGCCTTGGTGTAATAATAATAACAAATGAACCCTATTACTCTTACTGTTTGCTTACTTCTGTTCTGATGTTAGGTACTCTCCAGTTCATCTTGTAAATTACAGCTAATATAAGGGAGAAATATCTCTATATGAATAAAAGAAAACAAGTTCCTTATAAACTTTACAAGAAACATTCTTTGTGAAATAAATCTAATGGTTTGGGGGAGAAGAAAATTATGTGTTTTACACTCACACTGATGAATGCAAAATTATATACCGTATTTCACTTACTAATATGAACTAGTAAAATTCATGGCATGCTGTTTTACAGGCAGTAAAATACTTTTTCCAGATGTGGCTTCATAATTCTCCAAAGACTATCATAGTTATCATAAGATTTATGGGGGATAATTTATTAATCACATTTTTTTTAACTCTGGAAATCTGTTTAGTAAGATGAAAGGGAGCTTTAAAATTAGTCATTTTAACCAAATGTGGATGGCATTATGATATCAAGTTACTCCTTTTGTTCAAATTATTTTTAATGACTTTATTTGTTTTATAGCCTCTACAAGTCAGTACCAACTTGGTGGTAATGATATATCCGGCAAAACTCTAACATTCTGAAAACCAGCAAGAAAACTTTTTCTAACACACTAAATTAACTTAACTGTGCTATACTATTGTTACAGCTTATTTAGGGATATGTAAGCTACTTAAATTTATTTTTATAAGATTTTAAGGAGACAAAGCTTATAAAAACTATGCCTCATGACTTTAAACCAGCTTCCTTAATGAAAGTTTGTAAGTGGATCATATGCATAAAACACTGCAAGAGCCGAATGCTGATTTAAATTCTGTATTTTACAACCAACTTTATACTGCTAAGGCAGTTTTATTAAATCTGTAGTGAATGTTCAGTTCATGATAGATGTGATCCTGGAAGCTATTTCATGCACAGTTGGCCTGATCCTCTGTGTAGCATGGCTAGGGTAAATAATTTTCTTAAACCTTGTTCCTTTGGGCCATACCCAGAGCTCCTGGTAAATTGATTTCAGCACCAATTGCATGGCAGATCAATTCCTTCATCAATCCCTCCAGCTGAACCGTGTGAATGGTGGCAAATGCAGGTAGCCAGTGTGTGAGACTTGGGAAGACATCCCAGACCCTGAGGGCTCAAGTTCAGTTGCCAACAAATAGCATCTGGTGGGTGCCCACTGATTTTCTTCAGTCTCCTGCTAAGCTTACAGTGGTTGAACCAAGACAGTTCTTTTCCCCAAAGGGCTCACAACTTCCAGTCTTGTCCAGTTGTCTTAAGATATTTTAGTGCACTTTAAATTCCACTAGAGGCCTAGGTTCAGAGGAACGAGTTAAACTTTAGCTCTCCATTGTCTCTAACAAGATCTCAGATACTTACATCCTTGTATCTGAGATTCCTGCTTCTAAGATCCATACTTCCTGACATCTAAGTGCACCTTAAATCAAATCCTGCCATGTGGATCATCAAGCCAAGAAGGAGACATGATGGCAATTTGATACCAAATTAGCATTTGTCTTATTGAGTGCAACAGAAAGAAAAAATAAAATTTTGAAATAGATTAGGGTTACTGGCTGAAGGGTGGGAGAATACTGAAGAAGGAACTGGAGGAGATGGTAAAGGATCACATCAGGTCCTGTTATGGGAAACGATTCAGAACTTGATACACGGGTTTGTAGATTGACATTCTTGGTAGAAATGACGGTAACTATTTTCCATCTACCCCATATGACACAACACAAGCTTTATCTTTGTGGTGTGACAACTGTGACACTTCACCACAACGGACTTCATGCAAACAAAGTGGAAGTTAAGCATTCCCCTGCTTCTTAAAGATTTTCATACAGGCTTTAGAACTGCAAATACTTCACCTTCTGCTAAGCACTGCCTAACAATTTAGAAACCCCTTAGCTCTATTTCTCATAAAATGGTTCTTATGATTTTAGGATCTGAGGATTAAACTGGTTAAATAACTCTATACCTTGTGTATTGTGTATTGTAAGATGATGCCTGTAGTAAAGTCAGCCTTAATAACCCTCTGGTGCAGAACTCGTCTCCTTTTGATTTCCAAACACATGTATGAATGAGTTAAGGGAGATGATGAGGCATTCATTGGAGCTGAGGCTTACGAAATAAGTGAAGGAACTTTCTGCCCTAGTGCTGTTAATATTCTTGCTCAATTGCATAGCATTAATTTGAAAATCTTGTCTGAGTAACGTGAGTTGGTTTTCTTTGTGATATTGCAGAGGCAAGTTATCAAGATGAATATTTGTGATATAAACCTTGATAGAGGCTATACATCCTGCACAAACACAAGTAGATACACACATTTGCATGCATAGATTTTGAGGCAACTAATCTAAACCTAAGAAAATTCAACCATGCAGCTGATTTCTGTACCCAAATCTAGAGTAGACACTCTACATGCTATTATAGCCCTAAAAATAATGAAGGTGTCTTGCCTAACTGTTGACTACATTACAGATGTTTGCATCCAAGGTAGTCAATCATGTCTGCCTTTGTGTTCAACAGAGAAAAATAAACATTTTCTGGGAGTAATTCATCTGGACCATTTCTGGTGTGTTTTAGAATGCAGATGAATTGTTCTATGCAAAAGCCTGTTTCTTTTTACTGATTACCTAGGGCCTGGAAAACCAGTTCAAACTTAGATGTCTACTTTGTAGATGTCTAAATTTAGGCAAATTAATCCCATACTCTGTGTTAAAATAATTTCCTACTGATTTTGAGTATTCCAGATGTTCACAATTTCACCGTATCACGGTTTTATTCAGGCTTACAAAAGCAAATAATCCGCATTAGGGGAACCCACCTTTTTAAATGAAGTGTTTTTTGTTCATGCTGTAGTGCTTTTTTTTTCTTATCCTTGCCAAAATAATTTCCTTTAAGAGAGTGAATAAGTATAAATCATTTTTACAATTTTGGAAATTGGTTTATAGTATTTTAAAGCATTTTTATGATTTTGGGAAATTCTGACAATTTCTTTTTCTCCCATTGCTAGAAAGACTGGTGTGATAGCTGAAAAAATAAGACACCAACATGCTTATTGAATCTTTCATATGGTTTTATTTTTCTTTTCCAACTGATACAGAATGAGCTGGAAGGCAGTTCACAATCTCTAACAGCAAGTTCACACAAAGCTTTATATGCTCAGTGAAACCCTCCTCAGTGTTGGTACAAGGAATATTGCAAAGATAATTTCTTGGAGTCCTCTACAAAAAATAAGATTTTTTTTTGTTTCTGACACTTAGCTAAACTTTTCCTTGACAAATAGTTGAGTAATGAAATTTACTGGTAGAAGAGAGATTGTATTACAAAAATATGTGTTTATCTGAAGAGTGGGAGTATTTCACAGATGATTCAAACTGTGATTGGGCTCTAATAATTCAGGCCCCACAACTCTTTAGAAACATTAAATATCACTACTTTACTACTTATATATGGTTTCTATTTTATAGCTTCTTTTATGCTGCCCTGAGGGCTAGAAGAACTTTTTTCAACTGAGTTCTGGCGTATTCACATATTATATAACTCAGTGAGTGAAGAGAAACTACCAAAGATCACCAAACAACCACAAAAAACAAATTCTGTAAACTGGCAATCTTGTGCCATTCTCTGAGAAACTATAAAAGCCTTACAGACCATTGTGCTTCATCAAGGAAAGCTGGTAAATAAAACCCTGACTTTGACACTGCTGTCCAACGGGTTGGCCTTCATAAGTGTAAAGAGCCCCCAGTTGCCTCACAGCTCATTTGAGAGGGGGTCTTCAAGACTGATCTCACTAAACCTCAACACCCAAAAGCAGAAGTCTACTCTCTATTAGGGAACTTTGTCCCTTCATGAAATAACAGAAAACATGGGCATTTCCAATGTATAAACTCATTTACAGGTGAATAACGCTCTGAAAGTGCCTTTTTTTCCCTATGCACCTAGGAAAATGTTCCTAGGAAAACCTAGGAAATGTTTATGCATCTCAGTGTCATTGACTTTTATGCAAAATGGGTCAGGCTTATTGGATATCTTTGGGTTTTCTGTTGCAAAGTTTCACCTATGTTTTTATTTACTTATTTCCTGTCAGTTGTGTTCATAATTTAATGGAACTGAATTGCTAGGACTTCTATTTTGCATTCAGAATTACAACTGACTTCCCCTTAAGAAGACACTGCTATTATCTTGCTTTACATACAAGCATGATAATGGCCATAAGAAAAGGTTTGTGAATAGCACTAATCAGGTATTGAAGTTATTTTTCAGATTGCTGCCAAAAAGTAAATTGCCAAGAACAGAGCTTGATGCAAAAAAGTTACACTGTTAACAAAAAAGGGACAATCATAAAGTCTAGCTATCCCAGATGTATACTGTAACATATATAATAAAATCTGCACTGAACTTTAAACTATTTTCCTTTTTAACTGAAATATGTAAATTATGAACTGGTTGGCTATTAAAGAAAACATCCACGGATAAGACATCTTCTCTAACAAAAGAATGATTGTAGCCCATCTCAAATTATTTTGGAACCATCCCAGATTGAAGAGAGCAATTCACAACTCTCAGGATAGCATGACTGAGGAAGGCAAGCATTCTTTTAACAACCATGTTGGAACATGATCAAGCAAATTCTGCATTATCTCAAAAATTCCTGACAAGGATACCTGAGAAAATGCTTCTAGAGTATCTGATTATAAAAACCCAAAGTACCTACTCCCTTAACTGATCAAGAGCCATATTTTTCACACTGCAGCTGTATCCAAAAAGCACACAGAAATATTACAAGATATCATTAAATAGAATAAAAATGTCCTTGACTAGTGTCTCCCTTAAGAAGCTTATCAGCAGAACAGAAGAGGACATCATGATAATTCCTTGCTCCCAAGATAATCTTCTTCCTTTGCTGTAGGACCCTGCCAAGGTCTTACAACATTTTAACATTCCTGATCTCTGTCCCAGGCAAGATCTGTACTTCAGTTATCTCTTTTCATTCAAGGGCAGAACACAAACTACCATTAAAAACATATCACACCAAACAGAATAAAAAAACAGTCATAGTCTAAAGTGCTTTGTTCTAGGACATCCTTTATAAGAATATGAAACATATGAACTCCAAGATGGATACAGCAGGTTAATTGCAGAAAGCTTTTGAAGAGCAAAGAGTCCCTTTGGTTTTCACCCCTATTTATTATTATAGCACACGACAAATGAATGTTGCTCTCTTGTTGTCAGCAGCTTGCTATCCTCGGTTTGAATGTGCCTATTTTTCAGCACTGACTGAAAAAATGACCAGTTCAAACTGGATATATGCTCTGTAGGTAGCTGATTTCAGATGCAGTAAATCACTTCCATTTATTTCAGAAAACAAGTTAGTCAGGAGCCATACAGAGTTTCAGTGGGACTTACGAGACCTCTTTCCTCCCACTCCCCTCTGTCAGCCCTCACTACTCTTGTCTGTCTGTCGGGGGATCCTACTCACCTCCTCCTCCTTGGTCTTGTTCCCACGCCAGGATCTGCTCTGATTCAGGAGAAGGAAGGTGTAAGATGCAGGGCTTTCAGCACGGCATCACCTGCCTCAAGCAGAAGTAGCTGCTAGCAAACTGAGAGCTCAAGGCTGTGATTCTACCACTCTCCCAGGGCTTTCAGGTCATCTCCATGCCACTCTAGATGGCTCTTTAAAGGGAGAGGAGTTTGGAGGAGAAGGGCCCACCCCATTGCACAGCAAGAAGGAGACATGGTGCCCACAGGGCCATTTATCTACCCTTCCCTCTGACTGTTGCAGCTCCAGCAGGAGAACAGCACTGGAGCCTCCTCTTCCCTATTCCTTGGTGACACCAAACCCCTCTGGCTCCCTGGCACTTGCTGCCTGGGAGGACCTATACCACTCCCAGCTCAGAAGTGAATCTGTGGTGTGCAGGGGACCTCCAGGAAGGTGGGAAGCCCCTTTGAAAATTTATATTTCAACTCTATTTTCCTTACTCACAGTATACCTTTTTAGGTTTTCATGTTCTATAATTGAACTTTCAGATTTTTTCATTTATCTCCAGTTTCACAGTGTTACTTAATTCAGATGGCTTTTTTTTTTTTTATTCTTCCTGAATGGAAATCAAGGTAACACCACCATGTAAATTCTACTGTCTCCATTGCCCTTTCTATGTGCTCTTGGGAGGGGAAAGAATCACTGGGTTTTTTAGATAAAACCAGCAAGTCCAAACTAACCCTTTGTTGATACAAATGTTTGCCTCATGGCTTCAGACAGACAAATCAAACTATGCACTGGGAGTTGTTTACAGTCTGAAAAGTCACAGACAGGTACATGAAGTGATACCACATTTCTTTTTTAATGTTCAGATGGGAATTCAAAGGATTACTCAACAAATTATATACTCTGATTTCTTGAAATTGACAGATGAGTAGAAGTAATGTTGTACTTATTGCTGAACTCTTCTGATTTTACTGCTTGTAAACTGATATGAAAGACTCAAACAGTAGGAGAGGACCATCTTTACTTAATTTCTACATTTTATTCAACCAAAGGGAACATTTTTTCCCTTTTCTGGGAGTAGAATACACTGTGTCTTTTGCAATAACTTTGCACACATGTTCATCATGGCTCATAGTGGCGGGTGGTTTCTCATCTTTATACCATCTTTTAATCATAAATTTTCTATGAATCACGGAATGTTTTCACTTGAAAGATTCACATCTGTTGTATAGAATGATACAGCTGAAGAAGACCTAATGCAGGCAGTTTAATGTCACTTAAAGATCTGAGATTGCAGAGAAAGTCTTTATACACACTCTGAAGTCACTTATGTGTTCCACGTCTTCTTTCCAATCTTTCTGTTCTATCTATCCCATCTCACACCATCCAGGCAAATATTCCTTTTGCTTCTCTTGTACTTTTTTAATGAGGACAAGAAAAAATATTTGCTACAAGAAAGGAATGATTCACTGTGTTTTATAACCAACAGCGAAACCATTTTGCAGAAAAATGCTTTGTTATTGCTTATATACTATCTATATGCATGAACTTGGTGTTAGTTATGAGCCAATAGACTCTTGTAAGGTGTAAGATCTATTCTTTTCATTTGCAGAGTTATTTGCAAACATTTTATTGTATTTTAAAAAGTGAAGTCAGATAAATTGTTGGAGGAAAAAAAAAAGGTGGCAGGTTTTCTTTAGTTTTCAGATTACAGAAACAAAGGAGCAGAAATCATAAATTACTTGTTTAAGGTAATATAGGAAACCTATACCAGAAGCAGGAATTGTATTTTTTTATTTAGGAATCCTACCAGAAGTTTATGTCTTGTCTCTTGTCTCTAAAATCAGCCCATCATCACATTGTAGTTTTTCTGTTGAATCTTATCTGATAGTTTTGCCAATTGTTAGACTGTGGCTTGGGAGGTTTCCAGGTTCCGATGTACACTGTACATGTTTGTTTCTTTGTGTGTGGTGGTGTTCTTTTTTTAATAAGAGATTCAAGAAAAAATACAGGCAAAGAGTGACAGTGAAAGAAATAATTTTCTGCATCACATCTTCCAATTATGTGTAATCCCTTTTGCATGTCATGTTGTTTGCATCTGCAGATAGTCAGAATAGGTCTCAGCAATAGAATGTGTGCATTCAGACAATTTCTAACTGTTTGGAGCACTATATAACCTATCTTTTTTGTATTCTACCATTTTTAAATGGCAGAAGGTTTCAAAAAATCATCAAATGTCAGACAAAAAGGAAAAGGAACACATACACCTAACTATAACCTGCACATATAGAAAAGATTTAATGATTGGTATAATTACATAAACTTTTCAGCTAGACACTTCTAAAAGTTTTTCTTATGCCAGACTCTGCTGATATTGCAGGGTAGTTATAAATTTAGTAAAAGACTGCGTTCACTTTAGATTCACAATGTATACTGAGTTCAGGTGTTACAAAACTTGCAGGATAAAAAGGAGGGCAGCTCTTCCCTGGATCTAGCTGCTTCTCATTACCTGTAACCCAGGAATTTGACTCAGATGGTGTCCAGCCTGCCTGCAGTCTAGTGATCTTTGGCAAGGGCGAGTCCCACTGGGACTTGAAGAAGTCTGGATCCATGGAAAGACAGCTTAGTGCATCTGGAAGTTAATAGGAGGCAGCAAAGAGAATGCTGAGAGGAAAAAGGTATGATTGAAAAAATATGGCTGAAGGGTGGGATGTGGATGAAGGAGACGGGCAAAGTGGTGAGAAAAAAGAGTTATGCACAGATTAGTAGGCAAAAGAATGGGAACTCTTTTATTATATTGAATATTGGAGCTTACCAGAAGAAAAGGAAAGGGATCTCTTGATTGTGTTTTAGTACGGTGGGTATAAAGCCCATGTGAGTCAAGAGGACTGAAATCAGCTAGGTGAAAATACTGCTGAATTCATTGTCAAGCAAAGGATCTCTCCCCACTATTTCTGTCTTTGTCTGGCTGTCTTGGCCCACCTGAAGCAGCAGAGACACTCCCAGTGAATCCGTCCACCCTTGGATCTGGTCCCACAGGGGAGCCATTTCACCAGCCTCTGAAACCCAACCCTTCTTGCATGAAACACAGCTATTGTTTAACAGTTCAGAGCAACAGGCTGAGGGCAGGAAATGAAGAATAATGTCTCCACTTGAAACAGCTAATTATACTTGTGTTGATCTAGTGTTAAACTTTCCTGTTATCATTGGCTGTACAGTCTTGTCTATCTTGCTTGTGCTGAGGTTTTCTAGTGGCTTCACCTTGGGCTGCAGTCTGTGTTATGCAGAAATGTGAGAAAGCTTTTTTCAGCACCCTGCATTTCTTTAAGCCCTGCCTGCCAGTACAGCTGCACTTTTAACAGCAGATTGCTTCTGTTTAGGATGGAACACCACAAAGGTAAGAATAAAAAGAAATTTAAATATCACCTTGGGAAACTATTATCAGCTAGCAATAAGATCTGTCCAAACGGGGGAATTAGAGACAATAATGTCAGTGGTAATATCCTCTGTTTTATTAAAGGAACTTCATAAACACAACACCTCATTTTTTCTTTTATCCTTCAAAGGTCTGGCACCCCATTTTCTTTTTCATCTTAAAGTCAATAATTGATTTCTGAAATGAAATTTGAAGAGGATGTCATTGTTGTAAAATTAATTCATGTAATCAGCACTAACACATCTGTGGATAAGTTAGCTTAGCCAGCAATAAAAGAAAATTGTAGCCATATTATTGGTCCTTCTTAGGGCTGCACTTCTTCACAGTTAAAATCCAGAGTTATTTTGTCCTGAAGCTTCCTAAGGCATTCACGATTTCACGACAAACTGAGGCTCAGGCCTCTTCTCTGGTATCGACCCACAATTATCT
This sequence comes from Daphoenositta chrysoptera, assembly GCA_013397915.1. NCBI lineage: Eukaryota > Metazoa > Chordata > Aves > Passeriformes > Daphoenositta > Daphoenositta chrysoptera. The sequence goes on from VZRO01008214.1 coordinate 191,922, forward strand.
TCTTGTCTACAGAAAAGCTTTATCCAGCTGAGGGATTTGTCCTCATTTCAGACCAAGGATGAGATATGAACCTGAGCTTTGATTCCTTCACCAGCTGGCCCGCACTGCACGCACCACCAGAATTCAGTGGTGACTGTGTGTTAAATGCAGAAGTTAGATGTAATATCCAAGTGCAGTCCATAATGAAGTCACAGCAGATGTAGCTCTGGCTTCATGGTTCCAGCTATGAACAGCCGTGTATTTCAGTGTACCCTCAGGTGGCACAGAAACTCAGAAGAGCTCCTAGAAACAGCACTGTTCAGGCATCAGGTTTCCAGGAGTTGTCCAAGAAGTATGTTTGGGTGGAAAACAGAGCTATTCATTCAGGCTGACATTTGAAACCTTCATTATTTGGGATGAAGAGAATGCTTCATATTGTTTTGGTTTTGTGAAGCTGGATTTTCATGACAACTTTGTATTATATTGTTCACATAGTGCCTCCTTTGATAAAAGGAACATTTTTGAATGACAGTAAGTATATTCTTCTTCCCAGACTTTTAAGAGTAGCAGCAACAGCATACATCTGCTCCCAAAATTTAGAAGAAATGTAGTGTCTTTTTTCCATTCTGCAGCGCGGAAGGAAAATTATGCATATCTTTGCAGAACCCAGGTTTTCATATGTCTTCTCTCAATATTGCTGCTTGTATCATTGTCTGACTGGCATTGCATTGGTTTCTGGCTCTCTACAGCACCTACCTTCATATAAGCATACTAAACAGAGGCAGGTCACGACCTGTGATTACTAGCACACCTCTTGGCACTGTTTTGGTCCAAAGTAATATTCTTCCAGATAATGTCTGGACACAGCTTTCAGGTCTTAGCTGACTCAAAACCCAGCAGCCTTTTTGGAGGCAGTCAGGTGGTTTTGCAAAATAGAAGAGCTCAGCTGGCTGATCACAAGCTCACTCATGTCAACTGGTCACAGAGCCAGAGCAGAGCCATGGTCCATTTTATTCACTGGTATAAATGCAGCCTCAGAGTTCTGTGTTGTGGCTACAGCAACTTGGTGTTAATAACTACTCAATGTTTTCTCAGTTCAATTTCTATGTAAGGAACAGCCATTCTACTTTTTAGTTTCTACAGCAGCCCCAGCAGTTGCCATCCTTTGCATTAGCACAGTGGAGAACATTTTTTAAAAGTTTAATTTGCCTCTGTAGATGGGCACGCCACCAATCTGGATAACTTCCATCTTTGCTGAAGATGTAAGTAGTCAGGAAAACAAATGAAAAACTAAAGAAAGAGAATTTTATGCAGTGTGAATACATGACAGATGAATAACACAAGTATATCTCTTAGCCAATAGGAAAAAACAAAGACTGGCCATAGGTTACGGCTTACAGGCATAGATTTATCCTTTGTGATGAAATGTAACTGGATCCTACCCGTTTCAACTTTGAAGTCTTCCTGAACCTGTAAGGTTACAGGTCTGAACACATCTCCACCCCTAGCTGGCATGTCTCCTGATCTTCTGCATTTTTTAAAAAGTAAAAAATAAAAGAAAGAGACTACAACAAACTATGACATGATAAGAATTTCAAACTTCTTAAAGAAACTTCACACTTATCTATTCCATAGCACAGTTAATGATTCTTTGAAAATACAGGGTACAATACTCAATACTTTAAGAAGACAATCCTTTCAACGTATTTCTTCCTAAAATGCATGTGTACACTTAAACAATAATCGTGACACCTATCCTGGGAAGGAGGTCTGCATTTCTTCTTCCATTGCTGGAAAAATTGCTTTTTAAAACTTCATAATTTATAATCAATCTCTCTGAGTACAATGTAAAAAACCCAATGAAGACATAGAATTGGACAATGAACTGTCTGTTGTGTTTCTAGGATTTTCTAGTGAAGTTTTCTTTGTCAATATTAATATTAATGTGAAAGGAGGACTAACAAACTGCTTTGGTAAGGGTGATGAATCCTTGTTTTCTTGAGTAATCTTGTCTGTAATTCCCATCAGTAAACACACAAACAGAGTAGGTGAATCAGCCCTGCTACACAGTCTTCTCCCAGATGACACTCCCTGAAATCAGTGAAACTAAAGACAGACAATACCTCTATTTACAGAGAATAAAAATATCAAGAGCTGCTCAAGAGGCTAAAGAATTTTCTTACATAGCTATGTGACAAGATGTGAACCTTGCCTAATATATCTGCATCAACAGTTGTTTCAGTAATTTAAAATTTTTACAGGATAGTGTAATTTTGTTTGGAGGAGAAAGTGGTGTTTCAGTACAGCAATGCATAATAAACCCTTCCTGATAATGAGGGCTGGAATGAGATTCAGATAAGTTAATGCAATGGTCTGAAAGTTCAAGTCTTAGGCAGGTTTAAGACTTATGCACAGTCCACTTTTAGTCAGTGGAGAAAGAAGTGCAGGTACCTCTAGAATGCAACTCCAATGCCAGGTGTGACATAAATCACTTTGTCTCCACTGACAATAAAGGGAGTGGAGGCAGCTGGCTTTGTCTGAACTCTATAACTTTCAGACTTAAAAACATAGCAGCATGTACTGAGTCCAACGAAAGGTCCAGAAACTTATTTTCCTATGTTCAACAATAGATTGTGTGAATTCGTGGTGAGTGTACAAACAGGGCAAACATCTGAAAACTCGTCCCTTTATTTCCTTTTAGTTATTGCTGTTGGGATGCTTTTTAGCATGCAGTCATTCCTCCACCTGCAGAGAACTCTGGGTTTCAGAGATTTTCTCAGAAATGTTCAAAGTTGTTGTTCAGGGGATAATCCAATTTTAAGTAGTAAAGCTGGAAAAGCTTAGATGAAAACACCATCATCTTCCTGGGGGATGGGATGGTTAGATGCAGAACTGGTTGCCTTTATTATTCCCTGAGTCATTCAAGCAATATTCATTTCCCTGTTAGAACAGCCTGCTGTCAGTCTGTATGGTCAACATCATCATGCAGCACAGCAGTTTTGTGCCACAGGAATGCAATGCTCAAGTTTGTGGATTCACCACAGACTTTTTTTAATTTTCATGTTCTAAAAAAAAAAAAAATAAAATAAAATAGTCAATTAAAGTCATAAAAGCTGATGGGGAAGAAGTTTTAAAGCTCCAAAGTCAAACATCTGAAATCTGAAAGAATTCAAATGAAGCATTCCCCATACCACATGAAATGGACCCTCCAAACTAGAGACTGACTCGTGCCATGCACAAAAAGGATCTAAACTGAGGCAGAGCCACCTCTGTGAAGGGAAGGGTGATGAAGAATTCACTGAGCTTCACAGGAGCTGAACCTTTCATTCTAGAGAACTTTGAAAGCAGCAGATTGTGCATGTGCACTTATCTGTGCAACACGAGCTCTGTTCTACATGCAGTCACCTCCCTCTCCTCTGTGTCCTCTCTGATCGACATCAGAGCTCTGTGCCTCTAAAAGACAAAGCTATAAAGGAAGTTGTTTGACAGCTTTAACTGCGGTGGGGATGGCCTGTGAGTTGTGTCTGGAAATCAGTGCAGAGCTCCCAACAACCTCCATGAGGCTGCCATTTGCTCCATGGTCGTTTTACACCTGATCCCCAGTGAAATGCCATTCATTGCATAGGACAAAGCTTTTAAGATTCTGGTAAAATCTCCAAGTCTTATTTCCAAAAAGTAAGGATATTTTGATTAAATTCCCCAAGGAAAGCTCTTTTTTTCTCTAGGCAATGTTGTGCAATGAAAATTTTCTATACCTGTTTTAGTCTTAAGAATATATTCTCCTCTCTTATGATTCTTATTTTGTAGTAAATTCAGAAGGAGAATATAAAGAACTCAAATTTAACTTATTCTTGAAATGAATTTCAAAAATAATTTCACTTATTTCAATAAATTGTAATTCTGACCGACCAACATAAGAAAGCAATGTGGAGTTTTACTCACTCCTCATCTTATCCATAAGGTTATAGAGATGAGGCAAAAGCCAAAAGGACTGAAATCCTCACCTGAGACATCTCCATGACCTGGAAGAAGTACTGCAGAAACCCCAACAAGTGAGTCATGAACTTTATTCGAACATAGTGGCTTTTTTAATTAGCCAGGAACCTGTTACAGGGCATTGGTCAGTCCTATCTGCAGGTAGCCAGTACTGCTTCCAGAGGAACCAAAAAGCAGAGTGCTTAGTCACCTCACTACCTTCATTTCCTGACAGATAAAAAGACAATACTTCCTGAAGTGTCCTCACTGGATCTGCACCACTTCTGTCCTCCCAGGAGCCCTAGCAGCAGAGAGCTTTCTCTCATGGGCCCGGTTTTCCAAGCACAAGATTAAACAAAGAATTGTTCTTATTCCTAAATCTCTCTGCTGTTAAAATTAATGTATAAACCATATGTGCAAAAGATGCTTTTTGAAACCGTACCCATGTTCAAGTTAATTTTTGAGGTCAACCTATCAGTTGTATATCAAAACTTAGTGAATCAAAAGATTTCATGGGTTTTCACATTTCCAGTGTTTCAGTGTTTTTCAGTGTTTTATTATTTGTAATAGGTGAGGAGGCAACAAATTTTAATCAGTATAGAAATATTTATTATTTAAGTCCCTGGCCATTACAAAAGTCTTCCTAATTCATCATCATGATATTTAATGGAACATCATTTCATCCTGAAAGCCCTTGATCTGAGATTATATTATATTCTCTATACTTTTACAGAATTTTGAGGGTCTATATGTTTATCAAGGACATTTTTATTAGACATCTAGGATTTTAGGAATTGGTGATATTCATTATATAAGAACTTTTTCTAAGGTTATGCAAGTTACTTTTGGAATAGGATCAAAACATAGCCCAAATCTCCCTACCTCCTTACTTACAGAGCTGCTGTTATTGTATTTAGGTTTGGATAAACTTTCCTCTGGAAGGTGATTGCTCACAGCAGTTAATTTTAAACTTGCAGGCTTAGATCTGGCTCTGTGTGTGTGAACAGGCTGTCATCATGCATTCCAGGTTACTCTCAGAAATGAATGTGTCTTTCCTCAGCATTTCTCACTGCTGGGGCATCAGACATTCCTTCTGCTCTGCATTAATCCAATTACTAAACACCTGCAGACATTCAATAACAGTTTTTGTGCCAAGTCCCTTAGAAATGGTTTTATAGGAGAATGTAATCTGCTGTCCTGCTATCAGGAGTCACATTACACACCTGCCAAGTCTTGAGCTGAAAAATAACAATCAGCATTCTAATTCAATGCAAGAATGTTTCGGGGCACATTAAAGAGACAAAATTACATTCTTCTTAATTTTACTGCCATGGAGTCCATTAAACATTTTGAACTTGCAGTTAATTTTATTAAAAGCCAATTTCAGTACTAAAATATTTACAGTACAGCATGATAAAAACGGACTTCTTATGGCAACTTAGGCAAGTTCCAAAAGATCCATTAAAGAAAGAACTGTTTCAAGCACATATATAGTGTCATTCCAATTCTGTTCTTAGGGATTTATCTGATAATCACCAAAATGCACTTCAAAGTGGAATTTTAAACTATGAAATAATTTGTTTTTCTTGTGCTTTTTTTAAGCTTTTCCCCAAAGATGTGTGCTGTTTGTGTCTCTGTTTTCAAAGTGGTTGTGCTCCCCAGAGCTGAAACAAAACCTGGTTTAAGCAGGGAAGATTTTTCAAGGCACAAGATTTAGCTGGGTGCCGAAGAATAATATAATAGAATGGAACAGAGATTTGGAGCACGAGCCAACTGCTGACTGCACCACAAGTTTTTGTACAGCCTTGCGTAGGTCATTTCAGCCTTTTGTGGCACAGCTTCTTTCGTAAAATGCACATCAATGAATCATAGGAATGTCAGTATGAATAGTAAAAAAAATTAAGGCATTCCTAGAAAGACTCCTTGTGGGTCCTGGGTTCCCTGCATGAAAGTGTGTCCTTTAATAAACTGAATAGCTCATCTTTTCATCTGTAAGTCTGTTTATATATACCCAAACATCATCTTATTTCATCATGGCCCATTAGCCTCAATTACAAGCATAGGAATTCAAACAGTTCAAAATTATTTAAAGAAATGCAACAATACCAAGCATAAACTTGAACGAAATTCTCTAGCATAGTCTGTAAGGTTGTTACCCCTGTTTACCTTGGCAAGGAATATGCAGCAGTGATAGCATGCACTCTGTTCAGGAAGAGAAATTGGATTTGACCAGAGTCACCTGCAGTTTATAGTGCTGCAGTCACTGCTGAGGGCTGTACATGATGTCCTGAGGGGTCTTTTGCACAGCTGTAGACAAGACAGCAAGAGAGCTCTGGCCAACAAAGAGCATTCCAAGGCTACGGCCCCGTGGACTAACCCCTTCCAGCTAACTTTACATTCCCCCATCCCATATGTAACCTTCAGCCCCCCACTTGAAGCAGGCAGTCTGACAGTAATAATAGTAGTCACAAGAAAAGGTAAGCTCTGTCATACTAATAATTTTTGAAAACTTAAATGCCCAGGATGTGATTTTAATTAAAATGCACACTGCCTGGCTTGTCTGTTTCCAGGAGAAGGTTTCTCCTGCAGGAGGATGGTGACCTGTTGTACCCATTTGCCTCCCACACTCCGAGGTCAGTCCCATCATTACACAGCCTGATTTGTAGAGAGCACGTATAGTGGTATATAAACATGGGGATGAATCTGTTTTGCTTTAAGTTTGGTTTTGCCCAATAACCTTTGCATGAATAGCATTTTGGAATGATCAAAACAAAGGATACGATTTTTTTTTTTTTTTTNTTTATTGCTAGGAAAGCTCCTGTTGATGTTACAGTTTTGCAGTCTCTGGTATAGTTTCCAGTAAGAAGATGGTATTTGCACTGGTTATCTGACAGATCCATTATTATTATGGTTCACTCATAACTAACACATAGGGATGGTGAGGTATGGATTTACAAGCAGGAAAAACTTCTTCCATCAGTGTATGCCACGCAGAGAAGCATGTATAGAGTTTTAGCTCTATAATTGCATACATCTGCCTATACCCATCACAGTGTATCTGGTTCTAGTATTCGATATTTCTTCATTTAGGTCATCTCAGGATTTTATATAGCATTTTGGAGATTTTTTTGTTTTGTTTTACAAAAGAGAGTCCAGATTCTCATGTCCTCTTTGGGCAAGTTAGATGGGGGATCATCAACACCTATATTTATTAATGAGCAGAGCTGAGAGAAAAACTGAAGTTTTTAAAATCAATTTTAAATGCATTAGAGCAGGACTGCAGAAGCTGGAAAACTCATACCATGTTTTTCTCTACCAACAAAAAGTTTGTATTTTTCCTTCCACAAAAATTTATAGCAAACTCTTTCCCAAGACAGTGCAGATAAAATTCTCATAAATTATTATGTTCATGATCTGATAACAATTCTAAGAGGCTCAGAGTGAAAGCTTGACATCACAATCTACTATTCAAGGATCTTCTTCTACAAAGTAAAGAAATGCTTTACCTCAGCCTTTCCATACCCTTCACTGCTGTCCCATTCTAGGGACTGCTATTCCCTGCCTGTGTCACTGCAGCATCACCAGCTGCTTTGCACACACAGAACCTCTATTTGCAGGGAAACTGCAAAACATTACTCTGAATGTTCCAACTAATATGCATTTAAAATAGTCTAAATATTGTGTTTGCATGAGTAATTCCTATGTTATGGACTCTCGGGGATCCACATAACTTTCCGTATTTATACTCTGTTTTCCCAGAGGCAAGCTTAATGCCCAGTCTCCTTCACACAGAAGTCCATGAGAGTCTTGATACTTCAGCAAGAGGAAGGTCCATATAACTGGGACTCCTATGCTGCCTAAAAATAACCCAAGTTTTTGGACAGAGCAAGGCCCCAAAGGCTCCATATGTTGCTCTCATGCTGGGCTGACTTATTTGAGGGGAAGGTCAGCCCATTGTGCAAAGGGTCAGGGAGTGAATAACACGTTTGCTGCATGCCTGGGAGAGGAAGCTCGAAGCTGGGAAGCAGGTCAGGCTTTTTAATTCCCATCAGGCCTAGCATCCTTCAGGAGTTATTCCAGCTCCGAGTCTGTACAGCTTCAGCATGTGTTTTCAGATTTGTCTCTTTTTATCCAAAAGCAAAGAAATCTCTAGGCTTTGGGGCATTAAAATGCAGGCCTTGATTATGGATCAAAACAGGAGTCTCCTCTATGCTGATGCTGTGCTTGAAAAGACAATGACAGATGTGAGCTGAAGATAGAATTTTATCCTCCTCCACCTATTTTCTACAACACTATGTGAAATTATCATTCACAAAAGGTGTTTCAAAGACCTTCATTTCCAAATCTATTTTTTTTTTTTTTTTAATAGGTGAATCAGCAGATGTATAGGAGGACATGAACTGTGGACTCATTTTCCCTAGGAAACCATTCTGTGTCTATGATGGTCAGTCAAAACCTCCCCTCTGGACAGAGAGTAACTTCCACAGCTGTGCAGTCCAAACGGCACAAATGCTTCTCTGACAGAGATTTAGATGCTATTATTATGAATTGGAGATAAAATATACAGGAAAAAAAATCAATTTGCCATCAGTCTTAAGTTGGTTTTTTACTTGTGCATCATTTGATTTTTTTTTAAATTGTCTATTGGTTCTAAAATCAAGACCAAAATAAGTATAAGATGTACTTTTCATATTTCAGCAGAAAAAAACCCCAGTAGTTTAATATTTTACACAGAATTAGAAAATCAGTACTTTGATTACCTGCCTGTTTTTCCTTTGATTAGACTTGAGCTTAGACAGGACGAAGAACATTTAAAGCTTCTGGCTAAATTTCACAAAATGAGACCAAATCAGAGGGGACAAAGACCACCAGATAACCTTACTGTAAGGGACAAGTATTGCCAAATAAAATGATATTTATTTAAAGCAATGCCCAGATGCCAGAGTTATCATCTTGTGGAAGGAATACATATTATCTGCTGGAGGGACTGATCAGATGGAGTCCTGGAAAGCTGTCTTGAAAAGAACCAGTCAATACTACAGCAAATTATCAAAATCCATGCACAGAACTCAGAGATTCTTACAATCTCCTAAATTTATCCTCTTGCCTTGAACTCCTCCACTTATCACAGCACACTCATGTATCACATCTAAACTATTAGGGAGCCAGTTGCTACCAATCATCTTCAGACCTGTCCACCAAGATACTGTCCTCTCCTTTTGCCTCTTCATTCCATAGGATTATGAGTGCTGAAAGGATTAATCCACTGGTTTCATTCCACACACAAAGTTAAGAACACTTAGAAGAGAATAGACTTAAAATCAAGACTACAAACTGTATAAAATGTACAAAAATAGATGTTCTGACACACTCTTGAATGGATTTATACTAAAAAATATCCTAGGGTCACGTATCACCATTTTAATGTTTTATCATCCAGATTTCACCTTTGCTGTAAACCCACTGTCCCTGCCATTATCTTACTCTTCACTTGTTCAGCACAAACTTTGTCACTGTATTTGGCTGAGGTAAAAAGTGCTGAAAGGCATAAAGCTCCTTTAACAACTTGGAAACCTGCATCATCTTTGCCCAAACTATTACTGAAAGAATCAGCATCACATGATATACAGACATGTCAGTGACCTGGAGGAACAACTGAAAACCTGCAGGGATAAAACTGTCTTTAACACCAGCATTGAAAGGAAGTTTCAACGATACACATGGTTCGAGATGCTGCACCATCTACCTGGGGATTAAGTGAAACGGCAACCCCTTCAAAAATGCTGGAATGTTTTAGAACCTTTCAGAGACCTTGCCCAGAGTTCAAGAACTGGAGCAGGTTAGAAAAATACAATTTGCATGACATTTTTGAGTGTATTCGTAAAGCTTCACTTGTTCGTCACAAGCTTGATCTCTCTAGACACATCCTCCCCAGGGACAGGAGCAAGGTGGGCTTCCCCAGGAGCCTTTGGGAGTGACTCTATCAGACTGAGAGAACCTTTGTGAATAACCCCTTTCAGTGTAAAATAAACACCGTGTTTGGATTACCTATCCCCATCCTCAGGCCAGCTCCAGCCATAAATCTGAATGCAATTCCCAGTGCGGGTCAGGTGGCAGCAGCTCCCTCTTGGCTGAGCTCCGTGGCTCCGTGTGAGCAGCTGCTTTCAGAGCTCTGCTGGAGCACAGCCACGCTGCTCTGCACCTCACCAGATGCAGCCCCCGCTGGGCACATGCATATCTGTATGCAGGAACCCCTCCGAGGCCATCAAGGAGTTAAAATCGACGGTACATCCACCACAGCCCTTTGAGCTCTGATCCAGTCAAATTTTACAAGGTAAACAGGATCAAGATGGATCATACAAGAAGCAGAGACTTACAGAGATTCCCAGAGGCTGCAGGGAGTGATTTTAATGATGCAAGAGGTGTCACTTTTTCTCAGTGCACTAATACTGAACACAAATCAGACTCCCCAACCAACTGTGACCATAAAAGAATGGGCACAGGAAACAGGACAGAAAGAAGAGAAATATGTTCACTTTAAAGTCCTGGCTGGAGACTCTGATAGTCCTGGTATAATTAACCACTACAGATAGCCAAAACAGTAAATATTTGCTCTGAAAGGTTAAAAGTAAATTAATGCTATCCATTTTCTCAAACAGAAGAAAAAGAGGATACTTTCAATTTTCTCTTTGACTCTTCCCCAAATTATGTTTCTAAATAACTGGTGAGGCCTTACCTTGAATATTGTGTGGAGTTTGGGGCGCCACAACATAAGAAAGATATGGAACTATTTGAGAGTGTCCAAAGGAGGGCAACAAAGATGGTGAAGGGCCCTGAGGGGAAGTCATGTGTGGAATGGCTGTAGTCACTTGGTCAGTTCAGCCTGGAGGAGACTGAGGGGACACCTCATTGCTCTCTGCTCTCTGGTGACAGTGACAGGACCAGAGGGAATAGCCTGAAATTGTGTCTGATTGGGTATCAGAAAAAGGTTCTTCACCCAGAGGGTGGTTGGGCACTGAGCAGGCTCCCCAGGGACGTGGTCACAGCACCAAACCTGACAGGGTTCAAGAAGTGTTTAGACAACAGTCAGGCTCATTGTGTGCCTCTTGGGTTCGTGCAGTGCAGGGCCAGGACTTGGACTCAATGATCTTGATGGGTCCCTTCCAACTCAGCATATTCTGTGATTCTGTGATTCTATGAACAACAACAATAACAAAATAAAAAAAAAAAAAATTACATTTTTAATTGAAAATTAAACATGAAAAATATCATATGTGACAGGAAAAGTCACCTCAACTCTAGAGATTCCCAAATAGTTTCAAATAAAAAACAGTTTTCTCACTTTTTGGTCCCAAATAATATGCACAGCTCTGTTGTATTTTGGGGTTTTTTTTCAATTGCTGATGGCATTTGGGGGTTTTGTTTTGGTTTTCCTTTTTTTTTCTTTTTATTTTAATTCTGAAATGGAAATATTTCAGTGCACACAAGTAGAAGTCTCACACATGGTTATCAGGCTGCAAGGTGTTTGGGGATACCACCAACTAAAAAACATCAATGCATAGCACATTATACAATACAACACAGTCCAATCATAAAGCTGAACAGAATTTATTCAGCCACACAGGAGCCAATATTTTCAGCCATTTCTATTTAATTGTTAGGTAAGTTGACCAGCAAGTCAGGCAGGTTCAAACGGGGAGGTCCAAGGCTCAGACCCCAAGATTTACTGCTCCTTGCTGCCCCATTGGGTGTTTTTGCTGAAGGATGAGGGCTGCAGGTTTCCTGCCCCAGGCCTTTACCATCAGCAGGGTGCTGAACACCCAAGGAAGACATGCTCCCTTGGGTGACCTTACTGCAGCCTTTCAGCACCCAAAGGGGGCCTGCAAGAAGTTTGGAGAGGAACTGTTCACAAGGGCATGTAGTGATACAACTGGAGAATGGTTTTAAACTGAGACTAGATCAGATGTTAGGAAGAAATTCTTTACTGTGAGGGTGGCGAGGCACCAGCACAGGTTGCCCAGAGAAACTGTGGATGCTCCATCCCTGGCAGTGTTCAAGGACAGGTTGGATAAGACTCTGAGCCACCTGGTCTAGTGGAAGGTGTCCTTGCCCATATCATGGGGATTGCCACGACATGATCTTTCAAGCCCCTTCCAACCCAAATTTTCTATGATTTTATGATTCTCTGAAACCTCCACTCAAACCCAACTGCCCAGGAAACAGTGCCCGGGAAACAGAATAGCCATTCAGGGGAAAACACAGCAAGAAGGCGACTTGGATGTTTCTCCTGACAGCTTTTCAAACAAGAGCCTTGGACCGGAGGCAAGCGAGGGCTGAGCGGTGCTGTCGGCGCGGGTGCCCGGCGCGGCTCGGCTCGGCTCGGCACGCAGCATCTTCCAGCGCCACCTGGTGACCCCCGCACCCCGCTCCTCCCGTCTCACCGCGCTCATCACGGCTTCCAGGCTGCTTTTCTCCGCCAGCGTGGTGGAACTAACTGAGTATAGGCTTAAATACGCTGAGTTCAGTTCCTATAGCGGACCAAACAACAGAAGCTGGCTGGCAGCTGGATCTGCCTCTGCTATGGTTTTTTTTGTGCCTTTTCTTTCTAACTTTTTCCGGGGAGAAATAGAGTTTTACCTCTGAACCAACAAAAAGAATAGTTAATGGAAATGAATTAATTTCATAGACAAGACGCTGATAAATTAATAGCAGCTTGCCTTTCCTCTCGGTGCTAAAAAGGAACTCCAAATGGCTGCCCGGTTCACTTTCTAACACGGGAAGCAAAAAAGAAGTTTGAAACCAGATTTACAGTCGAGTGTCGGGAGACAGATGAGAAGAGCAAACACACTGCTGCCCTGGGACTAGATCGTGCACCCAGTGCCCAGCAAGAGCATTCAGGCACTGATTTCAGAGGGAGCTGTTTGTCCTCAGTAACTGCTTGTTATCCCTCAGGGATGCCACATGATACAGCGAGGGAAGTGGGCATGTACTTCCCTGCCACCCCACAGGAGATAAAGCAAGGTCTAAACCTGCAGAAAAATTGTGTCATGAAGAGAATGAGTTTTATATTATAATAGAAGTTAGAGTTGTATTTCAAAAATTCGTCAGTTCATAGGTTCATGGCTTGAAACAAGGTTGTTCAATGTACCCCTGGTAAAGCTCCAAAATGAGCACTAAGGAAAGGGCAGGATCTTCACATTTTTGCATTTTTCTCTCTCCATTAATAAAGAACGTATGTGGAATATAAATCTGGAAGGAAAACAATCACCAAAGAACACAACTGAAAAAGTAGTTTCTTAAAAGCACTTATCCACCTGGTATACACAAAATAAAATTTAAGATCAGTGGAGTGACTGCATTTTAAAACAATGGATGTGTACAGATGTATTATAAGATATCTCAGATACATAAAAAGAGATGGGTGCAGGAGACTAAATATTGCTACTTTCTACAAAATCAAGAAATACTGTGGAAAAGAAACTAATCCCTTTTAATTAATCCAAGAAGCAGTAATCGTATTTATTCATGAGATTCTATTATAGAAACAAACACTAAACACAAAACCAGTCACTGGATTATTTGTTGCATTGAGTAAATGAATCCAGACAGGTCTTCAAACATTTCAGTGTTTTAACTGTGAATGAGTAATACAAAGTCAAACAGCTCTGACAAAATACTTGAAGAGAGTTAAAAAGTATAGGTCTCTTATGAATGTGTAAGCTCATCCAGTTCACCTAGAATAAGTCCTGGACTTCTGTCTAACTGTCCTGGGTGTAGTAAACTAGAGTTCCTGGGTTAAATTCTTACTTCTCCTGTGGGTATGTAAGTCACACAGACAGGACTTCTCTCTAGGGGCACTCAAACACATCCATTCTTACCACGGACCATACTGGAAACTCAGGCACCTCCATTAGGAGGCCTGGCTATCTCAAAGTGGAAGCTGACACAGTTCAAAAAACCACAGCAGAATGCCCCCAAAGAGGTAAAATGCTATTTTATTGCACAAGCAGTGGTTTGCTTTCTGTTTCCTCTTTATGAAAGGTGCAACTGCACACCACCTTGCAAACATTTCCTAACTCTTTTCAAAGGTCTCTTGAGACCTTCAGGAAGAATGGAATGAAACTCATTTTGTGCTCCTGTAAAATTCGAACAGTTGGCCTGTGGAAAATCAAAGACTCTAACTGATTCCCAGTCTAATATCTGACATTGGTGCTACTCCAGCCTTGGCTTTTATCTATATTCTAGAGCATGTGGGAATACTTCTGGCTGCCCTTCTCAATAAAATGCAAAGAAAATTAGATTCTTTTCCCTTGCCCATTTTATCAAGAGTCCATCATAAAATATATATAACATTTGCAAACATATTTTTATTCCTACTATTTATTCCAAAGGTTTCTCAGCTATTTTAGCACCGATCTTCTGACTCTCCTTAAGCTAGTTTTTATTTCATTCTATTTAAAATCAAATGTGTGTCCTGTCCTAGGCTTCTTCTCACTATTGAAACAGTTGAGTGTGAGGAGTGCTAATCATGGAACAAAATCACTGAGATGTTTGAGGGGCATGGAGAGCAACTACTGCCCTTCCTACTCTTGTGAAATTTCTGAGTGACTGCAACCTCTAGTTTGTGTGGGCATCCTTTACGCCTTCACATGAGTGAAGTCCAGTTTACGGCTGCTAAATACAGCATAGCAAAGGGTGAAATATTCTAATTTTTACTAGGAAAAAGATAGTGCTGAGTATGTCAGTTCCAGTAGTACACTTCCATCAATGTGCTATGCCTTCCTTTTTGATTGCCTCCCCATAAGACAATCTCTCTATTTACACACATTCTCCTTTTACTTTTTTTTTTTTAATTCACTCCATTTTTTTCAGTGAATTATTTCATAGCAGGAGAAAATTTTAAAAATTTCCTTTTTTTTAGGTTTTAATAAGAAGTGTAGTTGAAGTATGTAGGAGAGATAATTTTATGATAGTCAAGAAAATGAAACCTTTTTTCTGATAGGTTTGTGTTTCATGGTTGGCTCACAGTTTTAGATGAAAGATACAAATGCTACAACATTAATTCACTCTTGATGATTGTCAGACAATATACATGGGGGAGAGATGCTGTGAATAGTCCAAAGTGAGGGAAAATAAATTATTAGGTATCACACAGTCCTTAGAGGAGAGAATTCTCCATCCTGCAGTGACTAAGTACGAACACAGGTCACATGAGGTTTTTCTCTGGTTTCTAGTGAAAGTTGACTTTGTGCCATACTTTTTCCTTCAGCAACACTATTAAGGCCTCTTACCTTTACCTAGATATCTCTCTTCATAGTGCATGATGGAACTTCAGCTTTGAAAGGTATATAAAAGGTGGCTGAAACCAATCATCAAAATCAAGAGTAATCATAGGGGGTGTTCAGCTATGTACACAGGCAGTGAGCCCTGTTTTTAGCAACCCTGAACCAGTTGCCTAAGCTGCCTGGGCTGTCCCTGGAGAAAGGTGTAGGAGACCTCAGAACTTACAAGGGAAAGCCAGCATGTGTTACTTTCCTCTCTCTCTCTCCTGACCCAACAAGGAACTCAAGATTTTTTCTTTTCCTCATATGTTTGTATTTTTCCTTACTGTTCAAAGCAGTTGCTTATAAAAGTAATTCCCCTTTCTGTCTCCACTGACTTCAGTTCATTCTAGCTCTGGGCACACTAACTTCAGTTTCTGAGGCAACATGAGGCACAATTTATACTGTGCTGGATCACTGTGTCGGGAAGAGTCAAGCACTGTGTCCCAACCACAGACATCTCTGGCATTGCATGACCAGTAAAATTTGCAAAGCATCTGTGGGAGATTTTCAGCTAGGAAGGAAGGTGTGTACTACTTTTAAATGTCTGAGTTTTAGGCAGAAGTTAAATACACTGGATTCTGCCATTATTCCCCTAAGAAAATCAGGTTAAAAGTAGTACTGAAAACCTTGTATTCTGTGCATAAGTAGCTTTTATTGGCTGAATGAAAAACTAACAAGACGTGAAAGATGTTTTTAAAAGAGAAATTGCAAACACAAAGACTGATTTGATAATGGCTAATGCCACATCTACACTGGAGATCAGCATGGCCCAGAGTTTGAAAATGAACAGGCTGTTCAGTCTAGCTAAGCATCTAGAACCAGATTTCCCTCCTCATACTGAAAAGTCCATTTCATGAGAGACCATAGACAGAAGAGGCCCAAACAGAAAACTTACAATATAAGCAAAGCATTTTGGCTTAAGACTTTAAGAATGCAGAGAGATTATCATTTTGTGACTCGCAGATTTCTGTTGCACATTTGTGCTTAGGTAATCTCTTTCCAGATGTACATCTTTTGTTTAAAATGGCTTATGGCTAATTCTTTTTGATTCACAGAAGGATTTGATTGAAAAGAGTGAATAAAGCTGGAGAAACCTTACAAATGCAGTGGCTGGGATCTTTCTTTTCAGTTGCCAGGGCAGAGGTTTCCATTGTTTGTTTGTACAATAATTTATCTGGAACAGCAGAGGGTGTTTTCAATGAATGAACCACCTGTGTAACAATATAGGAAACAGAGGAAAGATAGCTTTCAGCATTAGTTATTTGTATATGTGAAAAAAAAAAAAAAGAGTTTATCTGTTAAATAACTGGATGGCTTTCTGGGGATCACTTGGGAATACTGCACAGAGAAATGCTACATCAGTTCCTTTCCATGTGCACACACTGTGCCAGGGAGATTTCTCAATTAGATGTTCTGTGATAAAATGTTAAGTTCAGTCTTTGGGCAACCACACTGAAAACCCCTGTGACCAACTGCTCTTGTTCTTGCACTTCACTTGATCATTGCTAAAGTAAAGCAAAAGCACATTGAGAGTGCCTTAGACTTACAACTGTCCCCTTTTCTGTTCCTTCCTTTCCTAACTTCTTTCTCTATTCCTCCCTTCCATTCCTGATAAGAAATAATCTGAATCTTTTCATTATTGCTTTAGTTGTATGCGTAACAGATCTCTATGTATAATGGGGAAGGAATGAACAGTAATAATTCATATTAGGATTAAAGTGGAACTTTTTCATGAATCTGGTGGAAAAAAAAACTAGCCTGGAAAACTTTTATTTATTTAAAACTTTTTTATTTCACTTTTTGACTGCCCCTCAAAAGGGATAAAATGTTTGTTTGTTTTCCAAAAATTTATACATAAAAATTTGGAACTTCCATATTTAAACCCCACAGAAATATGGAATAAATCAAGCTGTGCAATCTCTTTCATGACTGAAAATGTGTACAAAATAACACCTTAATTTTGAAAATAGTTTTAGTCAGCCACCATTTTATGTGTTTACTCTCATGTTTCCCAACCTTAGTTGCTTACCTGTGGCTTATTTATTTCTTAATATACTTGTCTACAGAGACATATGTGATCTTAATCCTCCTAAAACATAATGAGCCTCCCAAAGTCAAAACAGATAATTTTTTGAGTCCAGTATTTCTAGAAGCTTATGGTGAACTTTTAAATCTTCGAAAAAAATCTTCACATTGTAACTTTACACTTTTTTCTTCAAAGGTGTATCATGTGTAAAGCACATGGTGCTCTTGTGCTGGGTGAAAATTTTTACATTCGTTTTTTACTTTCCCTCCCTTTTTGGGCATGTGAATGAGGATGGTTAAGGGGGAAAGCACTGGTGTCATTCCAAAGGAGTAGTTAGTGCAATGCAGGCATTTCCAGTAGCACCCAGGTAGAGGGCTCCAGTTATTGTTCCTACGGCTGCACATTCATCTGGTGGCCAACACTTGCACAAGGAAATAAAGGGACGAGAAAAAAGATGTGATGTGTGTGCCCAAACAGTGTGTGAGTGCATTCTCCTGAGTGCCAAGTATGTCAGAGTGGGAACCAGCAAGGGAGTGGAACATAAAGCCCATCTCACACATACTGGGAGGGCTGCATTTGGCTTTGCTGCAGTTACTTCTGATTTACTCAAGTGTCAGCTGGAGAAGGACCACAACCCATGCTTTAAAATGTTTTTATATGCTCCTCTGAGTAAAAACTTGGAGGACTTTGTGAAAACAAGCTACTGTTGCTGATTTGCCAGGTAGGCAACCTCTCTGAGCTCTGGTTGAGAGCTGATCCAAATAAAATGTTTCTCACAGCTATGACTGCGTTGCACTAATTCAACTAGAATAAACAATTACATCAGAAAAATGTGTTTACTTTGGTTCTGGGCCACAGAGACTGGGCCCAAATATGATGTAGAACATATGCCTGTTATTGCTTATAAGGACAAATAATTTTACAGGTGGACCTTAACATTCCTTCCCTTTGCTAAGTATACTCCTCCTGGCAAAGTACCTGAAATGTCTGTTTATTATTTATGGAATTATACATGAACTTTCTTATTTAAATAGACAGTGTAAACAGTACCTCTGAGATTAGAAACAAACAGAAAATTTTATTTCTCTCTTTGTTTACAGGTAGGTGACTATGATCCTTTCACTAAAGCTTCACCTGTTTACACCAAGGACTGACATCTTCATCTCCTCAGTAATCTTGCACTGGGGTAACTCAGAAATAAAGTCATCAAGGCCAGCAAAAATTTCACTCATGTAAAGTTAGCATAGAGGAGATTACAATCAGTTGTGTACATTTTTACTGAACTCATCAAAGAGTTGATCCAGGCAGCCAAAACTGAAGGCAAAGACTATGTAGCCAGACTGTTGGTTCATGTCATACAATATTGCTTCAGTCTAGAATTTTCATCTCTACTACCAAGGAAGTTAAACAGAAACATTATACAATTTTTATTTGCCTAAGTTTAGCCATCGTGTTCCAGTATAAAGGTAAAGTAATTATAAATTGGAGTTTAGTTTAAAAATGTCTGGCCTAAACTATCTGAGTAAAGGTCCTTTGTTTATCAGTAAACTTTCTGTTGTTAACAGAGTTGAATATAAACAATCTGTATGGGATAATCCTTACAGAGTAAATATAGGGGATACATCTGAATAAGGTATGATATGTACTTAAGCCATTTTAACATGGCAAGTTTTATACATATGAAACAAAAAATTACTTTTTAAAGTTGCAACTTAGAAATTAGATTAAAAAATTAACAGTAAATCAAACTGAGTCTAAAATCCTGCCCACATTTCTCCCAAGCTTGAGGCTTGTTTTAATCTAAAGTTCTGGTTTAATCTATTGAAACAGAGAAAAGAAAGAGCTGTACAGACTTAAGCTACATCAAAATTGCATCTGTCTTTTAGTTTGGGAATATCTCCATCAAAGACAACAAACAAATAGGAATCTTTAGCTAGCACCAGTGCCACCAGCCCATACAAAATGAAGCAATAAACACCCATTAGAGTGAGTGCAGATCATTACCAAGCCAAATTAGATGAAATAAGGATACTTCTGAACTTTTATTTTGTTTTTAAATTCAAACCATAATCTTTCCTGAAGTTCCAGAATTAGGAGAAAATAAGCTGAATTTCTGGGATATTACATGAGCAGCTGCTAATACGTTTCTTTCCAGCCAATCTGATCTCTCATAAGATTGCTCCCATGAGATGCCAACCCCCCCAGAAGACAGCAAAGGCTTTGAAATGACCCACATGACTCTTTGGAGTGCTTTGAGGTTCATCTACTTCTCCCACATATGTAGATCCCTACCATTTACTTCACTAGCCATGTGCAGGGTCTTATTAAAGGACTAATAGTGGACTACCTGACAAGCTAGTGACAAGTAGTGACCCCATTATGAAGGTAGATGGAACAAATTAAAGCCCCCTAAGGGGATTTTGTAATAGTTACTCTTCTGTCCTGAACAAATTCAAACTTGGGTCAGAACACTGTGCCTTATTCCCCAAGCAATTGCATTCCCATGCAGCAGAATTTTACATTCTTTCCAGAAACCACCCTGCAGTTTCGGTGCTTGCTGAAAATGATGGAACAGTCATGAGGGTTTTACTGACCTGATTACTAAATAGCATAATAGGAATATATATTCACCACAGATTTTGAATGTTGTCTTTTCTGGATGTCAAATTTTGATATGGATATCTCTTTTTACAGAGAAAGAGCTAAAATGTCCAAGGACAATATAAAAGCCTCCTTTGCTGGGAAAATCAGAGCTATGTGGTCTCCAGGTATGGAGTAAAATCAGCCCTAACATGAAGGGGCGCCTCTGAGAATGTTGTTCTTCCTGCCACAAAGTGAACTGAGATCCTCCTGTGCAAAGCAGCAGAAAAATCCAGTGTTTTCATAATTGATATGCAACAAAACTGTTTCTTTTTATGTTGTATGAGCTGCAAAATGGCTAAAATGTTACTGAAAATGTCTTCATTCTACATATTAAGGAAAAACTTATAATAAATTAGGTTTGTGTGCTTTTATTAACCCTTGAACTGCTGCTGAGCAATGCATGTGTTTGAACAAGAGTTGAAAAGCTATTAAAATATTTGCTTAAATACTTTACTACAGCCTAAGAATTGAGCTCCAAATCCTCTGGGATTTGGAGACTCACAAGAAAGCTAACTGAAGGAAGTCTGGGAGAGGTCAGCGTGCTCAAGCACACTCCTACAAAATCTTCCACCTCCCTTATCAGCTTTAATAAACTTGACTCCTACTTTCTGCTTTTGAAATTCAAAGGACACATGCAAAGCATTCTCAGCTATGTAGGCTGTGTTCACAGCAATCTCATCCTTGCTCTGTAAATGTAGAGTCAGTGAAATGTCTAAACTTTGGGCTTATTTGCTATTGGTTAAATTATTCCAATTTTACACTTTCACAGTTGACTGCTTTCTGTAGCATTAGGCTACACAAGAAGCAAGCCACCTGCAGATTTTATTAAAAATGACACAGGCTGCAAAACTACAATATTACCTCTGATTTCCTTTACTCAAATGAAATACTTTTCCTCCTCTGAGACATATCTTTTCTTGTTTCTGCATTTCATACACTTCAGCCAAGATTTATCTCATGCCAAACAGTAAAACAGTTCTCACAGAACTGCCTGTAACCCAGCTCACCCAATTCTGCCTTTGCCTGTGCCCTTAAGTCTTTAATCACTAACAATCAAATATCAGAGTCACACCTGCTCTCTCTTTCTGGCTCAATAAATGTTTGAGTCTGTTGGCCTGATAGAAATCTCCAGCAAGAAGGTCAGGCCCCTGAGAACAGGGTTACAACGCTCCTGTAGAAGGTGGGAGATGCCGTTCTGGAATCTCGCAGGGTAAAGGGGAACATAACCCTCCCTCTGCCAGGGAGACATGGTCACAGTTGTATACACAGTGGGGGCCTTGGCCTGGTGTTTTGAAAGAAAGATGCCATAGCAACATTTTGTCAAGATTCTTCTCTTGTTGTAGAGTGTTGGTACTCCCAGGGAGCCCTCCAGTACCGTAACTCCCTGAGGATTGGAGAGACATCTCTCGTTTAGAGCTTACTTAAGTCCAAGCACAAACTAGGTGATGAACCACCCATTAAAGTCAAAACTGGGCTGTTTCTCTATATGAAAACTGCCCAAACACAAGCAGAGGGACTCATCTCACCCAAATATAGACCTCTGCAATGTAGAAAACCATGCCTCAGCCAGTACCCTTCGCCAGATTTTTTTATTTTTAGTGAAGTCTTATCATGTCTAGTTCAGGCATCTACTTCAGGATGAGACTGTCACCCTAGAAGCAACTGTTTCTCTTCACAAGCAAAAAAGAGAGTGTTGGCAATAAGGTCAGACAGAGATCCCTGCAGTGCAGATGACTGAATGTGGGTGCATGAACTCCACCTCAACGCCCAAGGAATATTCATGCCAAAAGCACTGCACCTGGGGGCTACAGTCTGGTCACTTTTGGATCCCATGTGAGTGGGCTTGGGTGTTTAATCCTTTATGGAACAGTTACTTACACTAAAGTTGGAGAGTCTTAAGCACCTTTTAAAATACTAACTTTCTTTTGTTATGGTAGGAGCAGAGTCACCAGGTGGTCATGTTAAATATAATCATACACATTCCTTTTCTTAGTCTACGAGGAATACATGCACTTTCAAGGAATGTTGTACTGTTAGTTTTTGGTGTTCGGGTTTATGGGGAAGCTTTTGTAAACAAGGGAGTTCAAACTATCTTATGCTCTCTGATTGGATTTAGTTCTTGGTCAAAATTATTTCCTGAGAACCTGAAAGCAGCTTTTGGGTTAAGACTTCTAAATAAGATTTTGCTCGCATGTAGTCTATGACCACCTATGTTCAGCGACTGTTGTACACAGTATAAATAAATGATTCCAATATATTCTGTATCACTGATTTCTCCCCTGATAGAAAGCTGGGTTACAAGCCTTCCAAATCCATCAAAAACAGGCAATAGTGTTGTATTTCGAGGTCTATCCTTACTTTCCCAAATGTGCGCAACTGCCATTAATTTTCATTTAAATCATTTGAACTCAAATGCAAAATAGATGTTACTTTAGGATGCAGTCAGTTAATATATGAGAACCTCGTGAGCCTTAGAATCAGTCTGGGTTGTGAGTGGGTTATTTGTTTGTTTATTTTATTCCTTAATTTATAAAAGGGATGACGGCCCACCCAGTGGAATTTTCCCATCAAAAATAGTATGAAACAGAATAATGGAATGCAAGATTGATTAGATGGTGTGCTTGTTGGCAATGGGTGCCTGTACTTCTTAATCTTAATGGATCATAAAAAAAATCCTTTCATACTTGCCATAATGTATGTGCTAAGTTGTGGGTTCCTAGCCAATGCAAAGAAATATTCTATGATTTCCAGAGATGCAAAGTAAGAATTTCATACAGCACATAAGTGGGGCCTCTGTTTAAATGCATAAAGATAATTTCTTAATTATGACAGTGATATTCATTAAAAAGCTTTCCAATAGTACATGCAGTTCCCACACTGGTCTCTCTCCCACTGTCTGACAGACAGACAGCTTGGTTACACATGCTCAGAAAGGAGGGTGGGGGCCCAGATTCTTGGCTGTCTTGAAGTGGCCACATCCTGCCATCTGCTGAATCCTTCTGCTATTGGCAAATCCAGGGAAGAATTTTTCAGAGGTGTCTTAAAATATTCCGCACCTCTGCAGAAATGTTTTATATGAGGACAAGTATACAAATGCTTTCAGGGAGAGCAAAATCAGCTTAAAATACTAAAAATAAAATAGTTTTTTAAAAATCCCCAGATTTAAAGAAAAGATCACAGAATCGAAGAATATTCGAATTTGGAAGGGACCCACAAGGATCGTCAAATCCAACTCCTGCAACAACAATCACACCATATGCCTGAGAACATCGTCCAAACACTTGTTGAGCTCTGTCAGGTTGGTGCTGTGACCACTTCCCTGGGGAGCCTGTGCCAGTGCCCAAACACCCTCTAGGTGAAGAACTTTTTTTTAATATCCAACCTAAACCTGCCCTGACACAACTTCAGGCCATTCCCTCAGGCCCTGTCCCTGGTCACCACAGAGCAGAGATCAGGGCCTGCCCCTCCTCTTCCCCTCACAAGGAAGCTGTAACTGCAGTGAGGCCTCTCCTCAGTCTCCTCTTCTCCAGGCTGAACTGACCAAGTGACCTCAGCCATTTCTCACACAACTTTCCCTCAGGGCCCTTCACCATCTTTTTGCCTCCTTTGGATACTAACAGTTTAATGTCTTTTCCTGTATTGTGTCACCCAAACTGCCCCCAGCACTGGAGGTGAGGCCGCCCCAGCCCAGAGCAGAGGGGACAATCCCCTCCCTTGCCCGGCTGGCCATGCTGGGCCTGATGTCCCCAGGACAGGGCTGGCCCTCCTGGCTCCAGGGCACTGCTGGCTCCTGTTCAACTTGCAGCAACCAGGACCCCCAGGTCTCTTTCCACAGTACTGCTCTCCAGCCCCTCGTTCCCCAGTCCTCTAATTTGTCAAGTCTCTCTGCAGGACATCTCAGCAACTCCTAATTCTGTATTATCTGCAAAATTTCTTAGTAATCCTTATAGATGTGCCAGGAAGTCTCATCCTGATGGAAGGCTAGTGTCTAAACTTTAGCATCTTTAGCTGATCACAGGAGCACACAAAATTTAATCCTTGGGGTGCTTATAAAACTTGTAAGTCAAGAAACAGTCTGAATTCATACAGAAAAAAAAGGCAGGCAGCTTCTCCTTGGATCATCTTTTACTCTTGCCATCACAGCAACTGCATCATTTTTAAGACACATATGTTTACACGTATAATTTACTGAAAATGTCATAATATTTCTTCATTTTCCTACTCCCTTCCTCTATCTTCCTTTTTTCAAAATGAACTTGGGATTTCCTCCAATAATCTCTTTGTCTAAGAATTCACACTTTAGGTTTCTCACTTAGTCATCTCACATGATCAAGATTCTCTCCTGTTCCTTAGTTGTCATTTAATATGAAAAGTGTCATGCTCCCTAGAAATAAACTCTTAATAGTCCGGAAGCACCCTGGAAATAATCAGAAGAAGGTAACAGAACAGCAATGCTGCTTTTGCAAAAAAGAAGGTCTTAGACCTCAGTGTCTGGGTTGGTGTCCCACACCTGAAGAACTTCTGTGAAACAGGAATACATTGTCTAAATGAGCCTGATGAAAAATCCATAGTCTTCACCTCTGGAGTATGGTTCTTGTGCCATTTTGTCCTGGGAAAAATTTCTTTGGAGAATGGCCCTTCATTATATTAGAAGCTAGTATTTTCTAAATTCAGTGTTAGTTTTAGCTACATAATATTTGAGCACTTCTTGTTGATAGAGCAAAATCCCCTCTGAAATAAATGACAGCTTTACTTCAATAGGTATGTTCAGGCCAGGCCCCTAATTAATCAGCACTGACATTTACAAGAATCACTGCTCTCTGCTATGCCAAAGGGCTTGGGTTCAACTCCCAGGAGCAGAGGATTTGGACCTATTTCATCATAAGGACTTCTTATGACTACTTTTCTCTGTCATGTAGCCCATTTTTTAATGGAAAAATACTATATAGCAATGAATATGTTTACAAAATAACAGAAAAATGTAACCTTCTGAACAGAAAATTCTCTCTATAGAATGTAAATGCCCACAAAACTATTTTCCTTTTTTTTTTAATGCATGTGCCTCTTCCGGACTGGTATTACAGCTCCTTCTGTAATGTTTGTTTGAAACATTCCCATTCAAACTCGGGTCCATCCTTCAATGTTTTGCTGCATTACAATTTTTTTTTTTCTTTTAATACTAAGGTGGCCTCTAGAAAAGTAAAAACATATGCAGATTCCTTAATATTGTCTAAAGGGAAGCTAGAAACTGCATCATGAAAAATTGATCATGTGAAAATGATATCTGACCTGCTGTAAGCTGCAAACTATGCAGAGTATCTCTTGGAATAGTGCAAAACCCAAAGCCCTGAACTATACCAGCAACTGTGCTAACAATTTAACTGTAAACAGTAAACCTAGTGATTATCATCACAAATGGATAATGCCAGGTAGGAGATCTGCTCTCTAATTCTAGTTTTGCAAAGAAAACAGCCTTGAATACAAAGGAGGAAATGGTTCATGCCATTAACTTTCTTTTCTACAACTGCATGGGGAGGGTCACAGGCTGCCTCCATGACCTGGACTATCGAAGAACTGGAGATCCCCAAAGGGAAAATCTCTCTGCAGATTTGGAGGTTTGAGCCTGGATTTTCTTCAGTCTTGATTTTCACATACCTCTGTGATTCCATCAGCTGCCAAAACTTCATTCCCATCAGGAGGATTCATAAAAACTGCACGCTGTCCAGGCTGCCAAAATCTGGGACAAATTGTTCCCTTCAGAGAACTTTTGGAGAGGACAGAAACATAGGATCCATGACTGATAATTATATTATGAAATGATAGGAAGAGTTTCTTGGGTTTTTTGTGCCAACGGAGGGAAAAAAAATGTTAACATCTATGAAATCAGAATTGCACCTTCTTCAAAAATCATCTCTAAAAGGCCAGGTATCCACAAAAATCAGTGTGAAAGGTTAAAAGCCTCAGGGTTTAAGAAACATTTTTATTTTGCACTCATGTCCCAGCACATGGTACAAAATCCAGTGATACTGCAGATGCATCTTTGTTTGCAGCTGCCGATTCGCTGTCGGCCAGACAATATATCCTGTAGGGCCTTGTAGTCTGAGCGAATTGTGCTGCAGCTGCAAAGTTCATTCCCGTTCATCTGGATGGGTTTTTAACAATGGTCTCTGTTCTCCCCACTGCCCAAACAAAACTATCTATAAATGGAAAACTGCCTTCCTCTCCCTCCAAGGCCCTGAGGTAGCAGAATGAATGCGGCACACATGGTGCTAAGTGTCTCAGAGCTAAAACATGCTTAATACATGCAAATACCAACACTAACCATTATGAACAGGCATGATTTATGTGCCTGTCAGCAAGACATCAATCATGACTACAGAGAGTCAGCAGCAGTATCAACAACAGTAGCAGGAGTGGAGGGTCAGAGCCAAGATGGGATGGTCCTTCCCAGCCACCCAGGGGGAAGAGAAAGATGGATGAAGTAGTAAGAATCCCCAAACAGTGTCTTTTAGGGAAAAGGATGCTGAATTTCAAACCATCTCTTGAGCCTAGTCAATGTCCAACATTATTTCTTTGTTAGATCTATAAGAAAGAGAGAACCAGCAGGGACATTTGGAAATGTCATTGGAGAAAGGATCTGGACATACCAAAAAGAAGTCAGGGTTTTAAAACTATGACATCAAAGGTATTTAAAGGGATCTTTTCAGGAGACATTTTTACCAATGGGATCTGTTTTACTGTCCTGTGCAGATGGCAAGTGTATTTAATGGAAAAACTTTTCTTTACCAGAAATTGGAGCCAAGAAAGAAACTGCATCAGAGCTTTCTTTGCACAGATGGATTGTATAGCTCAGAGAACACACATCTAAGGCCATTCTGTGATAACTAACTTTGGCTTATGAGTAATCTAGAAAATACCAGGTCATGCTAAGAATAGGATTGGGAACTTGTTGCATTTTAGATTTTTTTTTGCTTTTTGTAGCTGGCAGGAGAAGGCTGAGCAAGAGGAGATGTTTGCTGAGATGTCAGCACAAACAATGATGTTTTATTTAGATATCTTAGGCTCTACTTGCAGTTGGCTGCAGCCACTGGATAAAGATACTTAGATTTTACTAATAAACTGATAGGGAAGGAAATTGACATCCCTGAAAAAAAAAAAAAAAACTGTCAAGGACAAATAGAAACAATTCTGTCTTCATGTGTTAAAAATAACTGATTTAACATATTTGCTTCCAGGTGGGACATAGAGCTGAAGTGTTAAGAAATGTCTCACAATTGCCTAAAAATGGATTGTCTGTCAAATTTACATGCTCAGACAAATGCAGGTAGCATCTTATCCCCAAACTGCGTGGACTATAGATCAACTGATGAATAAACCTTTTGAAAGCAAAGGCAAAACTACTCCTGACAAGAATGAGGCCAAAAATTCACCCTTTTATTTCTCTGTCTTGCATGGCACTAGCGGATTTGTTAAAATATATCCTTTTTTGCATGTCCTCACACCCGCATCTCAGAGATATGAAGCTGATTACATTGCTCAGCAAAGAAGCACTAGAAACATCATAAATGTATTGTGAACTGTTCAAAGAAATATAAAAAGTATAGGTATGGAGAGAGGCAAAAGAATGTATTCATTACAAAGGAAGGAAAGAGAATCCAATTGAGGTTATATTTTCTAAGAGCAGAAATATCCCAATTGTGCTTTAAAGAGTTGACATCTTAAGAAATGTGAGCAAGTGTAAATAGCAGTACAAAGCAGGGGGAAATTCTGATCAAGTCACACAGTACAAGAGACCTAATAACATATGCTGTTGTGCGATGACAAATATTTTAAGAATTTTTTGCTTGTTTTCTTAATAAATATTGTAAACTGTTACAGACCTTCTGGGTTCTGCTCAACTGTAGAGCATTTCATGACATTGGTTGACAGAAATCAACGAAGCTCAATTGCATGGTTTAAGTATCCACTTCATACATACTTTTCTGCAGTCCTTTAAGAGTCAAATTCATCCATGTAAATGCAAAACAAAGCTGACAATTTTTGTTTCTCTATTCCACTGCTGAACTTCTCTTGACTGATGAAGAGCGTGTGGCTGATTACCAATGGAAATATTCAGAATTTTTATGGCTGCAGGGAATTTTTACTCCACATTACCTTTTGATACCTTCTGTTTGTGTTAATCTCTCTCTTGTAGCCACACAGGTCTGATAGAAAGACTGATATTAATGGAGAATTTATAATATTTATATCCTTTTTCACTGTTAAGTGCACCTCATTTGTAGCTTGATTTGGCTGTAGGACTTCTGAGGTACAATTCCCTACAAACAGAATTAGGAGTGAAATCATTGCTTAAATAATGCCACAAGACACAGCATGTTATCAGCCCCAGGTATGGAGGATAGCTTTTATACTCTTTAAAATTCTCAACACCTTTTTTTGCCTAACAGAAAGTTAAACTATAATATGATTGTTAATTTATTTATTTATTTATTTATTCCAATTTTCATTATTATTTATTATTAATGTATTTTTCCCAAATCTTGCATAAATTGTCCCTATAATAAAATGGTTTCTGATCACAAACCAGTTATAACTAAAAAGCAGTTTCTTCTACTTTAAATATACTGTTGCTTTTTTTTCAGGCTTTCTGAAAATATTAGTGTTATTAATCAGCTCAACAGAGTTCAGAGAGCTCTATTAAAATAAAATGCCCCTTTTTTTGCAATAAATCCCCTCAGAAATTTTGCCCAGTGAATTAATTTTCACGCTAACAAAAGTTATTTATTTGGATCAGGAATAAACACTGTATAAAGGAGTTACATTCAGCTCCTTGGACAATATGAAAACTGAAAGTTTAGCAGGGATAGAGTTTTTTATATGTGCAGAGCAAGGTTTTCTGTTAGGTTTGATACTTGAAAGTAAACAAAAGAACAAACAATGTACAAAATTTAAACATCCAGTATGTACACACAGTTTTCCTTGACTTCGTATCTGTCACAAGTCAAAGAAACACCCAAGGATGCAAGTCACAATTCTGCTAGGCTGTGAGTTCCCAAGATTTTTATAGCTGAATATCAGTTATAAATCTATCCATTGCTTCATTTCTCCTCTTCCTGTCTCCTTTTTTGCTCTTTCATAAAACTATCTTCCTCTGGAGTATATTTGCATGTCACTGGAAAGGCCTGTCTCCTAGGTTAGAAGCTAATTTGTTGCTTACAGTTATCCTAAGCAAGTCAATTACATCTGAAGAGTGACAAAAACTTGTCATTTTTTATACAGTATTTCCAATATTATGCTAAATTAGTGCAATCAGCTGAGCTTTATTACCCAAAATAGAAATCCTATGGCAAACCTACCAGTATTAACATGTCCTGCTCTTCGCTGGTGAAAGGTCTTCTGACGACCTAAGCTACCAGAAGATACGGAGATGATTCTGTCACATGAAACAGGAATATATGTAACTTCAAGAAGAAAAAAAAGAATTAGGTACTTTTGTGTACAATGGATAACCCCCCTGTAACTTGCTTTGTGTAAAGGCAGCTGCCGAAGGCACCTGGGAAGTGCGAAGACTTAAAAGGCTTTGCCTTTGTCTTGATTACAGTAAAATGCATTGTTCAAAATATTTAATGTTAAACTACTCTGACAATTTCCCTCACACATATTTTGAGACCAAGTCTAATATGCTGAAGGCTTTTAACAAGAATGTTTTCTCTTTACTCAGCATGTATGAACATTGTCTATACTTAAAGAGTTTTTTTGGTATAGATCAACTGATGTAAACACATCAGAAAACATTTTTGCACTGAAGGCATTTTTTAACATCTTAACTCCTTTTTTCCTTGTTAGATTAAGCTCAAAAAAGATAAGAAAGTGTTTTTCTCTGTGGCTGCAGCTGGAAAAAATACAAACAACCAAACATGCCTACACGTATACCTGTATCTGACTGTTGTCACTTTTAAGTATGGACAATACTGCTCATAAAAGCAATAGAAGCAAAAGGATGACTTAGAAAATTTCTGTTCTCAGCTACATCAGTCTAAAATCTGATCACTTAGTACAGATATCTGTAGCTGAGTCATGTTTTCAGAGATGCTGTAGCTCTGGCAGGAGGTATATTTATGAAGGAATTACAGAAACAAGCCATTTCATTTGTACAGCGTTATGGAAGAGGTAAAACAGAGTTGGAAAATCCTCTTTATCATTATTTTTTCTTAAAATGTTTTTGGCCATTGGAGACTCAGTGTGACTGTAAATGACTTGGACATGGACCTCACTTGCAATATTTTTAGAAGAAAAAAATCATAGCTAGAAGGGGGTTGGATGTCTCAGGGGGGTGGGAGGGGAAGGTGGCCTTAGAGATATCTTCTTATTCCAGATCAATGTATGAATTTCAGAAGATATTCATTATCCTGCTCTGTTTACTCATGTTGTGTAGTTAGGTAAGTGAGAAGTATCTGTGAAACACTCAGATATACCAGAAATGGTAAATATATGTCACAATATCTTCCAAATAGAAATCTCATGAGCACTTGCAATAGACCAGCTAGAAATATTTCCAGAAAACCAGAGTCTAATCTGTAGCAGAACCAAGTGTACGTGTGGACAGATCTTGGAATTTTCAGGTAACATCTGTACCAGAAAGCGAAACAGTGCCAGGAGCCCTGGGCTGGCCAAGTGGCACAGTTTGTCCACATCTGTGAAATTAAGGTCTTTTACCTTAAATTGTAACTCCACCCAGACTGCCTTCTGGCAGTGATCCCCCAGCAATGTTGACTCCTGCACATTATCTAGGAATGCTTGGGAAGGGGTTAGCTGGAGTAGGTCAAAGCCTTTCCAGGGTCTATGCTAACAATTTTACAGTGCAGAGTTTCAGTGTCTGGGAATGTTTCCAGGTAGTCTTTAACTTGCCATTATAGAAGCAGTTTCAGAGCTCCAGAACCTGAGATCCTCAGCCAGATGTTATCTGGCCACACGTCCTGCCATATTTCCTTTTCTAGTATGGTTTGCTCTGTACTATTGGGAGGGGAGGGGAAGGAAGGGGAAAGGAGAAGGGAGGGAAAAAGGTTTTGTTTTAAAATTTATTCACTTTGACACCATTATGCTCTGAACATCACAATTGAAGGAATTCTGGCATTTTCCACCTGTTCATATTAGTACTTGCACAGGGAAGGTAAGAGAATAATAGGACAAAAGACTGCCTTTCTTCTAGGTGGTAAGTATTCTTAAGGCTTTAGGATCATAGAAATGAAAACCAGATATTTTCACCTATACTTTTGTAAGTAACCTAACAGTATTTTATATGATTAGCTAAAATTAATAATAACAACATATTTTATGTCGAATACACACATTTCTGTATAGCTGGAATAAGTGTTCATTTCTTGCTTTAGACGGTGGCAACAATTTCATCTTCCTTATTGTTAATAGGAAAACTAGAAAGTTTAGTCCTTACACCAAGAAGGTTTAGTGTTCTGCTGGGGGTGTGAAAAATTTCACTTAGAAATTTTAGGAATACCTTCTTCCTTCAGTTATGTATCTTCCAGTGACTCTGCCTTCATAGGAGAATCAAAGCAGAACACAATCCTAATGTTAGCTATTTTAAAATTAACATTGAGTATTATTATCTAATTCTGAATGACCCTTAATGGACTTCTCAGAGAAGAAAGGAGTGCAGAGTGACCTATCCAAGACAATGTCCAGCCATGAAGCTCAGTGTGATGGGGAAAAACTACTTGTGTATTTCTGAGGACTCCAGATTCTAAAGTGGAGTTGCTGTGTCCAAACCAGTTAGTGGGAATAGTCCCTGATATTTTCAAACTCCAAGAGTGTGTCCAGCAATCGTTTAGGGAAATACGAAATTATCCAGACCAAATACATCAGCCACTATACTAGCAATCAAATATGAGTGGTGAGTAAATCTGTGTCCTGAAAACAATATCTGTCATTGTTTAATTTGGTAGTGAGACATATCCATTGAGAGTGATTTGGTTTAGAAGTTTCATAACAAAAGAATTAAAATGAAGCAAAGGAGAGGAATTCAAAGAAGATGTAAATAAGGTGTGAGTGCTGGTAACACAAGGAGTATGATGATAAAGCATAGCAGCCTCCAAGCCAGTAAGTCATTACAATGCACTCATTTAATCTGATGATTAACATTACATCTTGGACTCCTAGCTGGGAATGACTTATACACAATGCTTAAAAATACTTCAAACTCTAGATATCTGTTGTCCTCATCTTCCTTTTCTCATCAGTACAAATATTGAGTTTCTTGTGAAAAGACAGCTGAACTCCTGTAATCTAAATTTTTACAGCAAATTAAAATTATAGCTCGTTTACCTTGTAATGCTAGAGTCTAAAATGAAGAATTTACTTCATAAACTATTCTTTTTCTCATACAACAGGGCAGTTCAATGTCTTAGCTCTATGAGATTTTCTACTATCCCACTTGTGAATGAAAACCTTAACAGGTGGTACATGGTAGTGATACCAAGTGCTCACCAGTTGGTAGGTGGTGACTGACTGGGAATATGCTCCACTACACACTCCAGTGTAAACCACGTGACCCAAAACTGTGTTTTTGAGAACACAGAACTCAAAAATACCATAGTCAGTCTATAACTTTCACTTATGTTTCTGAAGCTTCAACTGGAAGTTGTATCTATGAGACTTGTAAATGGTGAGATAAAGCAATTAAGTCAGAAAAATGGTTTGCAGCCAGTCAGAGGGATGGACAGGAGAGGTTGAAAATTCAGACACAGAGGAGTAATACAGGACTGAAATTTCCAAGAGATGCATATTTTCAGCAGTAATCTTAGAAAACCAGACAGGCATACCAGATCTTTGTGACCAATCTGAATTGTCATCCCGTATCTCCTGAACAGTAACACGACTTGACTGATTCCTATTCATGTTTCTGCAATAAATCTACTGCTGCTCTATGAAAATACCTAAAAGCAGACAAAATCCTGACATCCCTGATCAGCCTCTCCACAGACAGTGCTGGTAGCTTGTTTTGGACTGGAAAGCCCACTGCTTAGTGAAGCTAAAAGCCACAGGCTTTAGTGATGGGAGACCTCCTTCTGCATGGAGCCCTCTGCCTGAGCCACCCCGAGCCTTAGGAGTGTTTACCATAGATGGATCTACAATGCACTACACAGTAAGATGCTGGCACAGTGTTCACAGTCTGCTATGAACACTAGGAAGCCATGGCAATATTGGTCAGTTCTTCATAACTTCATTTCCCAAATGTTCATAATTAAACAGTTTTTATTTAAGTAATCAGCATGAAATCCTTAGCTTTGTTTTTGCAACCGGTATTGTGTTTATGGAGCCAAATATTGAAAACTTTGATACTGAATACCTTGTATGTGTTAATTTTGGCAACCTTTAAAGATTCTGTAGATGCCTTGCTATGTTACCACCACCCACTCTTCACCCCTGGCCATCAGTCCCTCCAAACCACAGAGACATGTTTCTCTTTTAATACTTTCTTGCAGTATTTCTCAGGAAAATCACAGGGAATCGTGTGTGATTTCAGCAGAGTGAAACTTGATCTCAAAGTGTCTGTAGGACCAGAAGTTTTTAAAGAAAACATTTCTTAAATCTTGTGTTCACTGCTGCTTCAGCAGGCCAATTAGACTTGATGGGAATTCTAGAAAGCTGTCGCCAGGCATTGCAGCAGGAATAGCAAACAAGGCCCAAAGCAAATAAACGAATGGGTAAAGTGTGGCCATCCTCAGAACCTCCTTGCTGATGACCTTCTCGTCTTTGCAAAGGGATGGTGAAGGTACTGGGTGAAGGGACTCCAGGTTAATTAGGTTTGACATTAGTTAACAGCAGCAATTACTAGAGAGTAATTAATCAGGGAAAGTCTCCAAACAGAAGGAGAATAAATAAACGGGCGGTAACATTCTGATCCATTTACCCCCCTAGATAAGGATGTGCCCCAGGTGTCAGGCTGAGGTGGGATTAATCTGTCTTGCTCAGTTTCTCCCTGGAACTTGGGTGACTCTTCACACATCCATCTTCCTTCACATGGAGACAAACAAGCATTCACTAAGCCATTAATAGCGCCATTCCTATAAAAAGTCAGGATAGAAAAACTTTAAAATTCCTCTGTCCCTCCCACACCTTTTCTTTAATCCCCCCCCCCCTTTTGTAAAGAGCTCTTCAACAAATTTCTGTTAATGCAAATGAAATCACTTTCTATTTTCATTAATTAGAATAATTTCAATGCTCTAGTAGTAGTGGTTTCTACATCCACAGCCAGCAGTTTTTCACTGCAGTCAATACCAAAGAGTTTCAGCTATCTTATCTGTAAAGAGCAAGTTCCCTGGTTTTCATTCTCATCCAGGCCAATGGGGTAGGTCACGTGGAATATCCTAAAAGACTGCGGTGAGCACCACCAGCTTATTTAGGAAACAGCCATGACCTTACCACAAGCACAAGCATTTGCACTGCCCCAGAGGCAGTTCA
Source organism: Daphoenositta chrysoptera (assembly GCA_013397915.1). Classification (NCBI taxonomy): domain Eukaryota; kingdom Metazoa; phylum Chordata; class Aves; order Passeriformes; genus Daphoenositta; species Daphoenositta chrysoptera. Next base: position 226,347 of record VZRO01008214.1, read on the forward strand.
CTAGGCTGACTGGCTTGTGATGCAGCTCCTGCTCCTCTGCACTGCTCCACAGGAGTCCTGCACCTGGCACAGGTTATTTCCACTCCCATGTGCCAGCCCAGTTCTGCTGGCCAGGGCACCGTGGGAGTGAGATGCAAAGCTCAGAGCAGTCCCACTGCACGGACCAGGATGAACACCACAGAAGGTGCTCCCCCTGGCACAACCAGCTGAAAGGTATGAATGCTCCTTGCTCCTTGCTCTTGCTGATTTCCGAGCCCTTTCTGCCTTAGTTATGAACTGAATTCCAGCCCCTCTGAGTTTATAAGCACAATTGTTCTCCCAGCATACTCTTGAATGTAGAAGGGCTGCAGAGAGATCAACAATGCTCATACAATATTAAGGGCATTAATATTCAGAGTCATATTGCATTTGGTTACTTTGTTCCATAAGACAGGCCTTCTACAGGTAGAGTGTTGTTAAAGTTATTGGGATTTCTCCATGAAGATGTCTTTGTCTTCCCCATAAATAAAAATCCCTGAAATATTGAAACAGAACCAAAATGCTGATATAGTAGTCCAGTATTGTGGGCTATACAAATTTGGTGTAACTCTGTACAGTGCATATTTTTTTAAACGTAGCTAGGTTTGAATAACCTAACCTAATAAACCCTCCTTAATAACTACATAAAATCATAATTAAATAAATACCACTTAATAGTTTAGCTTTTACATAGTTGACAACATGTTTGTGGGGAAGGAGCAAGCAAAATTTTAATTATAAAAGTATGGTTGTTTTCAAATAGTTTACTGAAAGAAGGTAAGTTTATAAAACTCTGCAGAAGTCACTAAAGCCACTATGGAAAACAAAAAAGGGAAGAAAGGAAGAAAGAACTTAGCTAAAAATAAACATAACAGACCAAGTTATGAAAATGCAGGGTAATACATCTAAATCACTCCACTGTGATTAGCAATTCGTTTTTGAATCTACTTTCTACCATCAAATTAAAAAAAAAAAAAAAAAAATAAACAAATAAAACAAGCAACGTAGATTTTTGGAAGATGAGAACACATCACACAGAAAGTCTGCGGATGAAAATCTGGCTCCTCTGAAGCCAAAGGCAAAATTCCTGTTGACTGTAGCAGTGCTGGAGTTTTCTCCATACATGTAAACTCCCAATGACCTGGAGTAGAGAAGCTAGCCTTTATTGCCTTTTGCCTTTCAGACCTTTTCTTTCATAATGTTTGTCATAATCAGAATTAGATTGTATGTTGAATGGTAACTTAGACAACATTTATCAAAAAAATGTGCAACACATGAAGATTCAACAGCTGACCCGCATTCCCTGAGTTTAAACAATCTCCTGCCAAGAATGCAACTGGGCATCTTCAAGGTTTGCTCATGCTTTGAACAAGTACAGAATTTGATCAGTATGCTGACACATCTTTATAACCTGGCAGAAGTAAAGAAAGGGAGTGCTAATCTGAAGCTGGGGCAAGATATTTGAAGCATTTAATTCAGGCTGGGATATTACTTAAATTATTTTGGCATTGCTGTTCAGTACATCAGTGGAAGGAAATGGACAGCTCGAGGGGTTTGAGTTAGATGAAGATAGATTCTTCAAGTTACACAAAGTGAATACACCTTCCCTGGACTTTCTCTGTGACCATAGGTCTGACACGTAACATTTTTGTGCCTCAATTACTCATTTGTAGATAATAGTAGTATTCTCTGCCTAAAGGGGAAGTTGGGTTAGTGCAAATGCAACAAAATGAGAGAGGTTTTCAGAAAACAAATAAAGAAAGATCCAAAAAGTACAATGCATGATAGTTTATTGTAGATGCAATAGAATCCCATTCATGTTGGTGGAGATGTGCAAGACTGCAATGCAGGGACAGCCCCACTGGTTTGCAAAGCACTGACTTTATGCAGAGCTTCACCAAGAGAAAAAGGTCTCAAGCAGTTTCAAAGAGGCATGGTCACAGCAAGGCATGAACACGACTGTCATCTTTATGGGTTCCTGTCAGTCTGTCTGCAGGGTGCTGGTACACACAGAGACTTGACCGACCTCCATTTCCATGAGCACAGGCATGTTTGCCTCACTCCACTGAAAATGTCCTTGGGTTTAAAGAATGAGTGATCAGCGATTCTAGGTGTAAAGTACCGTGAAACAGAGGGCTTGAGAATTTTTTGGGGATACTTTTAAATGCTGCAAGATGGGGTTTTTTTCAACTTCATTTTAAGTACATTGTAATAAATGAAAAATCAACTTTCCTTTTCCTGCAGCAGTGTGAGTTGACACAAGGCACAAATTCAAAGCTTGGTTTGTTGTTATTTAAACTTCTTTAATCCTGATTACTGGTGCTTGTGGACAAGGGAGGCATAGTTGGAGAGAAGCCATATTTTTTCAAATTGATTAAAAACACCTTTTGAACAATAAATAGCTTTAACTGGCTGACCTCTAAAGCAAATGATACTGAAAAGTTCTGCAGTATAAAATCAAATTCCTTTTCCCAGCACTTTTGAATGTTGGCTTGTCAGATATTCCTTTTGACAAGCTTCCGGCTAAAAGTTCTGTTGTCAAACAAGTATGCTTCCAATAGACTTTACAGGTTAAAAATATTCAAGATAAAACAATGTATCTTTACTCAGTGTGGGTAATTTCAGTGCTGTTAGATCACATATAGATAACACTGGAGAAATTGCTGGCATTGTTTCATGTCATCTGATAAAACAAGGCAATAAATTTTACTGCAAGTTGGCAGCAGGAAGAGCTGCTGCAGGTCAGGTCTGAGGTGAGCATTACTTTTATAAGTATTGAAGGAGACAGTAAAATTAAGTCAAATTGCAGGAGCTGGAGAAAGCAAAGAGCACAAAGCCGAGGATTTGAAACCAGGTTTTTCTTTCTTTTTTTTTATCTTTTTTTTTTTTTTTTTTTTTTTTTTTTTTCCTTATCAGAGCAGACTGGACNTTTTGTTGTTTTCCTATGCAGAGCTGACTGGCTTGTAGACTGGTGCCATTGACATTCAATCCACAACATCTGTCAGTCATTTCTTAAAAAAAAGAAAAAGCTCAAAAAAGCTCAAAAAAATACACAGAGTAGCAAGAAAGTGACATAAATGAGCAAGGAAAAGGCATCTGGTATGAAGACACATTAGTTTACCCTTTGAAAGGATCTCACTCTGCAGGGATCTCACTTGCTTGTAAAGCTTGGCTGCCTAAATGAGGAGTCTACAAATGAAAAATATTGTTATTTTCACAAATGTCACCAGGCTGCAAGTGCTTACCTACTGTTAACCCAGCTGTCTACCCAGCTTTTCTTGCTTCTTTTTTTTTTATTTTTAAACTAAACATAAACTGATATAAAAGGTCTCATCAGAAAAAAAAAAGATTTTGTGTTATTGCCCCTCAGTCCTAATGTATCAAGTTTCTAACTGTTTTCCTCAAGGTCTGAGAAGACAGGATAGCTCAGCTTTACTCCAGCAAAAAGTTTGCTGAAGCCTTTGAATTTCTCTTTAGATACTCCTTTAGCAAACCGCTTACACCACTGGGTCTGCTGCAATTTAGGGTGAGCAAAGGAAGGTCCATTTATGCTTTTTTTGAATTTCAAATTGCACATGAAAGCATCAATCTCAAGCTCTAAGTGTTGAGTTCAGTGCAACCTTCTCTCTCTCAGCTATACCTGAAAACTTTGGAGCTGCAAATGTCCTCCATGGGCTACCAGGTTCCATTGCAGTTTACAAAGAAAACACAAACGTCATTAAAGCAAAGCATTTTCTTCAAAACTGTTTATTCAAGCTCCCAAGAGTCCTTTACAAGACGTGGCAGAGAATCTAAATTTCAAAATCGAAGCATATGAATTCTAACCTAAGCAATAAGAATTCTAACCTAAGTGCTGCAATAGGCCCATTGCTTCTTGTAAGAAATACTGTTTCACAGATATAGGAAAGTTTATTTTGCCTTTTAAAAGGATGCAACACTTACTAAAAGTCAGCAAGGAACTTAAATGTAGTGTCAGCTTCTGCCTGTGGTACATGAAGCAATGATGAATCAAGCCCAGAATTCTTAAGAGCTAATTTATTATTGTACATATGTTGCACCTTCATATCTTGCAGTGAAAGAGGTCATTTACAGAGAAAAAGTAACGAAAAAGGAGGCATATCTGTAATTGTGACAAACTGTCTGAATTTTTCTTCTTTTCATGATCCCAGAGAATTAGTAGCTTCAAGAAAATGTGATGCATCTTAGAGTGCAACATTACAGAAACTGGAGCATCCTTTTACTTAGCCCTCACCTGGACACTGAATCATTTCAATACTTGACATAAACACAGGTTTCTTTTAAGTTATGTAACTTCTTTTATAGGTCACTGGAGCCTTTGAGATAGACACTCTGAACTCTTTTTAATTGCATTAACTATTAATTAGTTTTATTGTATTAATTGTATTAAACGTTCAGCGGAAGAGAATTATCATCTACAAAGAGAACGTTTTGTACCATCATAGTAATTTTTTATGAACAAGTGAACATTAAAGAATGTTTAAAAACCACCATGGTAACTCATAATTATATCTAACATTACACTGGCTTCACCTCCTCTTAATAGAATGCAAAAGACCAGGATCCTGGAGGTTCAGGTATGCAGTTTATTACACTGGGAATGTCTACTACATGAGAACAGGCTTCTGAAAATCCTTACAACTACCTTAGATTTTGTATTATGAAAAGAAAGAAAGAAAAAAAAGGTAAGATTTTACTCATTTTGTTTTTCATACAGTGCTCAAAAAAACAAATTAAGAATTATTTCTACTTTTACAATATTATGATTTTGGGTGAATTCTCGGTTCTCTTTAAAGATGTACATTAGAATCTGCAACATTTAAATTCTTGAGTTTAGTTTTAATTTGTTGGTTTATTGGTTTTTTGTCAACAGAGCAAATTTCAGTGAAAAATAGGATTACTTTTTGTCTTAATTTTTTTTAGAAAAAAATTGCATTAAAATATTTCAGACTATTACTTCTAGAATGTTTGTGTTTATATAAATGTTCTTTGTGTCTTAAAAAGTGACATCTACTTCTGTCTGAAGACTTGCAAAGCTAGTCAAAGTTCTGATATTCTGGTCAATTAAAAACTGAAATTCCATATAAAGGGACATTTTTAGGAAAATATCATATAAGTCACTGCTATTTCAGCCAGCTTAAATCTGCTCTTTCTTGAGCTAGAATCTGTTTCATAGTACAGGTGAGGTAATTCTTCAGCCATGACTCATGTGTCTCCATCAGAATAAAATAAGTTTAGTACATCATTTGTAGAAGAAAATAACTTTTCTTTATTCTTCCGTGTTAATTGGAGTTAGCTCTAATTTGAATGTAAAAAAATAGCCATAGTAATAGCTCTAAACAAGGGTATTCACTTCCATCTCCACTTGTGTTGTATCTACAAGGCCTGATAAACAGAAGTAAACAAATTATTTATTAAGATGAGTTTATTCAGCGGTTTTGTCAACTCTTTCCATTCTCAAACTGTGACTCAGCCACTTTTAAAAAAAGGAGAATGGAATTTTTTTACAGTTAGTTCTAATGGCTGGAGGTTGTTTGCGTAACCCTTGAGAAAGTGGCACTTTCAGGGTGATCAATCTGTTGCCCAGTGACCCCGTGGTGAAGCCTTGGCCCAGGGTCAGTGGGGACCAGGAGGGCTGCCAAGAGCTCAGCCTTTTCCGTGGGATGTGGGAAGCATCCAGAGAGGCAGCCCTGCTTCTCAGGAACAAAGCCAGTCCATCTTTGCCTTGGTGTTATTTTAGTATTACCAACAGCAAGGAAAAGAGGGTTGCTTTAAGTCCTTGGGGACCATGCTTCTGCCTGCTGGAAGGGTTTTCTAGGTGACACAGTGATGTTTTAGGTGACACACGTGGCACTCCTGTCCTAACTGATATATAAGCTCGAACTGTACCATTTTAGGACAATAAAACTGAAATTTCTGGGTTAGACAAGTTCAACCTCTATAAAAATACCTGTATTGAAAAATTTATTATCAGTATAAGGACTTTTCCATGGTCAAATTGTCATTTTAGCAATATATAGTTTTGTCTTTTTAGGTATAGCACAAAAANNNACCAATTTATTTTTTTGTTTTTTTAGGTACACCCAAAAAAAAAAAAAAAAAAAAAACCTGCTTGGGTAGCCTAAATTCCCTAACTTCACCATTTCCCAAATATCAATAGCATGGATATTGCAACTAAAGGTATTCAGATAAAAAGATTTACAGGAAGGAAGGAAGGAAGGAAGGAAGGAAGGAAGGAAGGAAGGAAGGAAGGAAGGNAATAACAAAATTGATAGTTTTCATCTTAGCAAAATAGCTCTGTATATTTCCTTTAAAAACAATTTCACTACAACTTTTTCCTCTGTAGAAGTTTTTTTGTAAATCAGCAATTTTCCAGTGCAAATATGTGGGAAAAGTTCCAAAAAGCTCTGGTCGTAAAAATTATCAGTTTTATGGTATCTGTACAAAATAGCAAGCAGTAAGTGAGAGTATAGGTATAAACATAAGCAATATACAATTAACTTGTCTTGCTTTGACCAGGACTTTGAGAGAAAATGAGGCTTTTGCTCTTTTTTCCTAGAGCATATGGCTGAATTCATGTACGTTACATTCTGTTATCTACTAGCATTTTTACATATACCTTTTCAGTAAAAATTATTTATGCATTTCTGAAACCCATGTTCTGCTACTTGTTAATAGAAGTAGTATCAAAATATTGGTCCACATTTCATGTTATGAGGTTGAGACTCAAAAAAAAAAGCTCACAAGAAAAGTAAATGTCTTGAAATGTATTTGCATGCCTATTTTTTTCTTTTTAATGTAGTACCTTAAACTGAAGAAAAGAAGCAATGCATCAAATTTTTCCCCACAAATTAGTCATCCAATTACAAAGAGCACCACCACATTTCATTCTAAAGACCCTTGCACTCCCTGCTCAGAGAAGTGAGCAAATTTAATTCCCACCCAAACTGGAAGCACCTGACCAACTCCCTCCCACACCTCCAGTCCCATGAGATTTCTGCTGTTTCTATTTTCTCCATTCTGTAAATCCTTTAAACATAAAGATAGAAATGGGGGAACAAGCCTAAAGATGTCAGAACAGGGTGGAAGGGGGGATTAACAGGTTTTTGAGCCAGGCACATGTTAGCACATGGTTCACATTACAGGCCAGAGTGCTCAGAGTAGAGCACCACACCACGCAGGTGGAAGTGTGAGTCTGGGAGCCATTGAAGTTGGAACACTGAGAGTTTTCCCAGTGTATCACAATTACAGAAACATCTGTGCTAAACAACTTTATGCCAATCTGCTGTGAAAATTTGGTGTTCAACAGCCCCCAACATTTCTAATTTCTTACTTGCTGTGGGGTGGTCTCATGTGACACAGGGTGATCACTGATTTCAGAGCTATGAAATGGGTTCTTTTTCACACCTTCCTTTTATGTGTGTGCTTACCAACTCAGAAGGCTTTCTTTTTTCATATATATGACGTGTACTTAAAGACAGGTAAAAATTAGATTTAAAAAAAAATATGCAAGGGAAAGGTCTTGTCCTGGATTAGACATATTTTAACCAGATGAAAATATTAATTCCAGGGTTAGAAGCAAAAGTGTCATTCAAAACCGATCTAGTATTGCCTAAGGAATTGAATGTGGGAACGAAGGTAAAAACAAACCACTTTTTAAAGATAATATTCCTTATTTTATAAAATATTGGAAAGTGACCTCTGTGCCAACCAGGGTGCTTTTAGGTATAAAAGCAATTTCCACCTGGAATGTGACAGAAGTGAGAAGAAAAATGTCTCTGAGACTCAGTATTTACAGAAGTTGCTCCTAAATGTGTGAAGCAAATACAGCTCACTTGTCACCTGTCCCCTGTAGTTTCTGTTAAATGGCATGGGCAAGTCTTGCTATTATTGTAATTGAAAAAGGATTGTTTGATAAACTGCTGCATTCGACCAATGTATTATGTCTGACTGTTGCTGATATTAGTGAATCTGGTCTGGGATTTGTCTCTCTGACTTTAGCAGTGTAAGGGTTAGGTGCCTGCAGCAATATATGAACATTTCTCCAACTCTCAAGGAATCAGAAATGACCTTCAGAGGACAGTCTATCCTGTATCACCACCATTGTCTGAAAGCTGGGGTGCATCACCATCCAAAAAGACTCGTATCTATTTCTCCACTGCCTACACAATGGACTTTATTAACCAGTTTAAACCAAATGCCAAATATTCGAATGGTTAAAATCAGGTGTTCAGGATTCCACTGTCAATAATGCTGATGGGTCAGAATTTATAGCAGTGACAAGTTTCCTGGAGGTATTTTTCAGTTTCTCCTCCAAACCTGTGCTTTTAAGGACTGTGCTAGTCCTTAGCTGACAGGTGGTTAGCAAAGCCCACAATCTACTTTTGTGATTAACCCTGATCTTTTCCATCTACAGACAACCAGTACAACTTTGCTCAATGATAGATGCATGAAGACAGGAACAGCTTTTCTAAAAAGCTTTACTTTTCTAAAATAAGTGATACTAAGAATATATCTGGGGCAAAATCAAACTATTTGGCTTGCTTGCTTAACATTCCTCTCAAAAAGGGGATCTGATTATTTGCACTGTATTTACAATTACGTATTCCGTCAAATTGAATCCAGATGTCAATAAATGCCCAAATATAGAGTAAAAAAGAAAAAGGTAGCAGAAGTGGAAAATTCTACTAGTGGCAATCATTGATCATTCAATCAAGATTTAGGCTAAATTTCTGTTCTTAGTTTAGAGTATATGCAAAATCCATGCAGTAATTAAACTCTGAAAGATCTAAAATGTGACCTACTAAGATGAATCCTTCCATTCTTTTCAGAAAGGTGTTTTAATGATGTTGGATACTCTCTGTGTCATAGAATTGTTTACCTTCCAAGTTTTAGGAAGACCAAACATCTGTTTAACCCAAATTTTCAAACTGTTTCTCACTCACTGCACAATTAGTTCCCTGAGTAACAGCTCATAGCTACATACAAGAAATATACTCCATGCAAAGAGAGCTGAGTTTCCAAAGATTCCCACTCTGGCCCAAGTGTAGCCAATGATTACCAAATCAGTTCATCTCAAAAGAGGCCATTCCATAGCAAGTTACATGCCAGATTTTCTGCACATGAAAATGACCACAAGTCTGGTTTTTCCTATCGACATTTCCCATTTATAACAACAAAGTATTTGGCTCTTCATTCTCCTCCTCAAGCTATCTTAATGAAGGCTGTTCTTAAAAGACAGACTTTTTTAGTTACTCTTTTTATGGGAAAAATAATGGCTTTGTGGGATTGTTTTGAGTTTTGTAGTTTTGTTATTCTCAAGAATTGCTGGAACATTTTTTACATAGATTTTCACCAAAAAAAAATCACTTACAGACAGAAACTATGAATGCAAATGTTGGGAATGGATAGTGATCAATTAAGAAAACTATGAGTGAATTAAAAAGAGGATAGAATGGAAGAGTTATGCAACTTTAATTATATTTGCCATTGGTCTTCCAGCTATCAACATCACTAAATAAAAGTAAATTATGAATCTTTTTAACATTAATTTCTATTATTGCTTCACATTATTATTGTTTGGCCCAGTGAAATAAATAATAAATACAGAAGAATCAGTTTGTGTTTGAAATATTGGTTATTTCAAACCAGCATATTATTAATTCAAGAATATTGAGCCAATAAGAAAGTTAATTTGATATTTAGCATCATTAGATTCACAATATCCATTTGGCTAATAAAACTTCTGGAAATGTTCTAAAGGATTTTTAGGAGACAATATACAAAAGGGAGCATAACAGCAGATTGAATGAATAATGGTAGGAAGATGCACAAAAGGACAAATGAAATCTAAATATGCTTTAATGCTAACTTTTTATTCCCTTGTATCTTACATTCTAATTTGTAGGATTAACTTGAAGAAAAAAACCAGCATGAAATGCACATCCTCATATTCTCTGCCCATAGCAGCAGGATTGAAACTAGATGGTCTTTAAGGTCCCTTCCAGCCCAAAACATTCTCTGATTCTATGATTATGTGAAATGCAAATTCTAGATAAAATATAAGAAAATAAAAACTATTTTAAGATATATGGAAGCAAAAAAAAATAATTATCAAGGACAGCAAAAAGAACAAGGTTTTTTTTGCATTTTCCCTACATAAGAGTATGGTTAGGTTTCTGTCTATAGTTTCAAGGACAACAGTCAAATTTATGTGGAGCACTGAAGGGTGTTCCCTCATGTCCCTCAGTGTAAGCACAGGGTCAGTGAAATTGCTGTAGGGTAAAAACAGAGTTGCAAGTGGATGAGAAAGAACCCAAAGCTGCTGAAAGAATCACTCATGCAACCTTCAGCGCAGAATCAGAGCTTAAAACAATTATAATCTAAGTTGTTGCTCGGGAGGGAAAAAATAAAAAGAAAAAAAAGAGAAGGAAAAACTAGGAGAAAAAAAAAAAGAAAGAGGGGAAAAAAAAGAAAAAAAAGGAAAGGGAAAAAGAAAGGCAGATAGTGTGATTGCATCTCCTGGAGTAAGTACTGGAGGCCAGCCTGTGGCACGGGGCCAGCAGGACGTGGCATTACTCACACTCCCAGCACATCAGCAGTGCTGCAGCCACAGCACTCAGGCAGCTCCCCAGACCTTGCCAGGCACTGGGACGGAGCTGCTTGCTGGCCAGGGCCGAAACCACGCTCAGAACGATGCCCAAAACTGTGCTCACAATTTAACAGCACTCCCTGGCTGTGTTTCACTCACCAGTACCGACACTGCCACAGGGAACTCGTTTGAGGGGGAGTGTTGGAGGAAGGCTTGCACAGAGAAAACCAGTGCTGTGACTGTATGGGGAGCTTTGCCTGTCAGTTTTTGTTATTCAGCTGAAAGGCCAACTTCCAGGGCAAAGCTGAACACATTTCAATAGAAGATCAAGTCTCACAAAGGCTTGTCCGAGTTCTTACTGTCTAATAAAGAGTCAGCAAATTTATGTTGTAGTAAAAACAATTGGGAGTAAAATTCCTTTAAAAAAATACTCCATTCATCTGACTACAAAGTGAGTTGCAATAAATACAGTATTGAGAAACAGAGCAGCTTAGCAGGGTTTTAAGTAGTTTCTGCATTCTGCTGCTGCTCCCACACATGCACACACACACAGGCTGCCACACTCTTTTCGTCGTGCTGCTAAAAGCAAACAGTGGATATGACAGACAAACATTGCAAGCACAGATGTGTCCATTATAACCAGCGTGAGCCATGCTCATGAGGAGTGCTGTCACTTCTGAAAATCCAAGTGTGTCCGGCTGTGAAAAAGCAGTGGGGTGTGAGAACAAAAGAAAGAGATGTTGTGATTAAGGCAGGGCTAATGGTTCATTAACAATACCCAGGGCCTGGCTCTACAGCTTAGAAGTTAAGGATATATTTCAAAATTACCTTTTCCTTTTTTTTCTTGTTGTTGTTGCTGCTCATTTCTTTTCTCTGCCTTTTGAAAAGGATTTGTAGCTTCCTTTCTTACCCTTTTGTCTGATGGCTCCTAAAATATGAAGCAAATGAAAACATAGATCTAGTGAAAACAATATTTTTTTTCTTTCTGATCTCTTTTCAACTCTCTCTCTGATGTGTGAGTCTAAGGCCAGGATGGGGGGGAGAGGCTGCATTCCTTGCTTCACTGATGGTCCTGCCCCAGCTTTTAGGGGTCCTGCTTGGCAATCAGACAGCTTGTGTCTACGTTGATAAATGAGGAAGGCCAATGAGTGGACTTTGGTGCAGTAGGGCTGCTGTCAGATGTCCAGGGACAGTTCACAAAGTAGCACGTGCCGAAAACCTCAGGTCAGCTACACCTTGGAACAGGTTGCCAAGACAAGTTGTGCAGTATCCATTCTTGGAGGTTTTCAGTCCTATCGCAGAATCATGAAATGGTTTGTGTTGAAAGGAGCCTTAAAGATCATCTCATTCCAAGACCCTGCCATATATACAGAGACCTTTCACTAGACCAGGTTGCTCAGAACCTCATCCAACCTGACCTTGAACACTTCTAGGGATGAGACATTCACAACTCCTCTAGGCAACCTGTGCCCATGCCTCACCACCCCCACAGAAAAGCACTTTTCCTAAAATCTAAACTAAACCTGCCCTCTGTGAGGTGGAGAGCTGAGGTGGATTGCTGGTGAAAGTTCTTGTTTCAATCTGTAAATAGAATTAAGTCATTTAATCAACTACATACAAATCACTGAAATTTGGCGAGAAGTATCCCAGTCTTGTATCCTGTCCTTTCTTTTCCCAACTGAGGTTCAAAATTTCCAGTGATATTGTCCTGGGATGCTCCTGGAGGCCAAGGGCCATCCGAAGGATACCTTGTGCAGAGAGCTGTTATAAGATACATGGGCAATGCTTGTATTAGCAAATAAAACGAGGAGAAGGTGCTAGCTAAAGCAGTGAACAGCAATTGCCTGCACCCTTTAGCTGTTAACACCCTCTCTGTCATGGCTGTAGCTCCTGCCAGATGCCCCTCTCAGACATAAATCTTGGCAACATTTTGGGACTACCTTTTTTGGGCAAAGACAGAAAGCCAAACTGTGTGATTGCGAGCTGTGCTGTCCTACGGGTTGGAGACAATTTGTAACAGGCAGTCCTGCCCTAACCATAGCCAGTGGACAGTCCTGAGCAAAACTGGTAGGAGTGTAATCCTTTCATGATCACCACACTTCAGTTTATAAAACCTGTTTTATTTTCCTAATAACTAAATGACCTTCCTGTGTTAGCTTCATGACTGGAGATTAATACACTCTGGGATCACTGCCCAGTCACTTCTGCCAACACAGGAGCCATTCCAGGAGACATGTTCCTCCGACTCCCTGGTTAGATTTCAGTATATTTCAATTTTCCATTTGTGGATTATAATTTTTTCCAGCCCATGGTGTTCTGCTAACGTGCTAGATCTATTGGAATGTAGAATCAGCAGCATTTTCCCATGCTAATTCATCTGCCACTGTGGCAGTATCTAAATGTCCACTTGAAATCTCCCTGGATAAATAAATCTTCCCCTATTGTAGTGAGCTGTGCAGTAGTTTGTTCTTTACATCATCCTGCTTTACACGTTTAGCAGTAAGGCTGATTATTAGGGAAAGAAATCTGTAGTGAAACTGTACAGTTGATATTCAGCATCAGAAAACTGATCACAAATGTGAACAATGCATCATTATGAATCTGATCCTGCCAATCCTTCATATATTTTCAACTTCAAGTTCTTGTGGGAATTTCCACAAGTTTATTTTAAGACACAAATTAATAACAGATACAGGCAGCAAATATACAGGCACTTCCCAGGCATGACTGGAGGCCACCACCACCCTCTCAGCTGAGCAGATCCCTTTAAACTGTGAAGATGACACTGTTCAGTTTAAAGCACGAAAACCACAAAGTGGTACACCCGGTTAGAATATCTCTAGGCTTGGCTGGATAGGAGGTAGAGGCTTTCTGAGCATACTTCCCTACCCCTCTTCTACTCCAGATGCCTTTTTACCAAATATATGGGTATCCATATTAGTGGATCAGACAATTTTGGGATGCTAGTGGCATGGAGATCCTGCAAAATTATGATCCTAATCAACAGCTCAGAAACCATTCACTTCAATTGCAGTAATGATGTTAATTATAACTAAATTATTCATACAAGTGGTTTATCAATTTTGATATGTGAACTTCTAAATATTTTTGCCACTGTTAGCATACAGTTCTCCTTTCTCTTATATAAGTGCCTCACTGATCCTGTGAGAAAGTGTAACCCTGCCAGAGTAAGGAGCTGTGGCTGACACTGCCTTGGCATAGAAATAAAACCCCAGTGACTCTGGGGCTGTGTCACTGATGCACCATTCCAAAGCCTGCAAGATCTGCTCTTTCAGACCAGCACTAGCACAGGTGTCAGCAGGACAAAGCAAGGAGCATGGGACAGGGACAGCAGCAATGGCCTGCACACCAGGAGGATGTCACAGTCCTGGGGAGGTTTGTCAGGATGGGTGCACAGAGCTAAACAAAGGAATATATGTGAGTTAGAGACTTAAATGAGCTTGACAGAAAGATCAGCCAGGTGAGGGACACAGGATTGGATTCTTTGGGGACCATAAAGAAGACATGGAGGTCAGAAGCCAGGAAACCAGGAGCTGCTCCTGAGGGCAGCCCTCAAACAAACTCAGTTTAAGGAACACCTGGTTTATTTCACAGATTTCCTACCACTACTGTAAGCCAACCAGAGCACCAATCCTGTGGATGCTCAGCTACAAATCAAGGAGAGATCTTGCTGCAGAATGGGGACTGACATGAGTGACATTAAACTTGTACATACAGTTGGGGTGCTACTGTGATGTCATAATAAATGATAACATGCATAAAAACAGACCTACCTTTTAGCAGCTTTAACCCTTCTATATTTGTAGATCCACAGCCATAAATGTTATAAATATAGCTGAAATAATCCAATATATATTGAATGCAGATATTCCAGGATGCCATAAAATACACTGAAAAATGTGAATTGATTACATAAGCAGCTTTTTTAATGAATAAGGTCTATAGATTTTATAGTATTCCTCTCTCTCAAATCTTGTAAAATACGTGGAAGTCTTAATTATAGCTGAAGATATCTGAACTATGTTGGCCTTTGATTTTACAATACAATATGCGATTCCTGCTAGCATAATAAACCAATAAATTCAGTATTTGTTATAAATGAGCTTAAATTTATAAGACTATCAAAATACCTCCTGGCTCCTGTTAATGTTTAGGAAACATTTCAGAAATGTTCCAGGTTCCTGGCTGATAGAATTGCCTCACTTTCTGCTGAGCTTCTGTTGATCCAAAGTCTTGAAGTAATCAACAGTTACAGGTACTATGTGAGTAACACACATGTAAATGTGTGTGTAGGTGGGAGAGGTACAGAAGGAATGGAAAGAAAGCAGTTATAGAGGTGGAGGGGGAATGGAAGGAAAGCAGAAGTAATAGTTTATGTGTAAGTACTTCCTCCAGTAAGAGGTTTGGATCCAAGAGACCCATCCTGAGCCAGTTATAAATCACATTTTGCTTCAGAAGGGATGAAATAGATGGGCTACATTTCAAGTAGCACCCTCAGATGCCTGCAGGTCCTGGCCATGGACATTGAGTTTTCTAGTGTACAGCCAGCTGGTGAAATTCATGCAGAACTACAGTCATGTGCTTGGCTTTGCAGCCTCATGTTGGGACTTCAGCTCTTGCTTTTTTGGTCAAATTCAATCAGCACTCATGTGAAATGAGTTCCATTTCTCAACATGGAGATAATTAATGTCTGGGTCACATCAAAAGGAGCCAAGAGTCAGGTGTTGTAGCTGAATATGGTTTAAAAATGTTGCCTCTCGTTTTCTGAGTTGCTGCCCCTCGACGTGGCTCCTGCAGCTGCAAAGAACCAAACCTGTAGTTGAAAGAAAAGATAGTAAAAGATGGGACTTGTTTGCTGCTCTTACCAGGTGAAATATGTAAAATGAAGGACCATCTGATTGTAGTTTTAGAACTCAAATTTAGAGCATGTACTAACATAGTCTGGTAATGTTTTGTGACAGAAAACCAGTAAAATTTTCTTGTCAAAATACTAAATACCACATAAAGGAGTTACAGATGCTTTATTTAGGTAGATTAGTTAAAGCATGGCATAAACTGTAGTTTCTTGAAATTCTATCCCCAAGGCAAAACAAAAATGTTCAATGCTTGGGTTTTTTGTTGTTGTTGTTTTCCTCAACAAAAAAACAACTTTAAAAATATCTTGCTTATAAAGTGTTATACCTTCTAAATCATGCTGGCTTTTGGCTAGGTATATGCTTTCTGTTGAAGTTCATGCCATAACCTGAGACACGTTAATTTAGGGTAGGCGTCTACTCAGTCAGCTGTTCAGAAGAACAATATAGAAATATCCATTCAAGGCCTTTCATTCCCTGGAAGCCTGAGGAACGTTTTGGATATTGCCTTTCAGCACTAAAGCTGGTCAGCTTATGGTAGCATTTTCTCATTTCAGTTTTTGCAGGTCCAAACCACAACGATCCACAAGGGGATTAAAGCATATATTAATGAGCTTTTTAGCCCCTGTAGATTTTTCCTTCTAATTTGCCAGAATTTTATGTACCCCTTTCCTGACCCTAGAAGTGATATTTTCTTCCATCTGGAATGATTGTTTCATGTTAATATGCTGGTTTGAATATAAAACATAAGAATGTTGGTTAGCACAAAAACTAATGAAGGCTCTGGGGTTTTTAGCTTTTTGGCTTTATTTATTTTTTCCTTAAAGAAACATTACTCATTTGTTCAGGCCAAGAATGCAAGGTTTCAGATGTTACTCGTGCAAATCTAATGTAAAACACAAACATCAGGCATTAAATCCATATTTAGGCACCTAAATAAGGAGCCTGATTTGACACATTAGCATTCTGGTAAAAGCCTATGTTTTATTTCCTGACCCCTGTCATCTGAATTCAGTCAGACTTATTAAGATTTCAAACTCCATCTCATAGGAGGGACCTGTGTACTAACTGCTATGACCACCATTATGAGAATTAGACTGGAATAGGATCCCAGAGAACATTAAAGTTGGACAAACAGACAACATTTTATTTAGGTTTTTCATCTTCTGAATGACTATTGTAAAATGGGGCCATACCTCGCACTGGATGAAAATCCATGTCGTCCAATTAACAATGCAACTTATCCTGTAGAGGGTCTGGAAGCTGAGTACATTTTTGAGGTCAGAATTTTCTTGTAATGTTCTCTTGCTGAGAATTTAAATTTGTTTCATTTTTTTTAAGTTTTTTTTTTTTTTTTTTTTAAGTTGGGGTTTTTGTTTTCTTTTCTTCCTTGTGTTCTACTTATTCCAAAATAAAAGTGTGTGTCTTCTCTTGAGTTAATGTAAAATCAGTAATCATTGGGCCCACTGAATTTTTAACTAAGCAGTTCTGCAAGAATGAGAAAGAAAAAAAATACGCAAATGGTAAACACAAAAGTGCTGAAGTAGATACCCATATATGGTAAAACATATGAGTTAAATACTGACATATTTGGCAGAAACACATGACAAGAATCCCTGTCCAGAGCCAAAGCCTCATAGACAAAGGGCAGAATTTACCACAAGCCTCCCTATCTCAGCTGCACGCAAAGCACGTTTCTTTTTTGGATGCATCTGGACCATCATCCATTATGCATTCCATATGACACACATCTCAATGGAGTTTACTTCACCTGCTTTCATGAAATGAACCTTATTCTTCTTGCTCTCATATAATAAGAACATTTGCTACTGAATATTAAAATGTGTGCAACATGTGGCAGACATCTGTGGTGTGCTGCCATTGCACTTGACTTGCACAACAAAGTGAACCATCTCACCTTCCAAAATCAACCCTGCCCCCCTTCAAAATACATCTTATTTCACAAATGCAGGTGCAAGGCAATGCACCTCAGCAAGCACTGAACACTTAAAGAGCTTCAAAGAGGTTTTGTTCCGCTGGGTTTGCTTAGATGTGTCATGAAACAGCACAGGAATCAGTTTTCACTAGGGCTTTTCCAGGAGTTCTCAGTCAGTTGAGCTTTGGTTTTTCTTTTGTTCTGCTTTCACTCATTCATTTTTCACCAAAATCTAAAATTATCCCTAAAAATGCAGGCCCACTGTTAGTGGAAGCCAGTTTCATGGATCCACAGCACTGTGGTCCATCAACCAAATCCTGTCCATGACTAGATTCTTTAAACTCCAGTGATGAGAGCGATGTGAAATGCATTATCTTCTTTTACAGTAAAAGGGATTTGAATGAATACATCTTAATTCAGAGTTCCAATGTCTTAAGTGCATGCACAGGCCAAAACTTTGTAGCTTGTGTTCTTTTAGGAATCAAAGTAAGATACATATAATTGAGATCCCTTCCTATTACATGGGTTCCTGAAACCTTTTCATTATCCTTACCTAATCCACTTTCCCATATGATTCTCGCTGGCTCTGCTGAGCACCATTGTCTCATCAAGTTCTGGCTTGCAGATATGGAAAGTGAAAAATCTGCTGCTGTTAGGCCTCACCCACAGAAGATGTATGGGCAAATGTCAAACCTCTCGTGCCCAAACGCCGGCATGTGCTGCCTCTGTTCGCAGAACTTGGAGTAATCATTTGCACCTGTGCCATATGAGTTCAAAACTCAGGGGTTTCACTCTTATTTATTATCTGGCATCTATCTAACTTGAAATTATATATTTTTTAACATCATTCTAATAGACAAGGTAGTATTAGGAGCATATTAAAATAAGTTCTTTCTCTCTCATCTATCACCTACCTTAGTGGTATACATTTACACTTGCTTTGCACTTGCCTGGTCACCAACTTGAGGTGGAAGAGCCTGAAAAACTCAGCCCACTTTGTGCAGAAGTTGAATTTTGTCTTTTAGTACTTTCTTAAGGTTTATTGCAACAGAAATTCTTCCCCTGATCAGATATTAGTATGCAAATGAAAAAGTATTCAAAATTCATTCCTTTTGAGTTAGAATGAGAAAGATCACAAAAGAAATTGAAAACAGACAGGATTTTTGGCATAAGTTCAAAAAATCCAAAAGGAAACTAAAAAATTTCCAACACATAAGGAGTTTCTGCAAGCAGGTTATGGGTCGTTAACATCTGCTGCCTGCAGTGGGTAACTTGGACAAGCTGACTGTTCCAGGATAGCTGCAGCTACCACCTGGCTGTAGCCCTGTGCAATCTCTGTTACTGCAAGAGGAGGTGATGCTCTGACTATTCACAGACAGGAACAGGAGCCAGCTGTGTGGGTATCATGTGCCAGGTCTGTTTCAATACCAAAATTCAGTGCACGTAGACACGCATGCAATAAAACACATCCTTTGAAAAACTACTGAAGGAATGTCTGGCATTCATCACTACACATGGCTCTGCAAGGTTTACCTCTGAGAGCTGTGTCATGGGTGTTGCAGGCATGGAACACTTGCAATGGATCATAATTACTATTATTAAATTATTACAAAAATTCAAAGCAATTTTGAGTGAAAATGTCTTATTTTAGTTCACAACTGGGGCCCTTTCACCAACTTTGCAGCACAAAAATACCTTAAAATGGATGTAAGTAATCCAGTAATCCTAATCAATCCCTCTCTAAGGGACATTTATGCTGTTTTAGTGCAAAAATGAAAGTTTAGGCTGCCATGAATTATGTGTGTAAAGCACTGTCTGGACCCATTGCTGTTGTTTCTTTGGTGGTAACACTTCAGGGCAAAGTACAGAATCACAGCTTCACCATATCAAATTAAATATAGAAATAGGCATATATTTCCTAGAGAGGTGGTCAATGTCCCATGTCTGCCACTGTTTAGGAGACCTTTGGACAATGCCCTAAACATGTTTTAACTTTTGGTCATCCCTGTAGTTGTCAGGCAGTTGCACTAGATGGTCATTTTAGGTCCCTTCCAGCTGAAATATTCTGTTCTATAGCATGTAGGAAAATAATAAATCAGTGGAAGCTATATACAGCCAGATCCAAACTCATGATACACATAAGTTTTAAGATTACCCTAGAAACATGATAGAAATCAGAACAAATAGGGAAAAAAAATACACAGAAAAATCAGTCTAGTCTAAGGAAACATTGTGTATTTAAGAAACTCTGAGGCTTTATGATGTCTGATACCACAGTATTGTCATGAGGGAACTATTCTCTGAAATCTCGAGCATGTGACTTCAGGCACCTCCTCATTGTGTTTCCAGGTGACTTCTAAGTTATTTCTCCCCTACGGTGCTGTAAACATTTGCACACCTTGTTCTTGTCACAGTGTAAGCACGAAAGAGCAGTGCTTGGCTGTTGCTTCCCTGCCAGCCTGCACTGCCCTTTGCAGTGGCCAGGCCAACTGTATGCACACAGCTGTAGGCTGTGCTGTCCAGAACTTCTCTTGGTGGCTCTGAGCAGTGACACCTGGCCACAGAGCCACAGACCAGTCCCCACATCACTTTAAGATGTGTGTAGTTTGATGGGCACCAGGTGGGCATGGAACACAACAGATGTGACCTGGCTTCCCTTGGTGTACGTACCCTGCACAGAGCACCTCTGAGAGGCAGCATCCAGTGATGCCTGGAATAAAACACAGATCTTTCCCAAACAGCTAAAAATCTTTAGGCGTCACTGGAGGCATGGGGGAGCTGGTTCTGTGCAAATTCAAACCCCAGCATGCCAGACATTAATCTGCTGCTTTAGGCAAACCCCTATTCCTCCTGCTCTATTAGGCTGGTGAACTATTCAAGGCAGACTTTTACTGGATGTCAATTTGCCACCTAAGTTCATAGAGTAGAACCACAGAATGGCTTGGGTTGGAAGGGACCTTAAAGATAATCTCATTTCAACTCCCCTGCCATGGGCAGGGACAGCTTCCACTAGAACAGGTTGCTCAAAGCCCCATCCAGCCTGGCCTTGAACACTTCCAGGGATGGGACATCCACAACTTCTGTGGGCGACCTGTTCCAATGTCGACCACCCTCACAGTAAAGAATTTTTCCTATATGGAAATTTATTTATTTTGGTTAAATCCAATAAAGAGGTTGATATAAAAGCAGATAGAGTATCTAAGAGGAGGCGCCATGTAGACAGGGCATTTGTATAAGTCCTTGTACCACCCCACAGCAGAGCTGAGAGAGACATGGCAAGGCTTTGCAGGAAAAATTCTGTGGATGTTGGAAGTAGTAGAGCCATGTTTGCACATTGCTGCACCTGAACTAATAGTGCTGGCACCTGAACTAACAGTGCCATGCTGAGGTGATCACATCCTGATGTGGGCGGAGTTAGATCAGTAGTTCTGCATTATACTTTGTAATGTATTTGTGCCACAGGCTGTCCTTCCTCAGAAAAGTCATGATAACATGGCCAGCTCCAGGCTTTAAAGAGGGGCACTTTGTTATTTGACTAAGCAAGGGAGATGCCATCTGTCTGTGCTGAAGGTAAAGATGTAGGTGGTGTTGCTCACACCACACTAGGGAGGAACATCTTCCCTGAAGACATCAGA
The DNA here is from genome assembly GCA_013397915.1 of Daphoenositta chrysoptera. Classification (NCBI taxonomy): domain Eukaryota; kingdom Metazoa; phylum Chordata; class Aves; order Passeriformes; genus Daphoenositta; species Daphoenositta chrysoptera. The sequence continues at coordinate 247,419 of VZRO01008214.1, forward strand.
GTCAGTCAGACAGGGAAATAGGGGAAGTGAGATGTGAATTCAGTTGCATTCATTTTTCCCTGTCCCAGCTGATGTGTGCAGAGAGTGAATGATCCTTGGCAGCAGACCAGGATGAAGGATATTGAGATCAAAGGAGTAACCAGCACACTATTCTGTACTTCACAGGATAGTGTGTATTTGGCACAGAAACACCTCTGATAAGCATTAAAAATATCTTTTTAATGGATATTTTATTCTCTTGACAGAGACTATTTAGGTTTGAAAGTGACACAAAAGTAATTTATCCTCACATGTAAAAATGCAGTCTGCAGATAGAGGTATCACATTAATTTTACTTATTCATGTAACACTCTGAAAACTAATCTTGGGTTCCTCCCGCAACACTGTGGAAAGAAAAAATTAATTGACTTGGGTACAAGGCAAGGAAATAATCTGCACTTGCTTTACTTAGAGATTCTGCTTTCAAAGTAACAAACCTAGGTCATCTGCAAACAATCATTTGTTTTCTACTACAAATTATGCTTCATAATGTATTTAATATGTCATTTACTTATTAGCACATTTGTTCATTAATTTCTATTTCACAGCACACTCCCCAGTCCATCATGTTTGTAATTTCTTCAAATATCTGACATACAGTACATAATGCAGCCACGGTTCCACTTTATATTTATATGCTCCCTTTCAACCAGAAGAATCCCAGAGCAGGTTCATAAAACTATCTACTATGAATAGTCTGAAAAACAATGGTTTAGGACAAATGTAATTATACCTTTGTATACATTTTTTCAACTGTTTAACTGGACATGCACTGCAGATCTGTCATAATATCATCATCATGCCATCTAATACTTATTTTTCTTGCTAGTCAGGAAGCTTCTTCTCCTCTTCTTCACTTTGAACTTTCTCTTGGTTACTCCTGGTGCTCTTATCAGAATTCTGAGGCATGGGAAAATTTAGCAAAACATTGCAAAATAAGAAAAAAATTACAGCAAAGGCTACAAGAGAGAACATTGTGTGCTTTCTTTGTAAGGCTTCATTGCATCAAAACCAAAATGGATGTCTGTGTTTGAAAACAGAAGTCTCACTGAAGGAAGTAAATTACAGTTGAGAGGTAACAAAGGTAGAAAACGATTAGAATTGCATATCTCCCATGGGGCAAATTTCAAGAGCTATTTACACAGCTCTGAGAATTATCTAAGGCTCATGGAGCAGAATGAGAAAACTGCAACGGGATGTGTTTCCTTGCCTTAAAAACAGACAGACCCAAAGAATAAAAGAGTATTTTTTGCAAGCTCCAGAAAGGACAGTTCTATCACGTGGAGAAAAGAGAACTTTGCTTTGAAGTGAGATTAACAACTTGAGGTCAGTGTTACATTCATCTACATATAAAGCAACCAAAATAAGTATACTCCCCTTATTTTTCTACAGGCGTGTTTAAACATGGGACTGCTTTCTTGGAGAGTAGATCATATACAAGATTTGTTCTCTCTGAAATGAACAGGAATATGTTTTGGAGAGATGATTTCTCTTGGACAATATTAATGAAAACAAAATATTTTCATCTATATTTTCAAGGAAATCAAGTAGAATCATAGAACCATAGAATACCCTGAGTTGGAAAGGACCCACAAGAATCATCAAAGTTCAACTCTTGGCCCTGCACAGGACATCCCAAAAATCTCCACATGTGCCTGAGTGGGTTGAACAAGCTCTTCTTGAATTCCAGAAACAAAACAAATTTACACTGCCTCTGAAATGGTTTTAGGGAGCTCAAAAACCTGCTGTTTTGATGTCAGCTGCCTTCCATCTCCCCAGGCTCCAAAACCAGGCCATTTTTTGGTGCTGCCAGTATTTTGTCTGCTCAGTGAGCTGTTGTGTTGCAGTATGTGAGTCTTGGTAATTTTAAATGATGTCTTAATGAATAATCCTCTCCCAGGGAACAATAAAGTCTTGAGACTCCCAGAAACACCTCAGTAATATTTAAAAATATCTTCTCTGTTTCCTATTTAAACAAAAATCCGTCCTTTTATTCGGAAAGTCAGCACTTTCTTCTACAGGGCTACTTTTAGAGACTAAAGGCTTGAAAATATTAGTCTGGGAGATTTTTGATCAACCATACAGGCTGGTGAAGTTCAGAACTAACCAAGGCTTTCTCTACTTAACTTTTGTAGCTTTTCTCTGAGCCAGTAATAAATCATCCAGCAGCTGGTCACACACACTCCCTTTCCTTTACTAACATCACCATCAGTAGATAGGCTGGACAAAGCCCTTGCCTGTGAACTTTGACAGCATTCCTAATGAAACAGGGGTAGGTACAGGAACAAGTCCTGTCCTGTGATTTTTCCTGACCTGGAATTCCCAAGGTTGTTCAAGGTAGAGCTCTGGATGCGAGGACTCGCAGTGCAGGAACACAGCTTGGAAAGAACACAAACCAAGCAACATTCCCAGGAAGCAGCCTGGACAGAGCCACTCTCTTCCAGTGGTTTTGTGGACAGGAATAACCCTCTGCCACTTGGCTTCAGGGCCAAACAGCAGCTCTGCCTTACTTTATTTAAGAGTATGGATGTCATAGTGGTTAGATGAATGATTCCACAAGAGTATCCTCCCACATCTCTTGTTCTTCCATTCAGATGTGGTGAACACTTTTCAGCAAACACAAAATTGGAAAGTAGGATGAATTAACAGCCAGATAACTGATGGTATTTTATGGTTTCCCATGAATTTTCATGTTGCAGCTCAGTAATTACCCTGTGAGTCTGATAGGTTTTAGAGTCATAGATCTTTACGTGGAAGGCTTTCATCCCCCAAGATAGGTTACATGTATCCATCAGACGTATTTTATTGGTGGATGTGATTCTGTTATTAACCCATGATAGAAATTCCTTGGTCTTCATTTCATATTTTTAGCTCTTATGGTCCTCAGTTTAATCCACAGAGCACTACAGCTGTCACTTTAGTATATTAATCTTTAACTGTTGATCTTACACCACTGTTAGTTTCTGAGATGGAGTGTCCTGGCTCTCTAATCTCACAACAATCTGATTTCTCAGTAAACAGGTTATGAGATTTTCATATGAGTGTTCTAAATAAAAGTATCGCAAAACATTCTCTAATGGCATTGTTATTTACTTGAAGTTATTTGGCTATTTTAGTCACTCTTAAATTAATTGATTGCATATGAAAGTATCCTTTCTACAGCAAAAAGCCCTGAAATGCAGTAAAGGCATATGAGCAGAGTAAGGTTAGGTGAGATTCATCATTCATGCATTGAATTCCAAAACATATATACAAGGCTCACTGTCTTCTGTGGTATTTCAACGAGACTTGAACTATTGCTTCAAGTCAAACTCCTTCTGTGTTGTTTTTCTGAGCAGAAATGGGCTTACATACATCCCCCATTGGTCTGCTGAACCAGCAATTCTAAGAGCAATTAGTATCAGCATTAAGACCCCCACCAAGACATGACACTGAAATTCAGCAAAGGCTGGATAAAATTGCAGCTTGCATTCTTTAAATATTTATACAGTACATCAAAACAAATGAAACTGGAGATTCCATTTCCAGCATGAGCTGCAACATTGCTCGAATGGGGTCTCCAGTGTCATGCCACTTATTTTCATTTCTTTGATTTTTTTTTTATGACGCTTCTACTGAATTACTAATCAGGGACAAGGGACAGAGTCATACTGTTTAAAATCTTCAGTATTCCTAAGAATAAACAGATATCCAGTGAAGCAAGTTAGAGAGAGCTTTAACTCTGAATTATTTTGAGAGCATGAAAGTCACTTGCACAGATCAAGTTTATCACAGCATTGAAAAGATGTGTTTGTATTAAAATTTGTATTCTCAAAAAAAAAAAAAAAAACTCCTAAGAAAAATCTGCCCTTTTAATACAAGTTCCTCATTTAGTTAATTAGGCCTGAGATACAGTTTCTCATGAAGGTTAATATTATCTCTGCAGAAAAAAAAAATGGCTGTAGATTTTAATAGCAAGAATAATTTATCTATTATTTTATTTCTCTATTGTGGTGCAACATGAATGCAGTAGCAGATTACCTGTAGTATCAGTGACTTCCAAGTGAGTATGATATTTCCAAATATTTGATAAAGTATTTAAATAAAATGTAGACTAGTACAGTCTACTCCTGCCACAGTGCTCTTTTACAAGTTCTTTAGCTTTGTGATTACACAGAATGCTGGAATCCACTCCAAAGCAATGGTCTGCATGGATAAAGTGCTGCACACACACAAGTTTCTGCTGTTGTTATTATTTTATTAAAGAGTTTTTCATCACTTACATGACCTACATTGCCTTTACTAACGACAGAATGGAGTAGCTGGAGTAAGGTCTGAACCCAAATGTGAACTAGGACACAGTCTACAAAATAAAACCCTGAGAGGGCATAACAACATATAAAGGACTGCATCCAAGAAAATGAGAACAATACACTTTCTGCTGAGGCTGAACAGACCAAGAAAAGTAGTATGATGAAACTGAAACACGGAAGACCCATGCTGGGCCTTAGGTAATTGCATTTAAAAAGAAGTTAAATATCTGGGGAAGTTGTAAACTCTCCTTCATTAAGGGTCTCTAAAATAGATTAGAACTTCTTCTGTCAGAAGTTTCAGAAATACAGCATTTTAAGGCGGGAGAGATGTGGGTGGTTTCTTGAAATCATTCTAAGCTCTGTGATTCTGTACCAGGTCTTGTGCTGGCACTTGGAGAAGGAAATGGGATGCTCTTAATTTCCGTCAGAATGGTGTCTGTAAAGTTTATCCAGTGGCATATTGAAGGAAATGTCTTTACCATTTTTCTCATTAAAGAAAGCAACAATGTTTTGACCGAGATCTCTTGGTTTTTTTCTTCAGTTCCCTGAAATGTAGGAGCAGAACACTGCCATCCAGCTTTTTGGATAATGATGATTTCTACATGAGAAAAAACCACAGGGCTAAGTCAATAAAACCTTCAGCTGGTCCAGTGTATGGACACCAGTAGTGACCAGTAGAAAGATGCCCACAGAAGAACAGAGAGAGCACAGGGAACCATCATTCCTTCTCACCTTTTTCCTTGCTTTGCAAGATTTTACAGACCTTTTCCAGTCCATTTAGTTTCTTCCACTGTAATGCACCATACTGCCCCGTTTTGGGGAAGATGGACAGGGGAAAAATGATGGCTTGAATCCTTTATTCTTTTTTTTGGGAGTAATTGAGCATTTTCAATGACAATAAGACCGTTAATTGTAGAGAGTTAACACACTTTATTAAATGTTTGAACCCTTTTACACTGATACCCTGCAGCCATGGATGTCATTATTTCCTTGCATGGGGAAAGGAGCCATAGATTCCATCTGAATTCTACAGTTTATCTTCAAAATGGAAATCTAGAATTCATGATATGGAAGGAGAATGACTGCCTACCTTATAAATCTTACCTGCCTTACAAACCCATAGATGAGATGCCATATTTTAAAGCCTGTATTAAAAAAAAATAAATTTTTAGTCTCTTATGTCAGTGAAAACGAATTTTTTCTTGCATTTTTGTTGATAAAGTTACAGTCCACACACAAACTATCCAGAACTGTGCTGAGCCAGTAATAAAATTTCAAAATAACCATCCAAATGAAGTGTATTTTCCCAACAAGGGTGTCTTATGTAAATGTGATCTCAGAGCACCAAAACTGAGAGCTGTGAATCCCCTGGACTGAACTCAACTCCAGAGTAATTCCCATCAAAATGAATTTGTGCCATTCTAACAACTTGTGAACTTCTGCAGAGTTTCTTCAAGCCTATGTTAGTTCAGCCATTTAAGCCTGAGTTTCAGGGTTTCAACTTTCAGAAACCTCCCCCTACAAACTCAGAGCTAAACCAAATTCACCAGCTGAATCTCATCTGTTTATGTATTTATTAATGCATATGTATCATTGATTTATTTATTGGTCCTAGATTTGAAAGGATATGAAATTCCCTTCCTGCTACTAGATTTTGTTAAACACAATCTGCTTGAGCCAGGCTTACTGAGAGAATTGCTAAGGCTCACGTTCTGTCCTTCCCCAGTTCATTACAGTAGTGACCAAAGGCCATTTCTTTCTTTACTCCATTTTCTCTCCCCAGCCTCATAACAGCACATTGCAGTGAACTTGCAGTGTCTCCCTCTGCCCACGATCTGAGCATGCTCATGAAGTTTTCAGCTCTCAAGTTCCTAAAGAAAATTCTGATTTGGCACAGCTTCAAGTTCTACTTTTAAACACAAACACTATCTTCCTTGCCTTGGCACTCTCCTTGTTTTTTCTGTCAGACTTTTCCCCTCCCTTCCTCCTTGCTATGTCTGCCTTCCCCCTATCTCTCACTCAATTCCTCAGCGAATGAAGCTAACACTCTTAGAAATATCCATGTTTATATGGTGATTGCCTTAGCTTAGAGCAGTGCTACTGGGCAACACCATAAATAAAACACTGTTACAGGGTGCTGTTAGACAATCCATATCTCGCTCTTTCCTAAGCTTGTATGTGTTTCTCTCATTTGGAAAATTGTTTTACTCTTTGTCAATGTTTCCAACTGTTCTAATTTTGTAGGTTTGGAATGATGCTGCTTAAGGCTTTGCCTCACTGTTGCATTGATTTTAGTGAAACTTTAGAATTTGAGACTGAGCACTGCAATTTCCAGCAATGATAAAGTACTTCTGTATGACCTAAAATTTTCTGTGGTTACTAGGTGCTGAGAAGAAACATCTGTATCAACATCAGGAACATCAGTTCACCTATTTCAACCCTCACCTAATGAAAGAGAAATACTGCAGCCCTTTCAGAAAAAATCCTTGCCGGGTAAAATTAGGGCTGGGAGAAACTGCATCTCTGATGGTTTCTGTGGTAATTTTGCAATTGGTCTCAACTGTGTGGGGATTTTCTTCTTTGGTTGAGATAAATGAGGTCTGTGGGAAGTCCTCTGAAGGTGACAGACATTTTATGGGCAAAATAGAACTTGCAGACCGTATTTGGTCTTTTCAAAAATTTTTTTGACATGCATACTAATTTACTAGATTAAACTGCATTGAAAATAAATCTGCTTATATACACACTAATGTAACTTTTTAAATAGTATATTACCATGTATTAAATTACAAATATATCCTTCTTGGGTTATTTTTTTCCTTAGGGGCTACATCTACTACTTATGATGGTTTCTTTTATCTGCATTTGTATTTTTTGACTTTCGCAGGAGGAACTAACTGATTGCTGCATTCATAGTGATTTATGTGCAAAGGGAAGCATATTCATATTTAGCATATAATGAGAGCCCTGGAACATTAGTTTACATTTTGCTGGCAATCACAGTGATTTTGGCAACAGATTTTAGATGACCTTGACATTCACATCTAAAACACATGTGATAGCCAGCCTCAGCCTTCACCCAACCGTTGATCTTTTAAAACAGTGAACATAAGATAAAGATCTGTTGTGGTTCTCTTCTCAGCCCTCCATAACATTTCATAAATAGGTCAGTTTTAGCATGTTTATATAAATTGATTCCCCTTCTGGGAATGCTCGGCTGTGATAAACAGTTCTTTCCAATTAGTTTGTTGTTTTGCTGGGTTTTTTTAAAATAGTTAGGGATTACTATTACAGCTAAAAATACTTTAAATGTGAGTATCTGCTAAGTCAAGAAAATGTTTTCTGTCTGTTAGTGACAGATGAACTGCAAATGCCTGCTCCTGTTCCCTTTAAAATCAATATTTCAGCTTTTATGCATGCGGACATCACCTTTTTGACGATACACAGCAAAATGAAGATCTAGTGGGCAGCACAGTGCCCACTACCACAAGCCTTTTTAGCCATAACAAAGGAATGATTGAGGCCAATGAGGCTTCTTTAGTTTGTAGTCCCTGAGTTTAACAGACATCTACAGGATCCACTGTGTTTTGCTTTAGAAGTCATTCTGCTGGTTTACAGATTTGTACATTTCTTTAGACACCAGCCATCCTTTTAATTCTCATTAATAACCCACGTTATTTGATTTTGTTGTCAAATCCATTTCTAGAAACGATTTGCATGGAAAGTCAAGTCAATTGGTGAATCAGTCATCCAATAACCTTCCTCAACAAAGAGAGGCAGAAGATGAATCAGGAGAAAATGTAAGAAATTGTAAGAAATCATCACACAAGACACAGTGGACTTCTAGGTTTTCGGCCGTTATTACTTATCTTGATGATCATATCCTTCTTCAGAATATTTAACAGAAAGATGGTGACAAATCTTGTGTCTTGACTCCTCCTTTATCCTATCATTGAAGCTTGAGGGGAGAGACAGAGGCTCTGAGTGAGCCTAGTTCTGCTGCTCACTTTGTGGTAGGTTAGATCTGACAGCAGATGGAATCCCTGAGACATGTCAATTTAATTTTAGGTTGTGTGTCTAATGCACATGTTGTTAATTACAGTGGTGTGTGATGTCTTTCTAGAGAGGAGGTCTTTCTCTTTCCCACTGGGTGAACATGCTAAGGATAAATTTTGCATAAGTTTCTTTTAAATCTGGGCTCAGTCATGTATTAACAGCCCACACGAACAGGGGAATAGCATTCAAATATTATTTCTGAGTCTAGAAACAAGAGATTCCTCTCCCTCCATTCTTTTATCCAGTCTCTTAGCAGCAGTGCACTCAAACCTCCAGGGAACAGAGCAAAACCTCCAGGTTTCAGATGGACTTCAGAGTTGATGTGGTTGTACAGTTTCAATTGAGCAAGGAACTTCAAGCTTCATTTGCTAGCACCCCAGAACTACACTTAGGAGGAAACAAAAATCCCAAGACGGGCTGTCAAATGAGGATTCAGACCCAGATTGGTGGTCCCTAGCTCCTTAGAAGAGAAAAATACAGAAGAGACAGGAAGCTAAGATTCGTGTCCAAGTCAATGCTAGATGCAGGACAGCTTCTGACAGCACCTTTCCCTGGGAAGGAAGAGGAGGTGACATTTTCCTAATCCAAATCTTCTAGCCCTTGGGAGAAGTTAAAGGAAGTTCTGCCCAGCAGAGTGAGGCAAATCCTTTTCCAGAGAAGCTGTAGTGATTATCTAATGGCTGGGTGATTTGTTCATTAAGCAAATATCATACCTATTGCTGGTTTTATGTTCTCTATTCTAAAAAAACTTTGTCTGTTTTCCTCTGTCCCATCACTTCTGCAAGCCTCCACTCCAGCACACTGCCTCAGCCTGACTCCACAACCACGGCAAACCATCACAAATAGGACTCCAAATGAAACTTTCACCAGACTTCCTTTTAGCAGGAGGGTGTAAAAATCATTGCTCACCTTCCTAAGGAGTATATTCATGATACAACACCAATAATTCCTAATTTTAAAAAGTGTCCCACAGACATCACAAAAAGTTGAAACGATTGCATCCCTAAGACTTCCGATTTAACAGCATGTGAGATATGATGTTTTTATTGTATAAACAAAGACTTTAGTTGTTCATTTTAACTGTGTAGTCATAAGTCTCAGAGTCAGAGACCAGTCCCTGACCCACTTCATAGGCTGGCACAGTTGTAGCTTCAGAAGCATCTTGTCTAAAGAGGTAACAGCCATGAGCAGTTTGGATGTTACCCTTAAGCCAATACAGGACATCGAAGCTGGGTTTTCTGCAGCTCAAACCTACCTTAGACCTTTGCAATAGAGAGAAACAATAAACTTATATGTGCAACATATAACTCATGCTCATGCCAGCCTAGGCAGATATCATGTCTACAGAACACCTATAAAAAGTTAAGTAGAACAATTTGTATTTGCATATAATGAAGATGAAAATCTGAAAATATTTAAGTGAAAACTTATATTGAAAATTCCATCAATTTTAAAGTATTTTACCCCTCCTTTTCAAACTGATTTTTGCAACAAAAGCCTGGGTGTGGAGATTGACTCAAAAATAAATTCTGATACATTCCAACTTGACTGTAAACCCTGCACCATGATCATGATTTTTGCTTCTGAATACATGGATGTTTGCTTGACCCTTGCAAGACACTATTCTATGTCTGGAATTAAAGAAAAAAAAGTAAGACATCTGGCTTCTGATTTGCTGATATGAGAGGAGCAACCAACACCATCCAGCCACCATATGAGTACAATAAGTTAAACTTCACCTCTGTTGCAAAGTCTAAACACTACACTTTATCCTGCCAAATGACCCCTTTCTACAAGTTCCCAAGTTTCACAAGAAAAAGGGCAAGATGCAAACTGTGTTCAAATCCAACTTGAATCTGACCCAGTTGGAATAAGAGAAGAGAATAAACTGCCACCCACACACAGTTTGCAAGCAGGAAACAAAATTCAATTGTTTTATTTATGTGTATTTATTTCTTTTTAAGTATTTGCATTGTCAATTACCAGAGAACAGGTGTCTGGGTGTTAGGCTGGGGAAAACACTGCAATTCATTTTGTATAGAAATATCCATTTGCTGTTTTCGTTAATTAATATCTTTGAGCCACAATTTCCATGAATTTTGCAGGCATAATGGATTCAGACTCCAAATTTAAAGTACCCATATATGAATATTTGTGTAACCCAGAACCGCAAAAATATTCATTGGAAATATTACTCATACATCTAATCAGGGAAAAGGAATATTGCCAGGCAGTCAGTCCAACCAGTGACAGTTTGAAAAGCAAATATTGGCTGTCCACAAACAATTTACTTAGCAAAGATCATTTGGACAACATAAACTCTAAAATACTCTCATATAGTAAATATTTGTTCATTAATTTGACTAATTTTGTATTATGCTTTAAACAAACATTCTGAATATATTTTATTTTCTCCACTTTTGCCAAACTTCTATCACAGACTGGTGTCTAATTTACAAACTTAAACACAAAGCCATGTAGTGTGGCTTGGTATGCTGTGCATATAGGAGCATCAGCGCTAAGTAAAAACAGTGGCTGGTTTGATTAAAGTATTTTGATTCATTTTCTAATTCATCCTAGATCATAAATGTTCTTGATTTTGGTATCTCTTCAAGACACACTATCTAAAACATTGACTTCATGTGGGGGGATATGAGACTGTTGAGTTATCACTGTGAACTGTTTCCATGACAAGGAGACTAAAAATAAAAGAACACAAGAAGAAGTTCTCAGTTTGAAATATTATGAGGTGGTCTATATTGTAAAGTGCTCAGACAAATCTTTGGTACTACCAACTCACAATTTTAAAGCCAATTCCAATTTTGTAGCAAATTTCCTTTTGGCAAATCAAGCCTCACTTCACATCAGCAGAAAAGGTGGAAGAATTAAATCTAAAATTACTTCTCTCCATCAGCTTGTCAGCATTTTGAGAGATTAATCCTTCCTAAGATCCAAAAGGTCTTGAAACTCTCCCTGAAACAGTTGAGAAAAACTGTGAGCTCCACCATCTAGACAAGAAGTTCCCAACAGACCAAAAAGAGTACATGAAAGCAGCCAAGGAGTCATGCATGTGCCTATTCATATATGCATGTTCAGGCAGGAATTACTGCCCTCAGCAATGCCAGCTTCAAGAGTGGCACATATTCTCAACAGGATTTGGTAGCTCTTGCTTCTGACAGCAGCAACACAAAAAAAATCAAAGATGGATACATACTATTTTGGAAATTGAGAGCCAGACTTAACATGTCTTAACCACCATTCAGTATCCAATATTTCTTTTTTTTTTTTTTTAATCAAAAGTACAGGTTATAAATTCAGGATGAGTTGTTTTAAAAATCCTTTTTATGACTATAACAGTAGGCAGAAGAAACACTACAGTATTCTAGATAGTGTTCAAATATAGCCATAAAGTGAATAATTTCACCCTAAATATATTTAGGGTGTACTTTTGCAAGTTATTTTCATTTACTTAATGTATTTTTTTTAATATAAATATGACAATTTTTCTTGCAAAGACATTTCAACATTTGAACTTTCTGTAAACTATTCACTTTCAATCTGTTACGTAAAACTTCTTACCTGTGTTCCAATGAGTTATTCTGCAATAGGTTTTTGAATCCAGATCAGGAAAACAGCCTTTGTTAGGACTAAACTTATTTATGGCTATATTAAGTCAAATGTGTTTAATTTTTTTCATCTTTTGTATCTTGTCACCAAAAAAAACAAAACAAAAAATAAACAACAACAACAAAAAACTAAGGGGGGACACTGAACGCCCTGTGGAGATCTCCACCCACCACAGGAGAAATAAAATACTATATACATAAAGCACTAAAATCAGTTTTTTGTCCACTGAGATTTTCAATAATCTGTTTAACAGTTAATAAACTTTTCTTCCACAAAGAGACAGCACATGGAGGAAACAGCATCTCAGAACTTTCTTTAGATTTTACAATGTTTCGCTATTGAAGTTTATTGAAGAGTACAAGCAACTACATCAGTATAGTAAGGAAAGCCCAATACAAAACTTTCCACATCTCAGGCTGACCTCCCAGTCTTTTATCAGCTTAAAATCCAAATGCAGGAACTTAAAATGCAGTTTACATGACTTCTCTTACCCTGGCTAGAAATGGGCTAATTGATGTTTTGTGGCACTGCAGCTTGCTCTCTCCACAGCTGGAGCTCCATTACAGCAGTTGCTGCATTGGCTCATAGGGCTGAGTGTCTGAATTAGGATTGGAGCCAAAGATTGAGTTGCTGTGCCACAGCTCCCTCTGCAAAGCAGCAAATGATGCTGACTGCCTGGACATTTTAACATCAGTGAATCTATGGCATTCGTTTATTCATAGCAAGACTGTGCTGCTGACCTAGTTTGCTCGTTAAATTAATGGAAGTTGGAGGAGCTAAAAAGAAAATCCTAGAGGGGTTTCATTTCTGTGCCTACTTGGTTGGATCTGTAATTCCTTTTATTTTCATTTCTTTTCTCCTGGCTGTATAACCAGATGAATTTGTTTTAGATTATTTTCCTATTAACTAAAATTTCCCAGAGGTTCCTGGTATTTGCATTCAGCTATTTCAGTAGCAGATATAACATTGCACTGGATACACCATCTACTGAAACAATGATGTTGTAAGGAAATCAGACACATGTTCCCTACAGATGTTTGACCTAAAGCATATTGGAGTTGCCAAATCCACCTGAAGGTCACACTCTTCTGCATCTGGAGATCTACAAACACTGGGCCAAATGCAAGGAGTGATTTATAAACTGGGTACTCTACTGAAACCAACAATCATGAATTCAAGTGCCAAAATCAATGCTGTGAGTGCTAAACACTTGCAGCCAACAAAGACTTTACTTGAGACTTTCTGGCACTTTATGTCTCTGAACATCATTGGAACATCATGATTTCGGTGCTTACGTGTGAATTTTAGAAGTTTGGTTTTGGAATTCTGACTTTCAAATCCCTCTTCACACCTCTGGGTTTAGCCAAGCCTCTCTTGATCTTTTTCTTCCATATTGTTCACAGTGTCTGGAATTGGTCTGAGAAATATGCCAGGGCCAGACAGATTTGTATCCAACATTTCTGCTTCTTTCTTTGGCCGTGGAATTGCCCACCAGAGAGGCTTGTTCTCTTGTTCACTGTTCCATCCCTTCTGGTGCATCTCATTGCTCTCACAGGAGTGCCAGCAGTAATGAGAGCTTTGTCCTTATGACCAGCTTTATCCGTGCTCATTCTACTTTTGTAAGATTGCTATTGAAGGGAACTTACCTACTGCATCCCAGGAGAACAGGATGTTCCAACCACCCGGGGTTGGAATACCTATCTTATTAAAATCATGGTAACTATGTAATAGATATTGCTCACAAACTCAGAAGAGACAAAATCCCCACCTGGTAAAGAATACAAGACCTCAGTAAACAAGACAAAAAGTCTTAAACTATGTTTAAAAATTAAACCCTGTGCCAGAGGAAAAGAGAAGGAGGGCTTCGTGAAACACAGAAACTCTGAGTAAATGGCACCAAGCACTGAGTCCTTTTTGCTGACTTTTTTATACTGAGTGAAATCTTTGCAGGAGCTTAGTGTTGTTTCCATAATGTGATAACCAAGCTGATACCAGTTCAGTGGAAAGGTTGTGTTCCAGAATATTAACAACTCGATCTGATTTTCCCCTTCCATTTTCTCCAGCAGAGGGAATTGTTTTTATTGTCCTTCATGTAGTTTACATACTTGATTAGGTATATTGGAAAGTTAAGGAACCTGAGCCATTCATTTAAACATTTCCTCTGAGGTGCAGGAAAAAGGGAGTTTGATGAAAACACTGTGTCTCTGTGAATGTTCTTCCTTCCTCTATTTTGAAAACCTAGTTTTCATTTTTGCAGCACTTTGAAATAGACTTATTAATCCACTGAGGGAAATAAACAGTTGGAAATAAACATTTCCCAACTGCTGGAGAGACACTAACTGTTTCCTAAACCATATCCAAGTGGTCACCAAATAAAATCATAAGGGAAAACCAATTCTTGGCCTGGCTCTATGTCTGTACTAATGAAGAAATCAACAGTAGAGGGCTGGGTGAGTCATTCTTCTTTAAGGATCATCAAATATCCAGCTTCTTAATTATTTATTGGTTGCTAGGACCAGCAGCCAAAACTGTGCTCAGAGTTGTTCAGGGCAGCCTTCACCACACAGTCTAAATTTGGCATACCAGCAGTATCCAGCAACTCACTGGATGTTCAGTTGACATCCAACAATGTACTTGAGGGGTGGTGAAAGCCAGAGATGTTTATAAAGTGTTAGAGAACTCGTTTTCCAAGAGAAGTGCATTTTAAGGAAGAACACAAAAAGAAGTACACAATAGTCACCAAAAGAATTGACTGACAGTTCAAAGGGAAGTCGTGGAAAGTGGCACATTCTTGATGGTCTGTGATTTCTCCTTCTGCCACAGATGATGTTATTTCTCATGTCCCTTTCAAGAACACTTACATAAACTCAGTTTCACATGTGTAAAGAAATAGATAGGGAAGAGAACCTGCAAGCCTGTAGCCCATACAGTTTCACAAAATACAAAATTTCCTATCTGAAGTGGAAAAAAAAATCATCTTGGGTAAAATAAAGAATTTTGGTAAAGTTCAGATCAAGCAATTCCAAAACAAAAATACAAGTGTATAATTAGCTGTCGTATCCCCATGCTCAGTTACACTGAAATGAACCCCACAAGAAAAAAACATCCTTAAGGCCTCATGCCAGTATGGGCACCTACATTACCCCTTGAGCACACCCCAGTGAGACCAGCTGAATGTCAGACTGGAAGAGGCACCAGCATGAGGCTGTGGGTGCTCTCTGCATGCAGAAGGGACATCCAGGAAAGAGGAAAATGTGCAGGACAGAGGTGGCTGTGCCTGGAACCCAGAAGTGGCCTCAGCAGCCTGTGTAAGTTTGGGAAGAAACACAGGGAATTGTTATTTTTGGGGTTTGAGTGTTTGACTAGTAAGAGACGGAAGAGCCGGAAAGAGGCTTTTCCTGGGCAGAGGAAGAGTCCCACAGCCCTGTGCAGCTGGGTGCTGCTGACATCTGCTCTGTTCCCTGCCCTTGCTGTGCCTGACCAGCCTCAAGGGCTATGGCAGGGGAGGAAGGACAGCAGGACTGGGAGCACACTCATCGGTATGGAGTTATTCCCAAAGGTACCATTTAGCACACAGACCCCTCCCACATAATATAACTTTAGATGAGATCTGCTTTTACCCACTTTTATATTCCCTTACTGAGGAGTTTTCTCCTCTCTTTGCTGAAAACCTACCTGAGACTTTTTTTAACTAGTACTGAACTCCTGGAGAACAAATAGATTAAAAGCAAGCCTCAAAAGAATTTACAAGACGTATATAAACTGAAATATCTTCACATACATTTGGAAGAAAGCCATGTTGCGTCTGGACAATCCTTGAAAGGATAAAAAAGTTGTTAAATAGATTAATCATTCACTCATAAAATGTGATTTGAGCAGCTCCAGTTTTAAACCAAAAGGCCAGAAAGAGAAAAGGTATCATGATTAGAGAAAGCTGGAAATTATGTGGTTGTTTGAAACAAGTGGATAAAGAGATTAATTAATTCAGAGACTTGGAAAAAGAAATATTTGTAGTGAATTTCATTCTAAAAGACACTAAACTGAGCTTGAGGAAGAAGACCAGAGGTTAGCAAAAAAAAGTCCAGACTGAAGTAGAGTTATCAGATCCAGTGATTTGACAAATAAAAATACAGTTTCAGCAGCATGTAGGCAAATTTAAATGGAGCTGTATAAGAAGCAGAAACAAATTGGGATGGGCAGAGCAAGAATTCTATCAACACTGAGGAAGTAAAAACATGAGAGATAGAAGTATTAACAAATGTGAATTTAAAAAAAAATGAAGCAATATTACCTGAAAAATAAAGAAATAAAGATTGAAGAAGGAAAAAAAAAGGAAAACTGACTATCAAGTCTCTAGTACAAGTTGATATATCCTGTTAAAAAGCTAGTAATAATTTCTTTTTTTTTTTCTCTTCTGTATGAAATACAGACTGATAGGAACAGAAGACAAAATGCTAAATTAAAACGTAGGAAAATTAAAAATAGAAGAAAAAAGTGATAGTTGGTCTCGACAGTATGGATTTTGTGGCTGCAGCAAAACCATCACTAGGTCTAATTCACAACTTCTGTAAAACTAGAACAGCTCTGTTTGATTCAGTCAAGTTGCTGTAAAAGAGATGAACAAGACCATAAACTCAGATTTCATTTTTCCTCACATACAATGTAAAAATATTGAAAATTAAAGGTGAGTTCCATCACTCAAAGATCTAGTAAAGACAGAAGGCATGTTAGAAATCAGGAAAAGAGGCATGACTTTCATCCCTTGGGAAACAGTTGAGGTCCCTCATATGACCAGAACACGTTCTTCTACTCAGACAATACAGTTCTCTAGCTGTTCAAGCTGACTTGTTCCTTAGAAGATGCAGTAAAAATACAGAAGAAACAACCTTGCAAATAATTTAACTGATTAGTGGTGACAAACTCTGTAGACAAACTTTTGGTTATCACCGACGCTAATCAAATTGCTGGTTTGCTTTATTTTTCAATACCCACTGAGTCAGAAACTATAATGGTACTATAAACTTTTGTGTATCTTTGATGCAATGTCAGCCTCCAGTAAAGCATAGAAGTGAGGTGTAAGAGGAGTCAGCTCCAGCAGCCAAGTCACAGGTGGAGGACAGAATGCCCCTTTTTAGTGATCTACCACGTTCTCATCAGGTGTAACTGGTAGTGGAATTACAGAGAGCAGTGTAGAGGGAGATGTGACCTGGAAGTGGCAGAGACGTTTGAGCATGACAAGGGCCCTGGAAGAGGCAGGTGTGGTGAAGAGCAGAGGGAACAGCCCTGGCACAGCACCTTGCTGAAGCCATTGCTCCCCTGGCAGCCTTCGGCCAGTGCTCCTGCAGGGCACTGCCCTCTGCCATGGAGACAAGTCTGCTGGGCATCAGCGGGACCTGCACGGAGCCTGGGGACAAATACTGAGTTCCATCAAAAGCTGGGAACATTTTGGGTCAGCTAGGCTGCTGTTTCTTTGAAGTTCTGCTGGATGCTGAGCACACTTCAGCTGCCCCTTGAGTTTAAACGAGGTAAACTTGACTGTGTAAAACAAGTCAATGGCTTTGCTTGTGTCTCCCAGACTGAGAGGTGATTCTTCCTAAGGCAAAGGAAGCTTCCTTCATTGCTGCGGCTCTCTGAGCAGTTAAATATGCATGTGGCCAAACTTGGTCCTCGTAAAACCCAATTGACTTCATTCAAAAACTCCTATAAAGATGACTGATGTCATTGGAGTCCCACCAGGGACGAATTTGGCCCATGCCATTCCTCCTGTGTAGTCACTGGATAGGAATGTAGAGAAGAAAAGCATACTGGGCTCTAGGACTCCATCTCTCAACAAAACTGCCAGGGCTGGAAGAGAATTACACGTGAATATAAATTTGTCGTACACACTCCATTAGATCACCCAGATCAGCCCCTGCTTTCGGTTGCCCACATACGAATTGGAGTTTCTCCTTTCACTACTGAGGGTTGAGCAGGAGTTTCTACATGAGTGTGCCAAGTCTCTTGGGAGCAAAATCAGCAGCATTACCCCAAATTTACAGATGAAGAAACCGAAACAGGGAGCTGAAGTGATTTGCTTCAGCTTACATGTGGTGACAGAGGTAGAAAAGGTATTGAAACTAAAGTACTTATGGCTCCTCGCCACTGAGGCCATGTATTCCTGTGATATATCTTTTTAATTTCCCTCTCCTTTCCCCATCTCCCTTCTCCCCTGCCCCCAACCCCATCCACATTGTCTCTAGCCACACAACTGGGAAGCTGGGATTAATCCATCCCTAGGGAAACTGGGATTAATATACAACTCATGCGGAACCTTTAAAAACCCAATGATTTGTGGTCCCCTTTTCAGAGGCACATGCAATCCACAGCTGAAAAGTAACTATTTGCTGTTCCAGTGCAGATTCTGAGAGAGGTTTTTGCTCTGTTTCATGAATATACACTGAAGACCCCATCTCACAGGATTTCTTCCTACATTCAGAAAAACTCAGGCTTAGTAGGCTGTGCAGAATCAGGCTCTTGTGGAGTACTAACAGTTTATGGGCAGAAAAAGAATGACTGGAATGCAAAGGGGGGGGAAGAGAGAGAGAGAGATGTGCCGACACATCTTTATGTTTTCCTTCTGTAACTGGAAATGGTTAAAAAAAAATTAAAAGAAAAAAAAAATCTGTGTTTCCCTCATAAATCTTACAGGAAGCGGCAACTAGAGTCAGGTGCCCGGTTTTTTACTCTTGCAAACTCCCATTCAGTGATGTTTTTATGATGAAAATGCAAAATTTAAAGCAACTGTGAAAACAGAATCAGCTCTCGATTGGCAGACAGAGGCCTAAGTAAGTTTTATTCACCGCATGAATGTCAGATTAAAACACATGCAAAGATAGAAAAGAAAAAGAAAGAGAGGGAAGGCAATTAATCATTTAAATTATTTGTGATCCTGATTCAAAAGGCACATTTCCTATCTAATTCCTTTCACTTATTTTGGGGTTTAGTACAACTTATCTCTTCTGACTGTCATGATTTCATCTGTACTTTGCTTTCCTTGGAATCGCTGAACTGATACTGCCTAGCAAATTTCAAAACACTGGAGGGAACAGGCGAACTGTTCCCCAATGCAGCTGGGAGCATGACCAGATAGATAGCCTTTGTTAGCACGAGGGCAAAAGTGGCCTTCTGGGAGGAGGAAATGCACACACGTCTAAGTGTGGCACAAGTGACATTAAGAGGTTGTGTGTGCATCCTGTGCTTGCCGTGCCCACGTAGTTTTAATACATCTGTATTTCTAATTATGTCAGTTCTGGAGATTTTTTTTTCCCCCCTTTTTAATTGAACATAAAAATGCAGGTCCAAAGAAATTCTTGGCAGTCAGATCACCGAGCTTCAGCTTTTCAAATGAAACGCTTCTCATGCCCAGCTGGGAGGAGTGATTTCTCCACCTCTGCGACCCCGCAGCTCTAATGGTTCCCAGGAACCAGTTACTGACGCGGTTTCTTACCTCGCCACGGGTGTTTCAGTTTCCCGGTGTTAAAGAGACGGTGGAGCGACCGTGGGAAAGCCTCGGTGGAGTGACCTGAGTCCCTTCCTCCCTCCCTCTGGACCCGACTCGGATTTCTGCCTCGTAGTTACGACCCCTGAAAACCTGGTTGCAAGCGACAGTGCCCTTTGTTTCCTCGCTCCGCGACAGGATCCCGGGCGCATCCTTGTTCCTTTCCTTGGTGCCAGGAGCGACACAAGAGGCACGGGGAAGTTCATCGGGGATTTTCTCTCTGAATCTCCGTTTAGAAGCGCACGGGGGAGGATGAACCAGCCAGCCTTTAGGCTTGCCCCGAACGCCGTGTCTGTGCTCGGGGCTGCTGGTGCGGGATGCGGTGCCCCGGCCCGGCAGCGGGGCACGCCGGGGGCGGCTGCCGTGTCCCGCGGAGCGCTCCGGGGCAGCGACCCACGCGGGGAGAGGCGGCGGCTCCTGCGGGCTTTGCGCAAAGCAACCCCTCTAAACCCCCACGGAGGACCGGGGAGAGGCGGGGGAGGCGACACCTTCAAATCGCCTTGGAAAAGCTGCCGAGCAAACAAACCCCCCGGGCCGGCTCGGCCGCGCGGGGCCGGCGCCGCGGAGGGATGGATGCTCCTCGCTCCAGCCGGGCTCCGCGCATGAGAGGCCGGCGGAGCTGCGCGCAGGGCTCCGCGCTTGTCCCGCCCTCCTCCCGCGCAGGGCCGGCCCGGGCTGCCTGCAGGTTCCTGTGGGCTTCACCCTGCACCCCTCACTTGCTTCTTTTCAGATGCCAAAACCAAAAGTCTTCGCGCGGGGTGGGAAGCGAGTGGCGGGTGGGAAGCAAAGCCAAAGCAAGCCGGCTTCAAACTCTGCCCATGCTACCAGCCCCCGGAGCTGGATGCAGGCACAGGCGGCACTTCGCATCCCGGGCTCCCCGAGGGCCTTCCCACGTTGGAGGTGGGTCCGCAGCCCATCCTGCAAGTGTCTTTTCATTAGTTACGGTGCGCTCGAATGGGTGTCCAATAAATAAGAAAGGGAGAGACGTTTCTCCCCCTTCTCCTTACAATAAATAAGTTACAACCGCAACTTTTTCCCTGTCGTTGGTAGGATTCTTTGACCAAATAAAGAAATAATTACTAAAAGCGGCAGGGGGAAAGGGGAAAGGAGCCGCGCTGGACCGAGCGGCTGGCGTGGGTGAGCATCCGCGTCCCGGCCGAGCATCCGCGCCCCGGCAGCGCAGCAGCCGCTGGGCAGCGCCGAGGTCACCTCTGCCGCATCGATAATTTGCAAAAAAGGAGGCTTCTCTTATCGCGGGGGCACTGACTTGTGACGGGAGAAAGAAGGTTTAGGGTTTGTCGAGGGGACGAGAAAGGACGGCGGCAAGAGGCGCTTCAAAGGCTCAAGCGGATGCCCCAGCACTGAGGCTCTCCCCCGTCTCGATCCAAAGAGTTTTCGCAGTGGAATAAACATCTCTGATCTAAGACAGCTGCCGAGAATCAAAGGCCACCCCAATCAGCGCGGAACCGGCCGAAGATGTGACTGAAAAATGCCCTCTCCTGACAAACGCAGGGATGGGGGTGCGAAGGCGGCTCTCCCCTCAGCGCCTCCAGGCTCCGAGAGTAGCAACAGTTCACCCATTACTCATCTGATTTGTTTTATAACACTTCTGACACCTAATCTTATCAGCTAATACCCACGACTTAGTTACCCAAGACGATTCTTTTTTCCTCACTAGCAGCAAAATTATTTGACTCTGCAGATCTGTTTACTTTTGTCAGCCTTAAAAAAAAAAAAAAA